>WPIO01000056.1:0-290000 GCA_009760855.2 Cristatella mucedo
ACAGAGAGGAGAGGGAGAGAGGGAGAGAGAGAAAGACAGAGAGAGAGACAGAGAGAGAGACAGACACAGAGAAAGACAGAGACAGAGACAGAGAGAGAGAGACGGACAGAGACAGAGACAGAGAGAGACGGACAGACAGAGACAGAGAGAGAGAGAGAGAGAGAGAGAGAGAGAGAGAGAGAGAGAGAGAGAGACAGAGACAGAGACAGAGACAGAGACAGAGAGAGACAGAGAGAGACAGAGAGAGACAGAGAGAGACAGAGACAGGGAGAGAGAGGGAGAGAGAGAGACAGAGAGAGAGACAGACACACAGAGAAAAACAGAGACAAAGACAGAGACAGAGACAGAGACAGAGACAGAGACAGAGAGACAGAGAGAGAGAGAGGGAGACGGAGGGAGACGGAGGGAGACGGAGGGAGACGGAGGGAGACGGAGGGAGACGGAGGGAGACGGAGGGAGACGGAGGGAGACGGAGGGAGACGGAGGAGACGGAGGGAGACGGAGGGAGACGGAGGGAGACGGAGGGAGACGGAGGGAGACGGAGGGAGACGGAGGGAGACGGAGGGAGACGGAGGGAGACGGAGGGAGACGGAGGGAGACGGAGGGAGACGGAGGGAGACGGAGGGAGACGGAGGGAGACGGAGGGAGACGGAGGGAGACGGAGGAGACGGAGGGAGACGGAGGGAGACGGAGGGAGACGGAGGGAGACGGAGGGAGACGGAGGGAGACGGAGGGAGACGGAGGGAGACGGAGGGAGACGGAGGGAGACGGAGGGGAGACGGAGGGAGACGGAGGGAGACGGAGGGAGACGGAGGGAGACGGAGGGAGACAGAGGGAGACGGAGGGAGACAGAGGGAGACAGACGCAGACGGAGGGAGACGGAGGGAGACGGAGGGAGACGGAGGGGAGGGAGACGGAGGGAGACGGAGGGAGACGGAGGGAGACGGAGGGAGACGGAGGGAGACGGAGGGAGACGGAGGGAGACGGAGGGAGACGGAGGGAGACGGAGGGAGACGGAGGGAGACGGAGGGAGACGGAGGGAGACGGAGGGAGACAGACGCAGACAGAGGGAGACAGAGGGAGACAGACGCAGACAGAGGGAGACATAGGGAGACAGAGGGAGACAGAGGGAGACAGAGGGAGACAGAGGGAGACAGACGCAGGCAGACGCAGGCAGACGCAGGCAGACGCAGGCAGACGCAGGCAGGCGCAGGCAGGCGCAGGCAGGCGCAGGCAGGCGCAGGCAGGCGCAGGCAGGCGCAGGCAGGCGCAGGCAGGCGCAGGCAGGCGCAGGCAGGCGCAGGCAGGCGCAGGCAGGCGCAGGCAGGCGCAGGCAGGCGCAGGCAGGCGCAGGCAGGCGCAGGCAGGCGCAGGCAGGCGCAGGCAGGCGCAGGCAGGCGCAGGCAGGCGCAGGCAGGCGCAGGCAGGCGCAGGCAGGCAGGCAGGCGCAGGCAGGCGCAGGCAGGCGCAGGCAGGCGCAGGCAGGCGCAGGCAGGCGCAGGCAGGCGCAGGCAGGCGCAGGCAGACGCAGGCAGACGCAGGCAGACGCAGGCAGACGCAGGCAGACGCAGACAGACGCAGACAGACACAGAGAACGAGAGGAAGAGAGGCACAGAGAGAGACACACACAGACAGAGCGAGAGAGACACACAGACACAGAGAGAGACAGACAGACAGACAGACAGACAGACAGACGAGGGGCACAGAGGGAGACAGGTAGAGAGATAGAGAGACGGAGAGAGAGACAGAGAAACAGTGACAGTTGGGAAACATGACAGAACACGACGGAACAGTGGAGCGATGCACAGTCGACGAGGCCAGACGAGCAGCGAAATGTGCGCTGCAAGGAAAGTGCAGCTCTTTAATCGCGTCCAGACGTTCGCTAAATGGAAAGCTGCTGCTGCTGCAGGCTTCTGCAGGTGCCTTTGCTGGATAAGCAGCCACAATATTAAAGCAGCCCGAAAAAAGACGTGCCTGTTGGATTGGACGTGCACAGAGCGCTGCTCGCACTTTCCGCTTTGCCGGCCCAGACGCAGATGCGCCGGCGAGCGCCCCCAGCGCTCAAGCAGGGCAATGAGAGACGGAGCAGCAAAACGGCGGCAGTATTGCTCCTCCACGGCTGGACGGTCGCGGTAGGCAGAGGGGAAGGGACGCGGCGCCCGCGGCAGCGGGTGAGCGAGCGCCGGGCGCCTCGACGGACGCGCTCCTTCGCAGGCGTTCGTACGCTTGCAGACGTTCGGGTCCCGGATGTCGAGCGTCGGGTCCTTGTAGAAGAAATGGCGGCACTCCTCGCAGTTGCGGCCCATCGTGTTGTGCTCGCACTCCTCGCACACGCCGCCGCTGGTCCGCTTCGTCGCCTCGTAGACGGCCGCGTCGAAGTGACACCTCGTGGCGTGTCCATGACATTCGCACTCTGCGGCGAAAGCGAATGAAGTGCAGCTGCTACACAGACTTAGACACAGCTTTCGATGGCGGCGCTGGGCGGCGCATCCCCGCGAGTCCCCCTCTCCCCTTTCGCTGGTAAAGGTTTTATGGGCGGTAGGTTCAAGTAAAAGTACAGGCGAGACAAGTGCAGTGCCGTGCAGTACAGCGAGCCAAACGCAGTGCAATCCTGAGATCAGCCTATCTAGTCTTATCGTGCGAGTCAGTGTATACAATAAAAATGTATATAATTCATTTGTGTAGCGTTCTAAGAAGAGAACATGATCTCTATTCAGCCACTTCGCATATGCCATGGGGCTCGAACCCACGTTAGCCTCAGCCAGATCGCAGTCTGGGCGGGCACTGTAACGACCGACCTGGTGTAGCGGGCAACAGTGCCCATCCCTAACGCATCTTTTACGGTACCGAAATTACCTCCTCGCGAATGAAGACCAACAGTTGCAACGAAGCCAACCAACGGACATCCGCCGATTCATAGATTCCCCCACCACGTAAAGAATCGCGAAACCGGCTATTCTTACTCGAGTCATTTTGCCGTACCTCGTACGAGCCTCAAAACCGTAGGAGACGCGCATTTAGTTCGTATGCTCCCAAAGCCTGGAACTCGCTACCGACGCATATCACAACGTCCCCTGACATGATGACATTTAAAAAGAAGCTTAGGACGCACCTTTTTATTACAGCATGTTGTGGGTCTTTGCGATTCCTGTAACTCACTGCTTGCTGGCCTACCGGCACGTGCAATCAGGTGATTACAGTGGGTGCAAAACTCCGCAGCTGGGCTTGTCTGTCGTGAGCATCGCAGTTGCCACATCACACCACTTCTCGCACACCTGCACTGGCTACCAGTCAAGCAACGGATCGATTTCCAAGGTTTTGTCGCTCACTTTTAGGTCCCTTCATTCTATGGCTCCCGCCTCTCTCTCCGACATACTGCCCCGTCAGGCCAAGCATCGTACCACCCGCTTTTCGGAATCCAACAGTCTAGAAATACCTCGTACAAACCTCAAATCCTTTGGAGACCGTGCATTTAGTTCGTATGCTCCCAAAGCCTGGAACTCCCTCCCGACCTGCGTCAGAACATCCACTGACCTGACCACATTTAAAAGGAATTTAAAAACACACCTATTTAGGACAGCATTTAGTGGGTCCCCGTGATTCGTCCTTCACGTGCTTATGCGTGCTGACACTGTGCATGCTGCCACTAACCACATTTGCATGCTGACCCTGTGCATGTCACCCCTAACCATGTTATTCATTTTGTTTGTTTTTAAAGCACGATTTTACTTACCATTCAATTGCATATCACTTTGCAGCAAATGTAAAGCGCCTAGAGAGAGATTAAGTTCTCTGAGGGCGCTTTATAAATGTGCATTATTATTATTATTATTAATCGTCCTACGTGTGCATGTACCTGCTTACACTATGCCTGCTGCTTGCGGATGTTACCACCATACAGTTTGCAATGCTTTATTTGCAGTATCTGTAAAGTGCCTAGTCCGAGATTCCATTCTCTGATGGCTCTATGCAAATTTATTATTATTTTTATAGGCGAAAGTTTCTAGAATAAATGGGGTAACCGATTTGCCAAAGCTCGACTACAGCCAATCAGCAATTGTTGCTTAGCAGGCAAACAATCAAGAGTACTACCCTCTTCACAGCTGACCTACGGACGTGGCAGTTAGAATAGGAATACGAATCTGAGTTACTTTTTCACGTGTGCTGTTGAACCAGAAGGAGACGAGCTCGGAATTCCCTCAGTTCACTGCAAACAATCTGGAGTAAACCAAGGCTGTGGCACCGCACTGACTTCGGCACTAATTTCAAACCTTGGCTTGCTCATGCAACAGTCGACCTGCGTTCCGCCAGTGTCAGAGGCAGAACTGGTAACATGCCTCAAAAGATGCGAACCTCATTTTTCTCAGGCAGGCTGGGTGTAGTTCTCACACAGTGATGAGTAATTAACACTGCAATCCCGGTGTAAATTACTATTAGTGTTGGCACAATGTCTCTGTGAGTCCACTTCGGTAACAGGATTGAAAACAATGCGAGCGATCGGAGAGTAACAAAAGATTTCCACAACCTTTGCATCTGGCATTCCTCGTCCATCGCTCGCACATTGGCTCGACCCAGTTGCCGCACGCTCTACCGCCACGCAGCAGCGCTCCTCACTTTTACACGCATTCGTCTGAGAGCCGAGCGCCGGTTTCCACGGCAGGTCGTTGTAGAACTCCTGGCACTGCTCGCAGTTGAGACCGCGCGTGTAGTGCGAGCACTCGCATTTGCCGTACACCTAGAAGACACCCAAAAAGGAAACGCGCCAGATAGACGGGCAAGCGAGCGCCATCGAATGGCCGCCAGCCAGCCAGCCGATCGCCGGCGCTCGGGTCGACGGGGAAAAAATTGCCGCAGGCGGTGACGTCGCGTACCATGTCGGGATTGACGACGTCGTCGTCCAGGGGTATGCAGCGTGAAGCGTGGCCATAGCAGGAGCAGCTTCCGCGAACGACCATGTCGTAGATGGAGTAGTAGTACTTCTCGTTGCTGACGCTTCGCTGGTGCTTGTCCAGCAAGTCGTCGCCTGTGCGCATGCGCGGGCGCGCCGGAAAGAAAGCGAGAGCGGCGGTGAGCGACAGACGACGCCGCCCGCGCCATCGCCCTGCCGCAGCACGCACGTTGGCTATCATCGTCAAGTGTCAAGCGGACGCCGAAGCAGACGCGACCCGCGGCAGCAGCTGTCTCCCTAAGTCTGACATTCGCTACCCACCGAGTGTGTGCAGCTCGGTGAAGTTGATCCTCAAGTTGGTGATCTTCAGCAGGTCTTGAACGCTCTGCGCGTACGGATCGTAGCTTTCCGCCGACGTCGGAAGCACCTTGAAAATTACCTGCGCACGCAGACAGATAATATTATAATTAATGCTCAATTCATTCGTATAGCGCCCTAAGAAGAGAACTTAATCTCCATTCGGGCGCTTCCCATATATCACGGGCTCGAGCCAACGACCTCGGCCAGACCTTGGTCGGGGCGAGCACCCCTTAACCACTGGGCCAAACCAGCTCGGCAAAGAGCTGAGTATGAGAACTTTGCCTCCGTGCCTCATTCAAAAACGCTCTGGTTCTGTATATCTAAGCGGCCTGCATACGCTTGAACGCGAGAAGAAAGGGGGCACCACCTGTTCAAGCGGCCATGTCCGGCGTCTGCCTGGACTGTCTGGCCTTACTGGTCTCGCGACAAGACGCAATTGGCAGCAGCTTTACTGAGTAATCTGATATGCTCGCCGGTGCACAGGAAATCAAAGAGCCGCGGGCGCCGCTCAGGCGCATGCCGAGAGCAGACGCTCCGAAGCGCAGCACGCACTCTGTGCCGCGTATGTATTGTTATGCCACTGCCAGCCGGAAGCATCCCGGCAATCTCATTTGCCGCTAAGTACGTAACTGCAGTTTGGTCCCCGAGTTTTAAAATCGTCGCGAGTACGACAATGCTCTTGATAGCGAATGCATGGCATGGAAATAATGGCGCGTGACAAGACAATGCAATTCTTCAAACGGCGCGTATCATGGAGCTTCATAGTTTCGAGTGGATAAAATTGATAAAACTGCAATGTTACTCCCCCACTACGCGGCCCCCGTATCAACGACCACCAGAATCCTAACCCATAGCAAAACCGAAGTGCAGATAAATCGACTAGGGAGAATTGGCGCCGCCAAACAAGTCACCCGAAACTTTCCATGCGGGAGACTTTTTATAGTCGGCTCCGGGCTGGCAATGTTCCTAGCTGTGCATGTCTGCGAAATACCTCAGGCTAGCTCAAGAAAAGACACGTGGATACCCAGGGGGTATGGTCATTAGTCTAAGAGCAGCGGTGCTACTATGCTGCTTGCTCTAAAAATAAATCAAAACCAGCCACGCCGCCATATTGTCAGCTGCCGCAAGCGTGAGCCTCTAGGGACGCCATGGCAGGAAGCCAACCAAGGGGGTTGCTGACAGATGATCGGGGCTCCTTCGCTCCTAGCGCTAGTGTTTCAACTCTTTTTTGAGCATTCCACGCCACGCAGAATGCCGCTCTTTGCCTTGCAAAGCACAAAGCGAGGCCAAGCTTTTTCGCGAAAGCACCTATAGGCCGGTCTTTTCCCTTGACCTTTGCTTGAGTCAAGGCCGACCTCTCGAAATGCACGATGCTTAGTGAGTTCGCATGTCTTGTATGTGCAAAGGAATAGGATTGTGGCCGGCGATTCTTCACTCAAGCCTGAGTAAGACCAAATGGAACCAGCTTGAGTGTGTAAGCAACAACCTTGCCTTCTGAAGTATCCTTGTTATCTTTCCTAAAACTCCTATTTGGTTTGGTTCGAGAGTTTAACAGCTATCTCTGGCGGCTGAGGACTGCGATCTTAACAGCTCTCCAAAACTTAGCCGCTAACGATTCTAGTATAAGCGATTATATCATATATCTTATGTAACTTATATCCTCGAAAGTCGTAGCAATATCAATCGCTTACTCCTCACTACGCAGTGCTTTTACATGCGAATGATTTTCATAATAATAATAATAATAATGTACTTGATAAAGCGCCCTCAGAGAACTTAATCTCTTTCTAGGCGCTTTACATTTTCTGTAAAGTGATATGCAATTGAATGGTAAGTAAAATCATGCTTGAAAAACAAACAAAATGAATAACATGGTTAGGGGTGACATGCACAGGGTCAGCATGCAAATGTGGTTAGTGGCAGCATGCACAGTGTCAGCACGCATAAGCACATCAAGGACGAATCACAGGGACCCACTAAATGCTGTCCTAAATAGGTGTGTTTTAAGTTCCTTTTAAATGTGGTCAGGTCAGTGGATGGTCTGACGCAGCTCGGGAGGGAGTTCCAGGCTTTGGGAGCATACGAACTAGATGCACGGTCTCCAAAGGATTTAAGGTTTGTACGGGGTATTTCTAGACTGTTGGATTCCGAAAAGCGGGTGGTACGATGCTTGGCCTGATGGGGTAGTATATCTGAAAGATAGGCTGGAGCCATAGAATGAAGAGACCTAAAAGTGAGCGACAAAATTCATGTAGCAGTGTTCTCATAAGCGCAAGTCAGCTGAGCCACTTGAGTATCCGAAACTCGTCATTTCTACCGGAATTACGCGTCGCATAAGTCAGAATAATTAGCATTGAATTGCTTCAATGGTTTTGATGAGGTGAGTTAGCTTTATATACTGCAGCCTCTTGAGGATCGGAGTTTAATGCTTCACAGTGGAAAGAAAGCACTGCAGCGACACAGACAGTACACACAGCCTCGCGTGGAATCAAAAGTACTACTGCTGCAGGCTGAAGACATCAAATGCCTCCCTGTCAATCCTCGCGTGCAGTTGGGTAAATGCTACACCCAAACACTAAGAACCTCCATATTTGTGCTGCCTATTTTTTTTTAGTTTTTGCCTTGCGACGGCTTCCGGTGGAGGTTAGTGCACGCCCGGAAAAACTGCTGCCTCAGAAAGCGTACCCATCGAGCGACGGAATCGTGGAAGACGAGCTCGAATCGTCGCGAAGGTCGAGCGTAATGGGTTAACGAAGAATAAAGTCTTCAAAGGAAACGTTGAAGAGGATGCCAGCTAAGTTCAAAGAGTAAGAAGTAGATATCAATTGCCACTTTTCCATCGGAAACTTTGGCGATCTTCCCTTTGGCGACGGTGGTGCTGCTAGCAACTAGCACGCTTTTTTGGTCAATTACTTCGGACCAGTGGCATATATATATATATATATATATATATATATATATATATATATATATATGTATATATATATATATATATATATATATATATATATATAATTCCTTTACATAGCGCCCCAAGAGAACTTCATCTCTATTCAGGCGCTTCACATATGCCTCGGGGCTCGAGCCCACGACCTCAGTCAGACCTTGGTCCCGGGCGAGCACCTTAACCGCTAGACCAAACCAGCTAGGCATACGTGGCATACTTGGCGACGGTGGTGCTGCTAGCAACTAGCACGCTTTTTTGGTTATTTACTCCGGACCAGTGGCATAATAACATTGACACTAATAATACTGCATTTGTTATAACACCCTCAGAGAACTCCTTTCTCTCTTTCACTTTACGCTTGCTGCAAGGGACACAATAACGAACGGTTTGCGGTAACTCGTGCTCGTGGCAAATCTATTCGATCGGTTCCAGTGGGCTGGGCTTTAAGGAAAAACTGCCCGATGCATAAGTCGGTCGTTCTAGTTAGTGCCGCTGTGTTTTTGCCAAGCATCGCGTAGGTTGCAGCTTGAAGCATCACCCCAATCAATGCACGAGCACAGAGGCTGGCCCACGAGCATTAAATTGAAGCGCTCGCGAACCGACGGGATTTTTTTTCTTCTGACTACGCTTTACTCCATCGGACGTTCTGCGAGGAGACCAGCGAGGAGACCAGCGAGCATTTATCCGTATGCTACTGCGATAAAGCGTCCAATAGAACCCCCCCCCCCCGGCAAGTCGCACGCTCGCACCGCCGACGTCTGCTCCGGTGGTGGCCGCCGCCGCCGCCGCATACCTCTCCTTCTGACGACGGCGTCACGTCGGAGTATCTCTCCTCGCAGATGACGTCACTGATGTTGCGAATGGGTCCCATGGGAATCTTGGGGAACGACCGGCGACAGCTGTAGGCGAAGTACCGGTAGACGTGCCACGTGGCGCCGAAGTCGTACGAGCGCTCGATCAGCATCGCCTTGGGCCGGAACGTGCGGAACGTGATGATGAGATGCGTGAAGTGGAACTCGGCGCCGAGGTCGAGCTGAATGTGGGCGCGCTCGACGCCGTTCTCCGCCTGCCACGACTTGTTCAGCCGGTCGCTGGAGAACGTGGACACGACGTTGCCGATCAGGTGACTGCGCGGATCGACGCTCCACGGCCGCCGCGAGTCGCAGTAGAAGCACTTCTTCTCCTCCTGCAGGTGGCTGACGATGCAGTAGCGCTGCGGCCCGCGCAGGCCGCACGTGGACGAGGCGAACAGCCTCTTCTCGCGTCCGACGAGCAGGTTGCCCGTCGCCGGGTAGCAGCTTCGCTCGGCGCACCCTGGCGGCGGCGGCTGCTGCTGGTGCTGGTCGGCGGCGGCCTGCGCGACCAGCGCGAAACCTGCGAGACGGGCGACGAGAGAGGATGCCGTCGGCCGCCATCTTGACTCGGCGAAGACGACCAGTGGCGAGAAAGCGCCAAGACAAAGAGGGGTGCGACTTACAGCTGTGCCATCGCTATCGGCGGCATAGTTCGGCTAGTTAGATAACATTAATATTAATAATAATAAATTTGTATAGCACCCTCAGAGAACTAAATCTCTATCTAGGCACTATACATATCCTGTAATGGAAGTGAACGTGGCGGCCGACGTTCCGCCGAAGGTGAGCACTATACGTGTATATATATATATATATATATATATTTCTTTATTTGTTTTGATGGTTTAACAGACTCGTTTGTACAGCGGCAGAAGAGCCTTAACGACTGTCATCGCCGCTTGCAGTGGGCAATTAGGAATCACACACTGCACGACTCGAACCCACGACCGAGGGTCTCGAAGCGCGTTCCCGGTGACCTAACGATGCCGAAAGATGGAGTTAAAAAAGCTGGTGAAGGAACGGAGGGCCAAGAGAGACTTAGGTGGCGTACAGTAGAGACAGCGTAACCAGATGGCCAGTGCGGGGTCAAGGACGCCCGTGGGGCGTAGCGATCGATGCTGGCACGGCTCCCCTTCACCTTTCCACACTCTCCGACACGGTCGCTAAGTTGATAGAAAAGCCTAAACTTTAAACCAAAACTCTATCAGTGTCTATAACAAAAGCTTTTTGAGATGCCTAAACACCTAATAAAAATCCCTAGGCCATCCTTTAAATAAATAAATAAATACTAGCTGCTTCAACAGCCTCTTTTGTATAGCGACAGAAGAGCCTTTACGGCTATTCCCACCACTTGTTGCGGCAATACAGAATTGACGCCCCCCCCCCAGGATTTGAACCCATGACCCCGGGACCGAGGTCGTGAAAAGCAACTGCCTTACCTAGAGTGCCAACCTAGCCTTCTAGCGGAAAATCGGCCGCAGCATGCGTCCACAGAAGCGGCGGCGGCGAATATAGTGGACACATTAGACAAGCCAGAGCGCGAGACGCTTCCGTCAACCGTCTCTTCACACAAGTATTACAGCGCCGCCATTACTGCCTTTTCGGAAGAAAAAGGCGCCAGCGCGTCGACGCAGTGCGACGCTCGCCACTGCGAGACGACGACACCTCTTCTCCTCGTCGTAAGCAGTCGCCGAGCGAGAGCGGCGCCAGCGACCGACCGATCGAGGGCGCGGCCTTTCCACATGCGCAGCACACATCCGGCTCCGGTCCGGTAAAACAGGCCCACACGGGGCGTGGCAAAGCCAGTGCGCCGGCTGCGAGGCGCTCGCGACCAGGCCTGGCGCCGCGGCCGCTGCGCCGCGCGAAGCCGGACCAATAATTCAACCAATTCAAACCAAGCCAATTCCCAGGGCAGCCGGACGCGGGTCGCCCCTGCGGTGCGCCATTTCTTGCGAGCACCTGCCTGCGAACTTCTCCGGCCTCTTCCGGTGGCGGCGCTCACAGCGAGCCGCCGCCGCTCGCCGCTTTCGCGGCGTTTGCGGCGAAGCGTGAGTCGCGAAGTGTCGCGTTATTCTCAACGGCCGCGCACGTCGACGAGGGCTAGCGACGATAATTATGGCGGATCTGCGAAGTACGGCGGCTCGCGGTACTTCCGTGGGCAGTAATGGGCTATTTCCGCTCACCGGAAGCGGACGTCGGGCGCTCCGCCGAGCGCCGCGAACCGCCCGTACGGGGCTCACATCTGGACCGCGACGCTCGCGCGCCAGAATGCCCAAACGGCTGCTGAGACCGGCCTCGAGAATCGCTGGCGAGACTGGAGGCCACGTGACTAGAGGCTAGAGAGCGCTCTCGGACGCGCCTTCGCAGTCAATCGCCCATCGTTGCGTTCCTCGTAGCGAACGGGTATCGGCGATCGAGAGCTGTCGCTTCCACTTTTGTAGTGAAAGCGACGGGTCACTTTCGAAGCGACCCGTCGCTTCCGGCTTCGAGGCTACTGAGTGCTCAGGCGGGTCAGGGGTCAGTAAAGCTGGCGCCCGAGACTCCAGGTGGTCATGCACGCGACGTGTAATTATAATAATAATATAAGTTATATGTATAGCACCCTCAGAGAACTTAATATATATATATATATATCCTTCTCTCCCTCTATATATATATATATATATGTATATATATATATATTAATATATATATAGACACTTTACGTAGGCTGTAAGGGAGCCGTATCAAGATTGGCTAGTGATAACATGGACGCTGTCAGCACTCCAAGCACCCAAACCGCAATTCACAAGTATCCAGAAAATGCTGTGATGAACAGGTGTTTTTAAGTTTCTGTTTAAATATGATTGTAGATTCAGATGTCGCTCCGTCGGATAGGAGTGAGCTGCCTGCTTTGGGAGTATACGAACTAACGGTGCGGTCTCCAAAGGATTTGAGGTTGGTTCTACTTCTGCCGCTCTCCAAATTGAGTCAGAAAAGCGGGCTTGCCCGATGCTCGGCCCGATTGAGGCGTAGTTTTGCTTGGTCGGCCGGAGCAAGAGAATGAAGGTGCCTAAAAGTGAGCGACGAAACCTTGAAGTCAATACTCTCCTCGGTGGGGACCTGCTTGTGTGTCTGCGGTTTCTGCTGTTGCAATTAGCGAAGCACCTTGACACTAATGCACACGCCTCACCCGTGGCCAATAGTTAAGCCATCGACGCAGCGCAGCGTCAGGCCACTAATGCATGTTATATTTCCTGTCGTCTGCTATGATTCATCGAGCTCCCGTATACGGACGCGTTGAGAGTAATAAAGGAAGAGTCTCGTTTACCGCTCGCGTTCGCCCGCTGCGTCTCCGCGAGAATCCCGCGAGACCTGCCGCCGCCAGAGCCACTGTTTTACAACAGAGCCAGTGCAGGTCGATCGAGGAGCGGCGGTGTAATGTGATAGGCGGGATGCTGACGACGGACAGGCCTAGCAACTGTGTGCAGCGCCAACGGTAAGCGCGCCATGTTGCACAGACCGGCACGCAGATCTGCGAGAATGATCGGTTGCAGAAGTCGAGTCGGAAGATGTCGCGAAGTCGCGGACCAACTTGGATACGGCATCACTAACTAAGTAGGCCCGAATTTCTGCAATGTTACGTACGTTCAACGCCGGCCCGAGTACGACGCGCCTTCCGCCGGTCAACGCGACCGCTTCCAGCGCGTCACGACCTCCTCGCCAGCGAGCGCCACCTAGCGGGCACACACTTCGCCAGCGCCGTTCAGCTAGACCTAAATGCCGAGCGGCCGTCGGCAGGTGCAGGTACTGCGATTCAGCGCCTCGCGGGCGAGGTGACTCGCCCGCGTCGCTGAATCATCGGCTGCAACTGGAGGGCGTCGTCGCGTTGACTCAGTCTGCTATAGCAGGTGGTCAATTGTCTATCCCTCGTCCCGCCCACCTGCCCAACCTGCGCCTGCATCAATTTGCGACCTTTCTCCCTCCCAGGCAGCCACTGCTAAGCGAGATCCATGGGGCGTTCGGTGCCGGCATTCCCAGCCGGCGGCGTGAGCCGCTCCGGAAGCAGCGAGAAAAACGCCCGCCGTTTCCACGAGCGAACTGAGTCAAAAGTGCCCAATGTTGCTGAGTCAGCTGACGGGCTTGCCCTGCTCCGACAGAGCTCTCGCGCCTCGCTCCCTCACCCGCCTGCCCTCCACACCGGAAGAGTGTAAACGCATCGGTCTTGGAAGCTAGACCCGGGCCTCCGGTACCGAAAATAATTACCTTAGCAACTGCCCCATTCCCAAGCAACGGTCGCCGGCTCCGCCATGCACCAAAGCTCCTGCGGCTTCTAAGCCTGCGTGAGACCGGACAATGCGCACAAGAACGGCCACGCTAAGTGCGACCACGGTTTCATTGCTCTCTCTCTCTCTCTCTCTCTCTCTCTCTCTCTCTCTCTCTATCTATCTGTGCCTGTCTATGCACAGGCATTTCCATATCAATGCGTCTGTATATATCGCATCCTGCTCCTAGTGAGAGCTGGTTCGTCATTGGCGTCGATGGACCTTTACTTTACTCAAACGTCTCGGTTCCCCCCCCACCTTTTTTTTTTATATCCTACCATCTCTCTGCCTAGCTGATTTACTGAATCGGCTCCCAGGATTCATTGTCGCCCGCTTCGCGGACCGCTGACCAGCGCGCGGCAACTTTGGAGACGCCGGCCGCCGCCGCCGGACGCGCTGTCTCCACCGGACCAGCGCCGCTGCCACAGCGGCCCGGCTGCCTAATCGGCGGCACATGGGCGTCGGCGACGACCGCGGACGAGCGGCTAGTAATTATAGTCGACCCGACATGCCCTCCCAACCCGGCAGCTTCGGCTAGCCGCAGTAGGCGGCTAGGAATTCATCCAGGAAGCAGCCACAGGCTCCCATTGTTGCCCGACGGTGGACCGCAGCGCGTCCTCGTTAGCGATCGCACCGCGTGACCCCCTGTCCGAGCGTCCGATCGTTTGCATCTATCGCCGACCCTCTGGCCGCCACACGCTCGGCTGCCGGCGGCCGTCTCTAGCAGCGACCCGATAAAGGCGCTCTCATTGACTGGGTGGGTGGGGGCCAGCAGGAGGAAGCTGCGTGCCGCACAGCGACGCTTCTTCTTTCCTTTTTGATCAGGGCCCGCGGAGCAGACGGGCCAGCCGGCGGACGGTCCAAAGATGCAAAGGCGCGCACCCGCAATGCCAGTTAGAGCCGGTTAGCGGTAACCAGTGATTCGACGCACGATACGATGGGACAGTCAGTCAACTGGAGGTCAAAGAACATCGAGCTGGCTACTCGCCCAGCTCGACGCTTGGCCGTCGTGCCTCGGTCTCTTGATAAGCTAAGCTCGACGTCTCGCCTCGGCCTCTTCCTCTCTCGCGTCCCAACGGCTGCACTAACGCAAATGGTCGCGCTTTCTACGGCGCCGATCAGGTTTGAGACGCTCCACGCCAGACCAGCCCAGAGGCCGTCGCGCGCGCGGAGCTCGCGCGACTAGACGATACGGCGGCGGGGACCTCTCAACTTCCGGGCGGCGCCGGCTCGAAGCGAGCACTTTTCCCCTTGACTTTTCGTCCTTACGAGGGCCCCCGGCGCCACGCCGGCGAGCTTTCTCAGCTTCGCTCGCGGCGTGCTCGCGCACACTACGCACGCACGCGCGACTTCAAAGCCAACCGACGCTTCCCCCCGCATCCGGCTGCTCTTTTCGCTTGGCCGGTTTGAAATTGCGGCGCGGCAACAGCTCGTGCAGCAGCGATCCCCGCATTGCCGCCGGCGCTTGGTCGGCACCTCGGCCCTCGGCGTCGGGCTAGTGGAGGCCATTGGTCTTCCGTTTCGGTTTCTTTCTCTTTGCATTTTCCGTCGCCTTCTCCTCTCTCCCTCTCTCTTCTCTCTCTTCTCTCGCCCTTCTCTCGCTCCCATCCCGGAGCCGACTAGTCCCGGCAGTCCGCTAGTGGAGTTCACCGCTCCTCTCAATTTCCATGGTGGTCCAAAGCCGAAGCCGCCCCGCCCGAGGGCCGACGTCCCTGCGCCGCCGCCCTCGCGAAGTGCGGTCCCCTCTCGACGGCGTGGTGCGAAGCAGCCACGCACCGCACGCTCGAGGCGGCGGCCTCACCCAACAGCGGGCGGCTCAATTGAAAGGCGCGCCGCAGGACCAGCGCACGGCGATTCGCGCGCACCATGCGACGCGGGAAAGGGAGAGCGACGACGGCGGCGCCATTTTCGAACCGAGTGACGGAGCTCGGCACTGAAAACACGGTCGAAGCGGAGCGTGTGCAAATGAGCGGCGGACGGCGAGTCGCCGCCGAACTGCTCTCTCTTTCCCTCTTTCTCTCTCTCTCTCTCTCTCTCTCTCTCTCTCTCTCTCTCTCTCTCTCTCTCTCTCTCTCTCTCAGTCGATCATTCTCCTCTCTCTCTCTCGTCGGTGGCGAGCGCCCGAGGTTGCGGTGATTGCGGCTGCGCACCGCTGCTTCCGCAGCCGCCATAGCTTCGTAGTTACGAAGGCCCGGAAAAGAGATGACCGGTGACATCTCTCGTCCGAGTTTGAACGTGACTGCATGGAGAATGACAGAGGAGGGAAGTGTGTGCGTGGAACTCGCCGCGCACCGGCTTCGAGTAGTTGAAATAGGCCGGCGGCTCCAAATAAATCGGAACCAGTCCAAATTGAGCCTAATCTGGGCGTGCCATTCCAAAACGACTTCTCCTTGGATGAGCATATGGCCTCCACTGGCAACTCGACCTACTTTCAGCGGAAGAACATTGCAAATATCGGGGCCTGGTTAGACAAAAATCGCTTCATTCAGGACTTCCTACTACCGGACCATTAATGGTCTGAAATCGGTGCAAAACGCAGCCGCTCATTCGGCCAATGGTCAACGGTGCGTAGCTGCCATATCCCACCGCTTCCGTCTGAGCTTTACTGGCTCTCTGTCAAGCATTTAATCTACTTCAAGATTCTCCTCTCCCTCGCTCACTTTCTCTTCCTCTCTAGCTCTCTCTCGCTCTCTCTCTCTCTCTCTCTCTCTCTCACTCTCTCTACCACCTACGTTTCGCTTCACTCGTTTGCTTCCGTATCCGGCCTCCTTGCTCCACGAGTGTGCCCTCGCACCAACCTCTGTTTTCAATCCTCTGTTTCCAATCGCCTCGCAATTATTCGCGCTATATTGAAATCATTTGGCGACACGATCGAACCTTCAATTCGTTTTCGCAGAAAGTCTGGAACTCGCTTCCGGCTTCTATCGCCACCTGCACCAACTTTGCGCCATTAAAGTCCGCGCGCTAAGGACGCGTCCGCTCCGCTCCGCTCTCCCTGCACGCGAGTGAGAGTTTCTAGTTTCTGTCCGGCTTTCGCATGCTACCAACCAGGGCCGCGCTTACCAATCGCCGCGAGTGCACTCTCGCAATGTCTAGCGTGCTTGTCTGAGCACGTGAGACCTTGCGAGAAGCTATCGGCATACGGCTGCTGTCGCTCTCACACAGCGTAAAGTCGTAAAGCGCCCGCGAAAAGATTTTGTTCTCTCAGGGAAACACGCAAACGATCACTATTGCGAATGCTATTGCGAAGCCACCATTAGTCCGCTTCCGACGGTGACTAGACCGGATGAGTGTGCTGAGGTCTCTTTAAGGCGAGGCGCCGCCCAGCTGGCGAACTCGCACCGGCTCTATGTCTCTCTCTCCCACGCGCCGCGCGCGTGCAGAGCTGCTCGGCGGCGGCGGCAGGTAGCGTCGCGTTGTCAGGTCAGCAGCCTGCGAAGCGAAAGCTGCTCTGCACGGAGTCGCGGCGACCGAGAGCAGAATTTCCACCGGAAATAGACCGCTCGGCGGCGGCAACAGCTGCGACGCCGTCCGTGAGCGTGCGAAGCGCCTGCGGTCGACCCTCTCAGATATGCTCGACTGCTCTCGTTCCAGCACCGCGACCGCCAGTGGGGCCTGCATGGTCCCTGCGTCCCGGGGTCAGCGAGGAGTCAGCGAGCTAACTGTCACCCGCGGGCCGTCAGATGCCAGCAGCCCCGGTCAGCGCCGCGGGGCCTTGATACGACTGGAGCGTGGAAGCGGCGCTCTGCCCATTCCGCCCGGCCCGGTGGCCGCCCTGCGGCCGCCGCCTCAGCTTCTGCGCCGCTGCGTCGCGCGGCCGCTCGCGTCCCTTGACGCTCGTGGTCGGAGCCGCACGGCTGCGAAGCGGCGTCGCATGGCGCCAGGCACTTCCGTCGCGCACGCGCGAGCGCAAAATCTCCTCTTTCGATCGTCCTGGGGCGCTGCTCGCCGCCGCGCCGGCTCGCCATCTACGCTACTAACCATAGCGCCGGCGACCAGGGGTCACGCGTCAGAGACCGGGGGTCAGGCGCTTCGCGAACCAGCACTTCGCGACCCAGGTCACGGGTTCGAGCGCTGCGGCGGGCAATTCTGAATCGGCAAGCAGTCGAGCTAGAGTGGTCGAGGCTCTCTTCTGTAGTAACGTAAAATGCGCTAATTTCAATCAGCTGGCTTTTTTAACTTATTGGTTGTTTTTACTTTCGTGCGACGCTGCGGCCGGTCACCCTCGCTGCTCGAGCTGCTCCATTTTTTCCTTACTTACTCCGCTTTACCTCCGCTGCTGTTTTTTCCGTCTTGCTACTTAGCTAATTGGCGGTCTTCAAAGCGGCTTCGAAAGGAGGGCAACCGGTGCGCGCGCCCACCCCTCAGCCCAGCCCCGCCGCGCTCGATCGAACGCGCCGGACTTCCTCGGTGAGCGTCGGGTCGATCCACCAAGCGGCGGCGGCGGCGCTGCCCAACCGCTGTGGCGAGACGAGGGCCAGCGGGTGCCAGCGCGCTAGCGGCCCTTGTAGCGCGCATCGCAGCCGCCAAATATGGCCGCCGTCCGCGCACGACGAAGCGATTTCTCGGCCTGCGCTGCCTGCGAGATTTCTCGGCGGCGGCGCAGTGCGCCAGTGGCTCTTACCGAAGCAGCACCAGCGCAGGAGCGTTGCGAGCGCGAAGCGCCGACAGGCTAATCCACCTGTCGTTGGCTGCATTTCAGCGGCGGACGAGTCGTCGTCGCCGCCTCGGAGCTCTCGGCTACGCGACTCGCGGCGAGCGAACGCTCTCGGACCTGCTCGAAGAGCGAGCGAACGAGCGTAAAGCTTAAAGTCCTCGCTGCGACGGACGAACTTTGCGCAGGTGCGCTGGCGCCAATCCAGCTGGGGGCCAACTCCACCCCACGATTCATTCCTTCCCATCTTTTCAGTTCTTATCGATTTCATTGCGGCGATTTCATTCGCCGCGAATGCCGAATTCGCGAATGCCCGAATTCGCCGAATGCTGAATTCGCGAATCGGGGGGGGGGGGCGCGATTCGTCGTGAGACCTGGGGTTATCGGTAAGCATGTCTCCGACTGCTTTCGCTAATCGGGCCGGCCGGCGGCTACGTAAGCGAAAGCTTCTGCCTGCTGCTAACCCGCTGCAAAATCGCCGCCGCCCGATATTCTTCCAGCGCAGCAAACTGCTGCTACGGATTCCTTACCTTAGCCCGACGAAAAAGAAGGAAGCCTGCCGCCGGTACAGCTACGGCAGACGAGACGAGCACGGAGCGCTGGCTCGACGTCCGCTGGTGCGCAGCCCGCTGCTGCAACCACGCGCCTCTCCGCTGCCGCCGCCGCCGCCTCGCACGAGACCAGCTCGCACAATGGCAGGACGACGACCGCACGAGAGAGAGCGCAACTAATCGCCACGGCCGCGGCCGGAAATTGGTCGTTAACCGCTCGACCCGTCGCTAGAGGTCAGAAACGCCCCGCCAGCCGCCGAAGCCGCCGAGAAAAAAAAACCCGGAAATTGGGCGCCAAAAAAGATGTTTATTGTGGGCGTGCGATCGCGGCCTGCGGCAGAGAGAGAGAGAGAGAGAGAGAGAGAGAGAGAGAGAGAGAGAGAGAGAGAGAGAGAGAGAGAGAGAGAGGGAGGGAGAAAAGATGAGAGAAGAGAGAGAAGAAAGAGAGAGAGAGGAGACGAGATAGAGAGAGAGAAGAGAGGAGAGAAGAGAAAAATAGGCAGCAGGAGAGAGAGACAGAAGAGAGAGAGAAGAGAAGAAGAGGAAGAGAAGAGAGAGGAGAGGAGAGTGAGATAGAAGTTGAGAGAGAGTGAGAGAGAAGAGAGAGGCAGAGAGAGAGAGAACGAGAGAGAAAGAGAGAGAGAGAGAGGGGGGGCGATCGCCGTCCGCGAGATCGCGATGGGGTACGTTCTGCCTGCATAGCCCCGTCCGACCGCAGCCAGCTTCCATCGCTTCCCTAGGCGACGCCGTCCGGTAGCTATGGAAAGCTCGGAAATCTGGCGGAAGCAGCGCAGAAGCTGCCCGCGCCTACTCCAGTCGGACCTTCTTGCCCTTGCCCCCTTCGGTCTTTGAGGAGAAAGGACGAGAGAGGAGAGAGAGAGAGAGAGAGAGAGATGAGAGAGAGAGAGAGAGAGAGAGAGAGAGAGAGAGAGAGAGAGAGAGAGAGAGAGAGAGAGAGAGAGCTGCCTCGCTGCTGCTGCCCCGGCTTGGCGGCGGCGGCGGATCGATCGATCGCGGCCAGAAGACGTCGTGCGGCATCGAGCGGCATCGCCCGGCGCCATCGAGGTGCGACGCGCGTTGGCTGCGATTGCGGCGCTCGTAAGGCACGCCGGGCCGGACAACGAGAGCCGACGTGCTCCGCCTGCAGCGCCACGGCGCGGCGCTGCGATCGTGCTAAATTGATGCGGCAGATGGTAGAAAAAAATACACTCCACCTTCAAAAGAAAATTGAGTGGACCAACTGCGTTGAGTGGCGGCTCGGCGAGCGCTAGGTTTGTACTGTATATACATGTACACAGAACATGTACATGTATATACAGAAGAAATATATACGTATATATACATATGTACAAACATGATAGTCGTAGCCAGATAAGAGCCGCGATGGCCCAGGAGGTATGGTGCTCTCGCTTCACCACGGAGGTCGTGGATTCGAATCCTGCGGTGGGAGATCCATTATTGCCCACAGCAAGTGGTGGTGGTATTCGCTAAGGCTCTTCTGCCGCTATACAAACGAGGCTATTAAATCAGTGAATATCTATTTACTTATTTATGACGACGTATCTGGAGCAAGGCTGCCTCGGTGTTCGCTACAAATTTTTCATTTATCTTTGTTCTTGGATAGTGTTATTCCCAATTTATTATGTCTCAAAGAATTTATCGTTACCATTATTCCGTGAAAACTTCGTTTTATGAGCTAGATACGCTAGCTTTGAAAGTAATTAGTTTTTTTCCGGAAAATTGCAAGTGCAGCGAGGTAAATTGAAAAACTTAAAACTTCTGTACAAATGCATTCTCACACATTATGACGCTGATACATCCTACAGTAATCAAACTATAGCAAATTTTCACGCAAACGCAAAACGATTCAGTATTTGATGTTTTGAACTGTATTTTTGTTGTTCACTAGGCGAATTCATCGAGGCATACTGCTGATAAGTTTTTCATCGCATCAATATCAATCACAACTGATTATGCTCTCCATATTCATGTTCTCTCTGAATATAATTAGAATGGATACTGGAGGCCTAAGCAAGATCAGCTTAGCTCCAGCTGCCCAAATGGATAGCATGCACCAGCACTGCGCTACGTCGGTCGGCGCTATATTTTGCGCTTGTGCGAAATGGTGCGAAAAGTACTCGCAGGACGTCGCTGCTGCTGAGATGCGTGCGAAGCATAATGAACCCGCTCCGGCAATGCGCATGCATACGGAGCGAATTTCGGCGAGCCTTTCGTGTCAAGCTCAAACGGCTCGGAGCGTTCCCGTTCGCACGCACGTCTGCACAAATTCAGAGCGTCCGACGTGTAGTCTGAAGCCGTCAAACTTGTCAGAGTAAAGTGTGCAAGTCAACAGATGAATGAATTACGTGTACGTCTCAGACGAATGGAAGCGTCACGTCAAACTTTCTACTGCTTCTCCTTACATCAAGATGGGCTCTACTCCGGCCACCACGTGACCAGTCAGTTCGAGGAAATGGGAACCAGAAGGCGTGGAGCATCTTTACTAACAGCACATCCGGGAGCCTCGTAGCCGCGCTGCTCTACGACGGCAGCAGCAAGTGGCCATCTCTGTATGTGGCTTACTCGGCGGCTACCTCAAAGGGGACCGCGGCGGCGTCACGATCTCGCCGAATAGCTCTCGACGTCCGATTAGCTCGGAAGACAGGTCATCGGAGACTTCGAAATGGTGGCATTCCGGATGGCTCCCCACGGTCGTTTTACAAAGTGTGCCTGGCCAGCTTTGCCTTATGGACAGCAGGAACAGTCGCGCCCACGACCGTGGGCGGAGCGGGTCACACAGCGGGCCGAGTTCTGCGAGTTTCGCCCGTCGTTGCAGGTAAAAAGAAAAAGCGAAAGCGAGGACCGCCGACTCCGCTACGCCGGACTTCAGCGACGATCGTCGGCTTTCGAGCGCCGCTGGCGTCGCGCGAACATCTGCGAGGCGGCGGCGCATCGAACGCCGGGCCCGAACGACTGCTCGCGACCGGTTAGCGCTCGGCCGCGCGGCGGCCGCAGCCGTCCGTTCGGCGGACGTCCGCCGCCACGTCGAGCGCGGTAGCGGATCAAGGCAGGCTTTTGTTCGCCGCAGACGAGGCGCTCGCGCCACTTCCTGGCGGCGTTTCCGAGGGAAGATGCCTCGAGATGCCCCTAACTGCTTCCGGCTGCAGCCAGATGATAAGAAGTCGTCGCCGCCACCGCTTTTGGTGGTTTCCTTAGTGCGAGCTCTCGCCGGAGCGTACACGTCAAACCGCTCTCTCAGGGGAAAAACGCCGGTGAACGCTTGCCGCTGGCAAAAAAAAACGAACGCCGTACGCGCTTCAGGTCCTTACGAAACTGCTCCGTTCATACTTTCCTCGCTGAAAAGAGAGAGAGCGAGAGAGAGACAGAGACAGCGAGCTTTGGATCGAGCAGAAGTCGCTCGTTAAGTGGCGCCAGCGCTGCCGACGCGCGAGCGCTCATGAGCGCAGTAGCGGCGCCGCGCGAAGCCCCAAGACAGTGGGCTCCCGCGGGCTGCCGCACTTGGCCGCGTGCAGCCGGTGGAGCGCTATGCAGTCGTGCGCCTTCCGGGTTCGCGCTACGCGGACTTCCGGGAAATTTTGCGCCTTCGTCTGGAGCGAGTTTCGCGAATCAGCGGAGTGCTCTGCCTAATGGCGGAGAGAATATTGGACAGCTCGGTCGAGCAACGTTTTTAAATGCACGGAACCCGAAGGTCGCTGAAACGACAAAGATGCGGACGGTGGAACGTAATGTCCGGCCGGACACGAAGCCGCAGGCGTTTCGCTTATCGCACCAACGTTCTAAACGCAGAGACGCTGAGCAACTCGTTCAAACGCTTCCGCTCTTGACCAAAGCAGCCCGTTCAATAATTGGCGAGCTGCAGCAACAGCAGCAGCAGTTGGCCTTGGCGGCATTCGCGCCGTTAAGGAACACCTGGGCGGAAGTAGAAGGAGCGCGACGCCGGCGGCGGCGACGCTTCGAAAGCCACTCCCACGACCGCAGGGCGCCGGAAGTGCCGGAGAGCGCCGGAAGTGCCGGAGAGCACGTGAGAGCGCCGCTGGCCGAGTGCGCTGACGAGCGGGACCTAATTGATGATATAAAAAGACAAAAATGCCGAAGGCGGTCTGTAACGGGACGTGCACGGTACTTCGGTTACCCACTGGTCATCCCGAGCGAGCAACGAGACACACGTCCTTCCGGAAGCCCGACGCTCAGCTTTGAACCTTCGCGGCGGCTTCAAATGTCCACGTTCGCGCTCCAGGTCAGTCACGGTGGGCTGCGTGTATGAAAGCGTAAGTTTATCGCTGCAACTCGAGCGCCAAGCCGCAACCATTTTACGCCTGCTGCTGTCGGCGACCAGTGATGCCGCCGCTGCTCGCCTCTCGCGCGCCCTTGCCCAGATTCTTCCGGTCCGCTCGTACGGTCTAGTGTTGTCCTCTCAATGAGTAGCCTAGCTGCAGCCTTTCTGAAGGATGCGGGGACAAGATCTGACGCTAGGGTCATATTCATGATGAGCAGCTCGCTACCTGTGGACTCTCTTCGCTGAGTCACAGTAGTTCCGTCAAGGAAGACAATGCTGCGCCATCTTGCCGATTGACGCAAGTGCACCATCTTGCCGCGGGACGGACTTTCTTGCTTTGATTAGTAGGGATGCTAGTTTTACGCTGTATCAGCAAATCTCTACATCTCGGAAGGAGAAAAGTGGGTATAGCATCTGGAGGGTGTATTAATTATATTTATATATCTTTATAAATAAATTAATAGCGTCTGGATGGAGTCTGGTAGTCTCCTTAAACTACGATATGAACTTCGAGATGAGATCACAAGTGGCAGGTCTGAATGTGGTCTCGATGTAAAGCCTGTAGTCCCGTAGGGATGCTACTCCGGTAGGCATTGACTCACTAATTTAATTCCATATTGCCGACACAGAGAAACTAGAAAAAACAAGATCTGACGATTTATGCCCGATTATATGCGTCCGCGCCGGCGTCGATGCGGCAGCGTATTCAGGGCTCGCCGAAACGGCCGCCATTATTCGACGTCAGCCTTGGCCATTCGCAGCTCAGCATGCCTTTCAGCTAAGCTAGTGTTACTCGGCCACAGATTTGACTTATCTGCTACTGCTGCTGCTGCTGCTGCTGCTGCTGCTGCTGCTGCTGCTGCTGCTGCTGCTGTCCGCTGAGGTCGCCGCGTGAGTAGAAAGCAGAAACAGACTAGGACTCACAAAAGTGGGATGCGATCGTCGATTCGCGTCGTCCGATTCAAAGAGAGCGCGGCTTTTACTGAAGAAAAGGTCAAGGCTGATTTAACAGCCTCATTTAAACAGCGGCACGAGAGCCTTCACGGCTATTGCCATCGCTTGCAGTGGGCAATAAAGGATCGCCCACTGTAGGAGTCGAAACCGCGACCCTTTGCATGGTGACCTCCTGGGTTAAGACGACACAGGAGCCAACCATGATGGCACACTAGGTAAGGCGGTTGCCTTCACGACCTCGGTCATGAGGTCGTGGGTTCAATTCCTGCGGTGGGCGATCCTGTATCGCCCCTGCAAAAGGTGCTGATATCCGCAAAGGCTATTCTGCCACTATGCAAGAGAGGCTGTTTAATCAGCTAGGATTTATTTATTTATTTCAAGATTCTGAACGAAGAAGCTTCTGAGTGCAGAAGAAAATCTAGATAGTTCCCTCACTGAGCCAAAATTATTGAAATGCAACATCCCTAAAGAAGCGCCACGTCTTCAAAGAAATCGAGTCAATCATTTCCGTTATCAACGCTCTCTAGTGGATGGATGAGGAGTCACTGAGCCGTGATGGCACACTAGGTAAGGCGGTTGCTTTCACGACCTCGGTCCCGAGGTCGTGGGTTCGATTCCTGCGGTGGGCGATTCTGTATCGCTACTGCAAGCGGTGGTGATAGCCGTAAAGGCTCTTCTGTCGCTATACGAAAAGAGGCTGTTTAATCAGCTAAGATTTATTTATTTATCTCATGCAGCGGAAGTGTGAGGCAGCCATGCGAGCACTCGGAGGCTGCATACGGCTCTCACCCGAAAATGATACATTTGAAACGTCAGTGTAATTGAACCCGCCACGCCACACCACACCTCTTCTCGCCGACCTTCACTGGCTCCCAGTCAAGCAACGCATCGACTGCAAAGTTTTGTCACTCACTTTTAGGTTCCTTCATTCTTTGGCTCCAGCCTATCCATCAGATCTACTGCCCCACCGGGCTAAGCATTGTACCACTCGCTTTTCGGAATCTAATTGTTTACTTACACCTCGTACAAACCTCAAATCCTTTGGAGACCGTGCCTTTAGTTCGTATGCTGCCAAAGCCTGGAGCTTACTCCCGGCCTGCGTCACGACATCTCCTGACTTGTCCACATTTAAAAAGAAACTAAAAACGCACCTATTTATGACAGAATGTAGTGGGTCCCTGCGATTCGTCCTTTATGTGCTTATGCGTGCTGACACTGTCCATGCTGCCACTAACCGCACTTGCATGCTGATCCTGTGTATGTCACCCCTATCCATGTAAATCATGTTGCTTATCAAGCATGATACCATTCACCATTCGATCGTGTTTCCTTTGCACCAAATCTAAAGTGCCTAGAAAGAGATTGAGTTCTCTGAGAGCGCTTTATCAAGTGTATCATTATTATTATTATTGTTACAGCGGCAGCTGCCGCGCGGCTGCCGTGCACCGAAGCCTAACTTCCGTACCTCCGCCCTGGCTAGGCCTACGCCTTCGCTCGATGCTCGAGCCGACTAAGGCCGAGCTCATGGGCTCGAGCCCAGTGGCATATGCAAAGCGCTTGGGTATTAGAGATTAATCTCTCTTAGGGGGCCATGCAAGTGAATTACATGGAGCTATGTTATCCATGTATACACCGGTAGCTTGCGGTCCGTTCGAGCAACCTCGGCGCCATCGGCTGATGGTTGGAGTTGCTGATTCCTTAGCCTTGGCTTTCCTGTCGATATCACTTTTGTGCTTCGAAACTCATTAAACACACGTCCACTCTTCAAACGGGCGCTGAGGGACACCAGATCTCAATCATAAGCTGTTTGCAATTGTCTAGTTTCGTGACGGAAAGAATATGCTGCGGAAGTGTTTTGTCTTCAGAGACGGGGCGGCGAGCATCGAGTGAGCGCGTATCCGGGTGCTGCCATCGCCATGCGCTTGCCTTGACCTTTGATTGAGAAGACTCTAATCGAGTAGTCTGCCTAGCAACATGAAAGCGAGCTTGAAAGACGCTCGCCACCTCATAGCTCTTGGCCGATCGAGAAACGAGTCTGCGACCGCCACGTGACCACGTGACGACAAGTCACCGCATGACTAGCCCGTTCGGGGACATATGAACCGGAAGGCGTGGACCGTCTTCATTGATGGCAGCTCATCCGGGAGCCTAGTAGCCGCGCTGCTTCAGGATGACAGCAGCCCAGCAAGTAGCCATCTCTTTATCTGGCTTACTCGGCACACCTCAAAGAGGAATAGGACGCGGGGCGTTACGACCTCGCCGAATGGCTCTTGGCTGATCGAGGAACGAGCACATAGACTCGTCACTTCAAAGCGCGAGCACGGTATGCATGCAGTCCGCTGCGAAATACTAGTACTTTTAGCAATCGCTTTTGCATCTTGGCGCGTCCGGTCTTGTTTCAAAGATAAGTGACATCATTTTCAATCTTCAGAAGTGTGGTAAGTAGATTTTTAGCACTACGAAATTGGCCGATCCCGAGTATGGCGTGTGCCCTGCCGTGCGAGGCTAGTCCCCTGTTCCCAGACTTGTGCTCTGTAGGTGCAAGCCTCCCAGAAATCTCGGCGCCTCCTAGAATTCCCGGCGCCTCCCAGAACTCCCCGCGCCTCCCAGAATTCCCGGCGCCCAGCTGTCTTCCATTGCGTTCGACTCCCCGATTGGCCGCCAGTCTTGTAAGCTGGCCTCAAATCTTGAGACTCTCGTTTCCTATTCGGATTGGTGCAATGTGGATTTTTACGCTAATTTATCTTTTGTTTAAATAGAACAGTAACCGTCGCGCCGATTACCTAGGTAACTCAAAGAGTACCGCGACTAGGCATTCTCATTCTCAGCGACAAGAATCTCTCTCGCGGTTTATGAGCTTCAGCTTCCGCTCAATGCTTTGAACTGTTAACTGGACGTCTCCCCATTCTTTTTCGCAAGAAAAACACCGCACTTAATCTTTCGTGGAAAAATCTTGGGACCGTCCCCTTGGAAGGAACGAGACCAACGGCGACGGACGAGCTCCGCTCACCGCGCCGCGCTGCCATTTGATGTTGCTGTGCATTTATACCGCATATCTCTCGGTACGTAAACGGTGCCCAAACGAACGTATACATTTTCACATTTTGAGAGATGCGGGACAAAAGAAGAGAACGAATCTAGAATCTGGCAACCGTTTTAACTGGACGTCCTATTCCAAAGTCGCAGCAGCGTAAATTAGCGCCCACGCCTAGCTAAATGCTGCCACTGACAACTCAGTCCGACGCTTTTTTTTTACAATAAGAGAATACTGCTCATACATAATGCAGTCTATAATACAGCTCTTCGTCTGGCAGCGCGCACGCGGCTTTTGGCCACTCACCGCTCTCTAATTTCCGGCGTTTTTCGTGGCGTTGCTTAGGTCAACCAGCGCGTGGTTTGCAACTGGTTCGGTGGCAGCCATGCGGCACGTCAAGCATCTCGTCAGGATGCCCGATCGACAGAAAACGGAGGTGAATTGTAAAATGTATTGTTATTCGAGCGTGAAGCGGAAGAGCCGTGTAGCGAACGTCGCCTCAGCCGTTACTAAATACAAAATTCAAACTTGGGAAAAGAGCTGCACCCGCGTTTGACTGCAAGTTCTGACTTGGAGCGAATTATTGCTCGCTATGTAGTTTTGAGGCGAACAGCGCTCAAAGCACAAAAGTCCAAGTACGACTGGGCGGCTAGCGAACCAGGTCGGCGAGGCCGAAATGACGTCGGCGAGCTAAATTTGCTAGCTTACGACTTGCATCGATTATTCGCGTATCTTGAATTGTAATGGCTAGGATGCGATTCTGCTGCAATCAATGGCTGAGGCCGCATAAAAGCCGGCGCTATGCGATAGACAGTCGGTTGCGTTTCCCGGAGTCAATCTAAGCAGTTGAACTAGTTTGAGCTCTAGGCCGCGGCGCCGTCGGTGTGCGTCGTGACCGCTGGGACGCCTGCGACCCTTCGTAGCCGTGTCAAAGAGAGACTTATCTGCATTGTGGTTGGTCATGGATTTCCTAAAAATGATAAATCATGGGCGCTCTTTGTCGCCACGTGACGATTCGCTCGATGATGATCTTATCCGTCGCCGCGTCGCACCGTAGAGGTCTGTCGTTTGATCTGAGAACACAGGAGAGAGGCAACAAGAGCAACACAGACCCGTGTGCTTCGCCGTTAAATTCAATCGGCGGATTGCTGCGGCCACGTTTGCAGGGAGACTGCTCGCAGGGAGACTGCTCGAGCAGGGAGACTGCTCGAGCAGGGAGACTGTTCACCACACGATAGGACAGAGCACGTCTCGGTTGCAGCGTCGCTGAGAATGCTGTAATTCTGAAATTTGATTTATGTCCGCTTATAGGTCAGTATTCTCGTAGATGGCCGCGAATGCCCAAAATATCAAAGCACTCTGCTTCCGACGGGATGCTGCTTTGATGATCGGCAGAAAAGAAATTCTAGCAGCTTCAGGAGTGGAACAATCTGAGCAGGCGTCCAGTAAAACATTTCTTTTGGTCAACCCCTGTCGAGCACCCTGGAAGATGAGCCAACAGCAACAGGTGTTAGGGTTATTTCGCTCTCAAACAAGGTCGCAAGCTGCCTAGTGTTCGCACGTGACTAGTGCCTTCTTGCACGGGCACGCGATAATTATAATAATAATAATAATAATAATAATAATAATAATTTACTTGATAAAGCGCCCTCGGAGAACTTAATCTCTCTCTAGGCGCTTTACATTTGCTGTAAAGTGAAATGCAATGGAATGGTAAGTAAAATCATGCTTGAAAAACAAACGAAATGAATAATACGGTTAGGGGTGACATGCACAGGGTCAGCATGCAAAGAATAATAATAACACACTTGATAAAGCGCCCCCAGAGAACTCAATCTATTTCTAGGCGCATTACATTTACTGAAAAGGAAACGTGTATTAGCAGCCCAAGCTGCGGAATGAATAGACAATTGCCTAGAAAATTGCATCTCCCTGTCTTCAAAACAGGCCGTCTCTCGGATCTGACCAAGACAGTACACGGTGGCAGACAGACACACGATCAACCATGTGGGATTATTAGCAGCTGGGTAATGAGAACTAAGGACCAATATGCACGCCAGACGGCCCTGAAGGATGTGTAAGCACAATCATACATTTCAAATTTCAAGTTTATCGGATCGCTGTTATCGGAGATATGACATAAGCATGATACCGAGTGTAGGCACGATAGCTCCCGTATCGCCGGCTGTCAAATTAAGCTAGACCCGGGCGTCTGACCCGCGTTCGCCTATACAAAACTCAATCTGTAAACGGTATTGATGAGAACTCAAAATCCCCTCAATTTTTCATGAGTAGAATAGAATCAACATGTTCAGGCAGATTTCCAGTGAGCGACGCTATAGTTCAACCCAAGTCACCAGCTGAGCAGCCCACAAGGACCGCTAGCATGTTGCTTATTTTGTATAATTATGCCGAACAAAAGAATCTAAAAAGCACACCGAAAGCACCACAGAAAGCTATCCGTAATTATCAGCCTTCCTTATTGGCTCTCTGTCTGACTCTGCCCTGGAAGCTGAAAGCTGCAGTCTACAATGATCAATGCACTTGATAAAACACCGTCAGAGAACTCAATCTCTTTCTAGGCACTTTACATTTTCTGCAGAGGAAAACGCACGGTCTACAAAAGATTTGAGGTTTGTACGAGATATATCTCGTACAAACCTCAAATCTTTTGGAGACCGTGCATTTATTTGGTATGCTCCCAAAGCCTGGAACTCACTCCCGACTTGCGTTCCAACATCCCCTGACTTGACCAGATTTAAGAAGAACTTAAAAGCACACTTATTTAGGACAGCATTTAGTGGGTCCGTGATGGCACACTAGGTAAGGCGGTGCTTTCACGACGTCGGTCCCGAGGTCATGGGTTCGATTCCTGCGGTGGGCGATCCTTTATCACCAGTGCAAGCGGTGGTGATAGCCGTAAAGGCTCTTCTGTCGCTATACAAAAAGAAGCTGTTTAATCAGCTAGGATTTATTTATTTGCTTATTTGTTCTTCATGTGCTTATGCGTTCTGACACTTCGCATGCTGCCACTAGCCACACTTGAATGCTGACCCTGTGCATGTCACCCCTAACCATGTTATTCATGTTGTTTATCAAGCATGATATTACTCACCATTCAATTGCGTTTCCCTTTGCAGCAAATGTAAAGCGCCTAGAAAGAGATTGAGTTCTCTGAGGGCGCTTTATCGATGTGCATTATTATCATTATTATTAAAACCGATTTATTGCAAGACATTCTATTAATTTTTTTTGAACAATATTAGTTATTTGCAAATACATTTTTTAATTTATAAAATATGTGACAAATCATCGCAATGTAACTTGGGGGTCCAAAACGGATCATTAGCATTTCAATCGGGAAAATGTATTTGACCTACGAGTAATTTGACTTACGAGCTCCGGTACGGAACGAATTAAACTCTAATCCACTGTACCACTGTATCTCTCGTGACCACAGAAGCAAAGCTTTTGCGGAGCAAGGGATTAGGATAACGCACTTTGTATTCAATTGCACAAAGTAAATTGAAATAAGTGACATAATCTAATCAAAATATTTGTTTAAGCTAAGTCTATATTTTTAAGGCGTGCGAGTATTATTATATTGCTATTATCCCTATTAATTTAAGCGACAAAGTCCGTCCGTCACGCGGAAAGATGGCGACCAGTACTTTCGGGAGTGACGTGTAATAGATGCGTAAATTTATTTACAGTATTGTATAGACTCGGCGAAGCGGAGTCCACGGGCGTCGAGCTCTAGTAGTATATATAATCTGACGCAAATGCGAACATCTGCAAGGTGCTTTAGACGCCGGCTGCTTAGAAGCTATACGAAGCCAGCGTAGCTGGTCCGGGAGTGCGTAGCGCAGCTCCGTAGCCTGGCTCAATTTTAGAGCGCACAAGAACTGCTCAGCGGGAAACCACTCCATCCTAGAGCATTGAGCAAGAGGACGCAGCCACCGTAGTAGGAAAAAGAGGTGACTGATATCGGTCGGCGGCCTGTCAACTCTATAGACCCGGCTAGCAATTAAAGAATAAGGCGACGCTCATCAAGGTCACCGTCGCCGCCAGCCGTCCGAGAGTTGCTGGACGGGTTTCCGTGAGAACGAGAAAGGTGGCCGAAAAGCACTTGCATACTCGAGCTGTGAGCTAGAGAACGCGGAGGTCGCGCTTGGACCAGTAGGCTCATCGATGTCGACTGGCCTGCCAACTCCATTGTCCCGGCTAGCTATTTAAAAGTAGGGCGACGCTCGCTCGGGGTTCCTTCTTCGTCTTCGGCTCCATGTCGATGCCGTTCCCGGACTCGTTTTCCCTGAAAACGAGGAAGGAGGGCGGGCTATTCGTCGGCGATTGACAGGGCAGAGCGAGTCAGCGCCAGGAGAATTCGGTGGACGCCGCCAAATACGGTTTACAGCACCCGTGGCACGCACTTTGTGCTTTGTGTGCGCGTGTGCATGCGTACGCGCACGCGTGCGCGATCCCTTTTTTCTTTTTTTATATCCCTTCGCAGGGATTTGTCGCCGCGAGCTAAAAGTAGTTCGGTGCCGCGTCTAGGAAGTATTTCTTCGTTGGTTAAACTGCACCCAGTATTCATGCCTTCTTGCGAAGGTGCAGGTTTTTCTGCCTGTACGGTGGACGCGGAGCACTAGCTATCCAGCCAGGAGTTGGGGCCCGAGGTATTCCTGCCTTTTGCGCAGATGAAGGCGCAATCCTAGTTCTCCGGTCGGGGTCAAGGTTCCGGTTTATCGTCACCCGGTCAAATTGGGACGTTTCCCACTATAGACGTAGGCAGCCTAAGTGCGGGGGATGTATTTTACACGGCCGCAGTGCTCGTTTCGGCGAGAGCCTGCGAGGAGTGGGAAGATCAACTGAGCTAGACGCGCAGCGACATTGTGCACTTGCGAATGAATTTCAGTTAAATCCCCTATTCGTGTGTGTATCTCCTTCCAACTCGTGCCACTAACTCGCGACCACTTAGTAACGGTAAGTAGGCTGGCGCCAGAAACGCTCTCTCGCGTGGCCACCTCTTATTTCGCGTAGACGCGCACGGAACCGCATTCGGCACATTCAGCCACGCCTCTTGATGAACGGCAGATTACGTCTCCTCCGCTGAGCCTTCGGCGTTACCCGTGTTAGCCGGCGTTCGCGTAAACCCGATTGTGCTGCATCAGTTTCAGCCCGCTCGCGCTCTCAGGTCCTGTGTGGTCAATAAATTAGCTGTTCCATTGCTCCGCTTAAAGACCGTTGGCGACAGAAGCTTTAGCTCTGCAGGTCCCAGACTGTGGAACTCACTTCCACAATTCTTACGCAACGACAACTACGCTCCTGCAGCCGACTATGGCTCATCCTTTTCAGCGGTCCTGAGCTGCTACTTCCATGCTACACACTACCTCAACTGCTCTGCTGACTCTGCTATGCTTCCTAATTTCTTTGTGTTTCGTGAGTGCGCGAGACGAAGTCTGTTGGCTACCGAATGCGTACCGAAAGCCGCCTAGGCTGTGAGTGCGCTATACAAAACTCTCCCGCGTAACACCCGCGTGGTCCTTACGACTTTGTGGAGTCACAGACGGAGATGCATACGCATCGCATACATTGTTCACATAAGCGAAACGGGGGTTCGCTGTCGACGATCGGCTGGACGACTTCTGCTAGAGATGGAAACGCTCGAAGCTGCAGCGAAGGCACTGCATTTCTCTCGACACTGGGAACGTGCAAGTGCAGCGTCGGATGGACGTACATCTTCCCCAGCGACGCTGCTGCTGCATCGGTTGGACTCACGTCGCCAGCGGTACCGAGGTCCTCGCCGCCGCCGCCCCCCACTCCACCCCGCCGACCTTTCGCGAACTTTCTTCAGCGTGGGCAAGGCTCATTTTCGGGCGCTTCACGTGTGCCTCGGGGCTCGAGCCCACGATCTCAGCCAGACCTTGGTCGGGGCGCGAGCACCTTATCCGCTGGACCAAACCAGCGCCTGTATGGCGATTTAGTTCTCTCGGGTAGCCACCCCATACACACGACGTACTTTAAGTATTATCTGCTCGTGCTGCAGCAGCATTGCTGACTGTACCGCTAGTATTTTCTTACGGTTTTTTCCGCTAGGTTGGTATAAAGCAAAGCCTGCAGCAGGCTGGGCTAGAGCGAGGGCGCGTTAGCCGATAGTCAATTAAGTAACACAAGCCGCCCTTCCCAGCTATCCCGTTGGAAACGCCCTGTTCCGTTCTCGTCGTGTCTGCGTGCTGGCCATTCGTCAGCTAGGGTGCTCTAGTTTCAGTACTGATACTGTAAGTGCGCCTTATTTTGATGTGTCAACACTGAAATGTACTATCTGCGACCTCGTTGTTCGATCGGCGGCGACCGCACGCGAAGCGGGCGTCCTGTCTAGACTCTTTCTTCGAAGCGGGCGACCTGTATAGGGCTAATAGGCTCTATATACCGCAACGCGTTCGGCGCCGTCGGGCGTCTATTGGTCAGACGTCCCGTGCGTCGGCGACCGTCTTAAATCATTAATTAATTTGTTTCTGCCAGCAATTCGTTTCACTGGAGCTCCGTTTTTCTGGTCTTACGCGCAAGTCTGGCGGAAGGTTAACGCCGAACCTGCTGTCAGCGACAGCGATGCCCATCCTGCTCGCCTCTTGCATACTCCCCGCCGATCTGACGGCACTCTCCTGTGTCACGGGGCGCCGTAACAAGTCGCCGTTTCGCACGATTAATAAATTCGCGAGACCCTAGATCCGTGGCCTACGCGACAGAGCCTCGCCCGAAATCCCGCAGCACCAGGTTGTTTGGAGGGGCGTTCCTGCCTCTGAGTGACGTCTTCAGCCATTTAGTACTGACACGTCGGCATCCTCGTCGTCCTCAAACTTCTGCTTCGCTGCTTCACTTCTGGCTGATGCAGCCGCGGTAGTAAATACTAGCTGCAAGACGGGGGGGGGGGCATCGATCACCCTTCGCTGACACGTGCCGGCATCCTCTGAAGTGAGGCTGACTGTAGGACTATTCTGTCTTGCTTTCATAGCACTCCCGAGTGCCTGTATCGAGACTTGTCAGCTCAGCCAGCTGGCATGATCGCTGTGCGCCCGCGTGTGTGTTCTCGTCAGCAAGTTTGGGCACGGCCAGAAACACCAGTTAAACTGAAAAGACCTGCTAGCCTCACATGAGAAGTGAAGGGACGCACGTAGCCCGGGCAAAATTCCTGCTGTAGCAACCTGAGAGGGCCTGTCCGAGCAGGACATCTCTCCCCAAGCCTGATTCGGGTCAGCTTAGTCTGACAAGGTCAAGGTCTGTCCCACTCTTTGAAGTCGCCGGGGCCATGCCATGCCGTAAGAGCTATGTTGCAAAGTTAAATGGGGCTTTTGGGTTTGTGGTATGTGGCCTCATACCTCAATAGCCGGGTTAATGGCATCCAGCTCGGTGCATCGGTCATCTGCATGCTCAGCAAGCTCCACATTGGCTGCCTTCTCTGTACCTGCTGGATTTTTACCCGGCAAGATGGCGAGTGGCAATTTGGGACACCTACCTCTGCCAGTGTAGCAGGCTAAGTGTTTGGCTCGTGTTGGTTCAATGGTCGGTCCACTCACCGTTGCTGCTGCGTTTTCAGAGGTCGATCGCCTTCTTTGTTCCTTTCACTTGCACTATTGTTGTCAGCGATTGCCATTCAGCTTTGGTGTCCTGCTGTGAACAATAAGCAACGGCTCCGGTGGCTGGAAGCTCCGGCCTGCTGTTTATGCAGCCGTGGGCACCAATCACGCTGGCCCCCTGCTCCTCCATGTCTCCCTGCCCATCCCATCACCCTCCCGTAGCCTTTTACCCCGTCTGCCCTGCAATTTACAAGCACGCATAGAGGCTGGCTGCTCCGGTGTGTTGGTTGTGCACTCAAAGGCTGGTGACTAAAAGGATGTCACCCCCTGGGCAAAGGACCGAAGCCTGAACATGAGCAGCCGTCCACCTCACCACGGACGGTCCTCTTGTCTTGCTCATTCATTCAGCACTGTTTGCACAGGGCCGGCTCGGTTGGCTAGCCGACATGTCACCCCTAACCAAATTACTCATTTCGTTTGTTTTTTTCAAGCATGATTTTACTTACCATTCAATGGCATTTCACTTTACAGCAAATGTAAAGCGCCTAGCGAGAGAGATTAAGTTCTCTGAGGGCGCTTTATCAAGTGAATTATTATTTTTATTATTATTATTATTATCCTGAACGGCACCACGACAGTTTTGCAGCTAAAAAAGGTGGCTTGTGGGCTGTCGAGTTCGTCTGAGCGGATGCTTCGGCTGCTATGCGTACGAGCCAGTGCAGGAAATGAGCTTCCACTGGCCGAGAGACTGGCCTTGTAGCGAGCTGCATTGGCAGGGCGCCGTGTCACGGTGGCTGGCGCCTGAGTAGTCGGTGGCCACTGCTCCGCTGCTGCCGCCGTAAGCGACGCCTGCTGCCTTTATCCCTGCTCGAAGCCGAATGTCTGGATCGGGTGGCCAGACATCTGGATCATCGGCTCCATCCATCGTCGGATGGGCATCTGTAAGCCGGTGAGCGCTGCTGCTTGTGCTGCCATGTCAGTCAGCCATGTCGCTCAGCTCGGAAACATCGCAGCAATCGGGGCCTGCTTCGATAAGAGTGGCACAGCAGCCAAGCTAGGTGTCCCGTTTGTGACAGCCCATCAAAAAAATAAAATAAATCGCTGCCATTCCCTTTACTGAGAACCCCCGACTTGTGCTCTTAATCGTCTGAATTTGGTGCAAAACTCAGCTGCTTCGGCTGTGCTGTCGTCGGCGGCCTGGCTGCCTCTTGAGGCCAATTCCGACTTGAGCGTCACTGGCTCCCTGCCAAGCATCGAATCGACTTCAGGATCCTCTGCTGGTCTTACAAGTCGCTTCACTATCTCATCCCAGGGCAAGTCGTGGGATTGAATTTCGCCGCTGGCCAATCTTTATTGCCCGCTACAAGCTGGAGTTGCAGCCGCTGCCACGGCTCTATTTACCTGCTACTTAAATCAGGCCGTTAGATTAACTAACATTGTACTACTAACCTGCACCGGCCTTCCTATGCAACCTCTTTCCAAAATGTCAAGTTCCTAAAAGAGATCAAACTATCTGAGGGTGCTGCACAAAAATACTATTATTAAAAAACTTCGATTGCACTAGCAGCTCAAAGGCTTCCGGTTGTCTTTTGCCTACCCCCTGCACTAAATTGAAATCTTTTGGTGGTCGGGCCCTGCATTTGTATGGACCGAAAGTATAGAATTCGCTTGCGGCTTCGGTCACTACCGGAAAGGACTTTGCGTCACTGAAGTCACAGCTGACGACTCAAGTATTCCCCTGGATACAGCGAATTAACACTCTCTTATGTATGCTTGATCTAGTGCACGGTGCTAACTAGGGGACCCATAAAGCAGTGCCCCCCCAGTATCTTCTTGTATGCTTTTTCATGCAAAAGTGATCATGTAAGTTATCATTCTGAGGTCTCATGAAGTCATTCATCATTTGGGCACAGCCAGCAGCAGCGATCATGGTTTCTCTTTCAGCCAGCTGTAAAGTGCCTGGATGAAGATTTGTTTCCATCAGGTTGCTACGTGCAAACGTATTACTCTTATTACTATAGTTATTGCTAATAGCATCATTATATAGTGTGCAGCATTTTGGAAGCCATCGCCATGGCATGAACTGGCATTCCAGCGTTGACATTAGGGTCGGAAGTCGCTTTCGTCACCAGGTAATTGGCCGATGCAGAGCATCGATCCAATGCTAGATTATGGCTGTTCTTTCTCGGGCAGAGGAGATCAGCCGAGCGACGACGACCTTGGCTGATGGCCGGTCGACGGGCAGCAGCAGTGGATCGAGAAGGCGATTCGGGTCGTTGACGTTAACTTGGCACCACCGATGTGCAGAGGTGTCAAGACGATAACGCAGAAGAAGCATAGATAGCGTGCACTGCACTCACTGCTGTCTGTACTGCAAGCGCTGGCTGAAAGTGTCCGGTGTTCACGTAGAGCTGCTGTGCGGTAGCCAAGTCTGTGCCGTGTTGTGTTCTTGCCTTTAAGATGATTCAATTACTGACTGAAGGCGGTATAAACTGTGCTCAAATCAGCAGGACGCTTCAGCAGAATTGCACTGTAGCTGCCATTCCCGTGTGCCATTGATTCTGGCTGTGGTGTTGTCGTGGCCTTTGGGCCTGCATGCTGATTAGACGATGATTAGGGTCTTAGCTTAAGCTAATCCAACGTGCCCTGGCTTACAGCCCTCGTCGTGTGTGTACCTGTGTGTGTGCGCGCGAGTGTGTGTGTGTGTGTGTGTGTGCATGCGTGCTCACATGCATGTGTGCATGTGTGCTTATGCACCACGTTGCAACTAGTACTGTACTTGTTGGTCAGCTGCACTACGAATGGCCTTGCATAATGCAACGACATTTGACTGTACTCCATAGCATTAGCCATCAATGTACGACATTGCTTCCTCTTCGCATGGAGTATGGCGGTGCATATCAGACGACAGAGATGTGTCCGTAAAACGAGATCGAGGATAGTTCGACCTGTCAAAGATCGGTCAGTACCTGGCTGGAGGGGCAGTGTCGGGGGGGGGGTCTCGTTGCTTCACCAAGCACATGACAGAGTGCGACCCTGCCAAAGTAATCACATCTAAATGCCGTGACACAGCGTGAGTCTTCTACAGCGAGCCGCGGTGATGCCGGTTTTCGTCGGCCACAGCTAGTTCCTCGTGTATCTATCAGTCATCCTTGAGCCCCAGTCCTGCAAAGGTTCTCTTGAGCTTTAGATAGAATAAACTAAATCTCGTTCTAGGTACTTTACATGTGCTTTAAGGAAGCATGTCAATATGGTTAGTGGTTGCCTGCCCAGTGTCAGCCCGCATAAGCACACTAAGGACAATGCACACGAGGACCCTGCAAATGCTGTGATCAGCTTTTCTAGCAGCTTTTTTAAAGTCGTCAAGAGGATTTCACGACATCATTCGGGAGTGATAGAGTTTTAGACTTTGGGAGCATACACACTGCACTGTCTCCAAAAGATTTGAGGTTGGCTCACGGCACTGCTAAACGACTTGAGTCAGAAGAGCTGGTGATGAACCGGGAGGCGTGTTGTTAATGAGTGACAGAACCTCAAAGTCGATACGCAGCTTCACGGGGAGCCCGTTGCGGTTTGGCTAGAAGTGCTTTGATGTGGCAACTGTGGTATGGCAACTGTGACCCTTACGACACACAAGCCTGTCTGCTGAGTTTTGCACTAACTGTAAGCACCAGATTGCACAGGCCGTAAGACCCGCCAGGATAGAGTTGCTGAAGTCTAGACGGATGTCAGAAATGCATGGACCAACTTGGCCATGGCATCCCTGGCTAAGCAGGCCCAAAATTTTTTCGTTGTGCATGCCGAGCCCAGCATATTTATGCGGACCTATGAAGAGTTTGCCGGTCCAGGCGGCCAGCTGGCAAACCTATGGGTTTTGTGGCTGCTACTCCAAGCTGCTTGGCCGTCGCCTTTCGGTACTCTTGAGGTCACATTACCTGGTCGAAGGCTTGACTTGCCACCGGCCATGGTGCAAAGGGTCCCCCAGGGCGTGCTGCCCGCCTTTGCAACGGATGGACGGTAGCAGCGCTCCGGCTGACTGCAGCCACCAGTGGACGGCCAGCGGGAGTGCCGGAGTGCAGGCACAGGCCGCGAAGCAGAGAAGCCGGTCTTGCCCCCTTGGGTTCGACTCGTTGGACAAAATGGATCGGTCGCCGGGTGGCCTCTGTGGTTTCTGTCAGATCCGAGAGTGCACTGCGTATCCAGGCGTCGGGCAGACGTTTGTTTGCTCGAGGCCTGAGGAGTGCTGTTCGCATTCAGCGCTCTGCATTGTGGCCCCTGGGCACAGTTATTTGCAACTCTGAAAAGGAGCAAAAAAGGCCGAGCCGCTGGAGCTGCCTGAGCTGGGCGGCTGGATCTAGCGGCCTAGTCAAGCCGCAAGGGCCATAAATTCCCAACCTTACTTTTACCCCGTGTTTCTCGTGTGCCTCTACCTAAAAAAAAACGTGCTCAATTCCCAGGCAGGTGCTTGCCAGTCGCTAGCTTATGCAAGTAAGGCAGCTTATTCAAGGACTCCACCCAGCACCTGTGTCACTGCTTCTGCCGACTGTAGCTTAGTGCTGCCACTCTCGGGCAGCTGTAGTCAGCCACTGTCAGCGGTCGGTCGAGTTAGCCAGTGGGTGCAGGCTGCCGGTTAACCAGATTGTTTATCAATACGAGAAAACGATCGTAGAAATCTGGGGGAACAGGGATTATAGCAGGTGATGGGGAAGGCAGCAAGTGACCCCTCGCTGCTACTTCAATCTGTCCTGGATCCTATTAATCGGCTGCCTGATATTTTCACTCGTATTAGTGTGGGCCGCCTGCATGATGGTCTTGTGAGATCGATCGCGTCGGTACCTGCCACCCTCAGCTTATCTGCTCTTGTTGGCAATGGCCTAGCAGCCATAGTGCAACGCTTTTGTCAGAGCTTTGCTAGCTTCCTATATTAAGCGTCCGATTGAATGTCATGATCCTGTTTGTGTGTGGCATGCTTTCGAGTCACTTGCACCATCGTACAATCCATAGACCTCCTTGCTGCTCCAGTTCGCCCAAGCTCCAGCAGCTCGGCAGCATCTAGTCATCTCGATGTGCCTGGCACTATACCGAAATGTAATGGTGATCGAGTCTTCTGCTTGTATTTGCTGAGGTTTTGGAACTTGCTTCCAACTGCAGTCACTAATTGCAATGCAGATATAGTATCCATGAAGTCTCAGTGGAAGACTCAGTGCATCTGCTCGGCTCAGTGTCCGTCTCTTCCCCTAAGTGAACTCGTCTTCTTTGTTCCTGTTTTCAATCTCTCACTATGGTGCTCTAGTTTGATACTGATACTGTAAGTGCACCTTATTTTGACGTGTCCACAGTGAAATTTACTATCTGCGGCCATTTTGTTCCTAGGCGACCGGGCTCGAACCCCGGTATCCTATATATGAGGCATTCGGACTCTACGTGCCCCAACACATCCAGTGCCGTCGGGTGCCTGTAGGCTGGACGTCCCGTGAGTCTGCGACTGTCTTAAATAGTGATTTAATTTGTTTCTGCTAGCAATTCGTTTCACTGGGGCTTCATTTTGCTGGTCTTATGCACAGGTCCGGCGTAGAGCTAGTGCCGGATGGTGCTGTCGTTAGAAGCAATGCCAATCATGCCACCCTTCTGCAAACGCCTAGTCGACCGTACGGTGCCGTGACGCAGTACGGCACCGTAGTGAGTCGCCGTTTTAAAGGATTAATACATTCGCGAGACCCTAGAGTGCATTTTAAGCGATACCTGGTTGCCATCAATTTCGTGGCAATAACGGTTCGATAGGGCTTACAACGGTTAGTGGGTGTCGAGCCTGGCTCTGAATGACTTCAAATGAAGCCGGTCTTGTCCCCTTGGTTTCGACCCTTTAGACACAATGGATCGGTCGCCGGGTGGCCGTTCCTGTCAGATCCAAGGGTGCACTGAGTATCCCGGCGTCGGGGGGGGGGGGCAGACGTTTGTTTGCTCGCAGCCTGAGCAGTACTGTGCCCATTCAGCGTTACCGTCTGCTCATTCAGCCCTCTGCATTCTGGCCCCCTGGGTGGTTATTTGCCACACTGAAAAGAATAGAATAGGCTGAGCATACCCTCGCAGCTGACCCTCGCAGCTCGCCTTCTGCATCGTCCTCCTTCTGCATCGTGCGAAAACAGTGGTCGCAGTCTTGGCATTGTCTGCACTGGGCTTTGTGGAGCAGCTCTGTCTGTCGTTCAACTGTGTGACCGTTGGTTTCACGTGACCTCGCAGCAGCTAGGCCGCTAGCCACAGCCAAGCAACGTGACAGAAACCTAGCCACGTGACAGCAGCCGAGCCACGTGCCAGCAGCCGAGCGCCCTAGCTTATGCAAGTAGGGCTGCTTATGCAAGGACTCACTCACCCCCCCCACCATCTGCAGTTACTGCTACATCGGCAGCTGCTGCTGCTGTCACATAATGATTTGGTTGCCACTGTAGTCAGTCAGCCGTGTAGCCCGCCGAGCATGTCAGCGGTCGAGTTAGTGAGTGAGAGCTCAGCTTCAGGTGAGGCTGCAGGTTTCCCTGAACGTCTACCAATCGAGATAGCAGGAATCTTTCACTCTGCCGAATGCCCTTTTTATTATGGGCAGTCTGCTCGATTGCTCTCAAGTTAGACATGGGAAGTGCATAGTGGCACAGTGGCAGCAGCAGTGAAGGTCATGCAGCAGTGAAGTTCGTGCAACCGACTATCTTCCACCCCCCCCCTGCAGGGCTTCTCGTTTTTCGAGCCCTAACCTGTCAGTTCAGACTGAATGTCACTGCCTGTTGCTAGGTTGTTTGTCCCCCAACTCGCCTGTCCACTGGGCTGCAGGCAGCTTGCTCGTAGCTCCGCCCAGACCCACCCATCAGGCTGAGGGCTCGGCCCACTGACCACCACCTCGCCTCGTGCCCAGTTCGAGCTCTTCACTTCAGGTCGCCGGTCGCACGGCCTGCTGCTCTGCTCGCTTGCAGAGCTAGCTGCAGCTCGATATACGACCCGCATAGCGCCTGCTGCTGCGAGGGCCTCGGTTCCAGGACCAGATCCTCGCCTGCCGGTGCTCTCTCTACCCAGTACATCATGCTGCACTCGGGTGAGCCGTGCATGCATGCATGCCCCCTTGGATTCAAGCAGCGGCTCGGTGTACATTTGACCGCACTCCTGGCCGCTTCCGTGCCGCCGCTGGCCCTGCGCTAGAATTCCAACGAGCGAGGCAGCCGCGGTAGCATCGACACGTCGCACCGTGCGCGCCCCTCTGCCCTCGCTTGCCAGTGACGTCGACGGGTTTCTGGCGACTCGTCCCACTCGTCCCCATCTGTCGTCTGTAGGAGTAATAATGAAGGCTCTCCGCTGCCCGTTCCTGACTCGAGTGCCGGTGGCCATCATCAAGCAGCACGCTCAAGTCGTGCTCGCCTACGGCGACCGATGTCCGATTATGAAGCAAGCTTCGACTGCCGGCATGGCCACTGCTCCGCCGACCGAGCCTCCGACGTCCGAGAGCGGCTTTGCCGGCTCTGCAGCAGGAAGAAAGAGTGAGGCTATTAACTTTGCATAGTCTTTCCGCTGAGCTTTGTCGTTCTCCGTTGTGCCATGCCATAGACTTCATTGATAGCTGGGCTCGCCCCAGCAAGCAGCGTGCCTGCAAAACCAGGCATGCAAGCACCCAGGTTTAGCCCAGGGGTGTCGCCTTTGACGTACGAAGCGATGGGCTCGAACTTTGCAGCACATAGAGAGCCCGGATAGAGATTAAGTTCTTTTGGAGTACTCGACATGTGAATCGTATGTTCTGCATACGTTTTCCTTTGGGCCCTACTGGCACTAGCCAGCTTTTGGTTGCTATTTATTTATCATGCTGACACCGGTTAGTCGGCTGAGCACCGTCGGCGCTGAAAGTGAGGCTGGTGCCTCGCCAGCGCTTGCTTCAATCCCTCAGAGTGCTGCTCAGCGACCGGAGTTTCTCGCCTTTATCGCTCGACGCCAACTTCCGGAGCAGCCCTGCCTCCACCTGTCGGTTAGACACCCACACGAGAGGGCGCCTGGGGGGGGGGCTGATGCAAATCGCCAGTCCTGGCGGCGTCCCCTGAGCGGCTGGAAGCATGGCGTGACCTCAAAGCAGCAGCCACAGGAGCCGGTCTCTGTCACAGCAAGGCAGCACTGGGCCAGCGCTGCCTCGCTGTGACAGCTGGCAGCTGTGCCTGCAGGAGGGTGTGCCGTGGAAGCTAGCTTAGCACTTGACTTTGTGGTTGCCTCACGTGATCCAACAAGACGTATGCAACACAGTGAGTATGGGTGCGGTTATTTTTTTTCGGGAACAGCAACCAGCGGTTGGCGACTTCCAGAGCCTCTTTGGGGGGAGGAGGAGGAAGAGGAAGAGAGGGAGGAATTTGGTAAGGACTGGTGTGGGAGACATAAATGAAGCTGTCAGCCGGCATCTGTGCGTGATCTGTCAGCCGGCATCTGTGCGTGCCTCCTCTCTCCCAACGGTGCCAGTGGGGCCTTCGTTAGGATGTCTGTTAAGCATACAGCCAGACTTTATTTAGAGCTTCATCTGTGCGTGCCTCCTCTCCCCCAACGGTGCCAGTGGGGGCCTTCGTTAGGATGTCTGTTAAGCATACAGCCAGACTTTATTTAGAGCTTCACAAGCCAAACGGTAAGAGGTAGAGCTAGTAGATAATTAGCCCTATCGTCGTCGAACCCTTAACCATTATCGACCAATGGTGAGAGGCGTGTTCGATGGGTAGAGTCTGTTGCAACGTTGTCGAGAGGGAAACATTGGCAAACTCGCAGAGTGCCCGCCACCCCGTGGGTTCGTTGGGTCCTGCAGCAGCAGGCTGCAATCTGTTATTGCTCACCGCAAGCAAGCAGCAGTGTTAGCTGCCAGGGCACTCTCGCTCTTAAACGATTGAGGCACTCTAGTCAGCTTACCCTTATTCTTTACCTTGAAGACTGCTGCAGACGGTTAGCTGCTGGCCGGTGTGAGTGTCTGCTGCACGAGTTGCAATATTGTTTGAAACGTGTTTTTTTTTAAAATATTTTTAATATATTTAATATTTTTTTAAATATATTTTTAATATGCCAAATGAGGGTCACACCTGCAATGGAGCAGAGAGCAAGACTGATTGGCTGCTGGCAGGTGCAAGCCTTCCATCGTCCACCGTCTTTGGCGCCTCGCTTCGTCTCAGCCTCTTCCATGTCGTGCTGTCGATTACTTGTCTGCTTGCACTGCGTAAGCTTTGGCCAACGCAGGTTTCTCCAGGCTAGTCTCCAGATGATCAGATACCCCTTTCTGGCTGTCCGGTAGGCAACATGACATCAGGCGGACGACAACACGCCTGCCCATGGCTGTTGCAGCCGGATTTCTTCAAAGGGGGGAGGTCTTGGTGATGAGCCTACTGTTAGCTGCGCAAACAGCAGCTTCTCTGATGTTCGAAGGTGAGTAAGTCTCTCGTCCCACCAAGGCAATTGCATCGCGCGTCGACACGGGTAGCATCGGCAGCCATTAGCGTCGGCAGTTTGGCATGCACCAGTGGCCCTATAGCTCACGGCAACAATAGGAAGAATCGCTGACGATAAGTTCGATGGTGGTCTATGCACCTATGCCGTGGCAGCCGGCCTTCTTGCTTTTGGCCTGCAAAACTAGTCACCGGTCGAAAAAAGCTTGCACTCTCCTGCCTTCTCATTCTGTCTCTCCAGGAAGTAGTGGTGTTGCAACCGACCAGCTTGTTGTAGCTGTTGCAGCTTGATGACTGGTCTTTGGATGACGACAGCTCAAGCTGCCATCTGCTTAAGCCTCCAGCTACTTGGAAGGTTGTGACCTGCTGTCACAAATAACGTAAAGCAGGCTTTAGACCACCACCACAGGTGCTCAGCTTGAGCTGTGCTTAACTCTGGTGAATTCACACAGGCAGGCTGGCCGGCTGGCTGCTTGTGTGCCTTCGTTGCTGTCCTGCACTGGACATGTTCATGCGTCACGGTAATTCTCTCTCACTTGTCGTCCGACTGACTGAAAAGTCCCAGCGACGTGGCAGCGTTGCTGGACAGTGTCCAACGAGAAAGCCTGATAATATAATAGTAATAACACTTGATAAAACTTTCTCGGAGAAGTCTCTTTCTAGGTGCTTTGCATTTGCTGCAAAGGAAGCACAATTGAACAGTTAGCACTAAATAAACAACAAGAATTACACGGTTGGAGGTGACATGAACAGGGTCAGCATGCAAGTATGGTTAGTGGCAGCATGCACAGTGTAAGCATGCATAAGCACCTAGAGAGGACAGTGCCCGACGAGGATGGCATATGGAGAGGACAGTGTCCACTTCCGAACGAACGTTTGAAGTCGAGATATCTTAGAACTTGAGGCTACGTCATCGGTTTAACTGGTATGGGGCAGGACTTGGTAAAGCACCTTCAGAGAACTCAATCTCTTTCTAGGCGCTTTGCATTTGCTGCAAAGGAGCTGTGTAAATAGACGACAGCAGATGCATCGTATCAACGGAGCAGCCACTGCTCCATTTCCTTTTGCCACGAAGCGAGAAACTTGACGACCTCCACACTTCCCAGATGTCTGTTGTTGCCAAGAGAGAGCTAAAGTGCCAGCCACACCGCGATGACGAATCTAGTCTCGACTCCAAACTGTTGCACTATGTAGACATAGGTCGGTCATAGCAGCAAGCAGTCGGTGTGATGCGCTCGCCTGCTTCACCGGCTTCACCCCATGCCTCGTTGCCAGCGTCGTGCCGTTGGTGTCGTTGCAGTCGAAGGTCGAGGTGGTGCCAAACAGCAGCCAGCAACGATGGCAGACTCGATGGCAGCGGTCGACAGCGTGCCGCCGAATGCTGCGCACGTGCAGGCCGTCGCCGGCAAGCAGTATGCGTTCGTGGTGCCCAGCGCCGGCGTACAGTCGGACATCATACGAGTCTTGGATGGTCAGTAGGCTGCTTGGCAATTTGTGCGCGCCCGCCACTTGTGGACGCATGATGCCTCCTCGCTCGTCCGTCGTCTGCTCTTGGCTATTTTGCTTCTCTCGCACCGAGTTCCAACGTTCGATAGATAGAGATTCGATTCTTTTAGGACTAGACATTAAGACGTTACTATTATTATTTCTATTAGTATTGTTACTATCAACAGCAGCCGGTCGACTTGGTCCGTCAGGACGAACGAATTCCTTCATGCCCGGCCCTTGCTTGCGTCTGCACTCTTCATCCCCCGTTGCATCTGCTCTCTTCCACCGGTCAGTCTCCGGTAACCTTTGTCTGCTGCACCGTAGTGCGTGCTGTGGCTGCCGCGCCATCGTTTTGCATTTGCTTGCAGCCACGTGACGTGAACGGTGGCTTAGCAGCAGCAAGTTAGCAACGCTCGCGCTGGCCGCTTTGTCAGTCGATGTCGTGCACTCGATTCTAGAGAGCGGACTGCCGACTGCTGCCGTTGTTGCCCCGAGACTGGGAGCCGTCTTGTCGGAGAGCCTCGGTGAGCGACCTGCACAGCGGCCGGGGCAGATATGCCGGCTGTCAGAGTAGCAGCCTCTGCTGGCAGATCGAGCGTCCCACACTGCCACCGCAATCTCGTGCGGCTGCTGTTTCTATCGCTGTCCAAGCTTGCTTGTCGCCCGGTAGCCTGCAGTCTTGCGGCTTCTTGGGGGGGGGGGCAGTCAAGGATATGAGTGCAGTGCTGCCGCTGGTGCTTGCAAGGATCACGGCTAGAGCGCCGGCACGTAAGGACTCTTGTTTCCGGTGCTCTCTGCTGTGCAGGTTTTCTCTTTATAGCACCGTGGGAGAATTAAATCTCTAACCAGTCGCATTACAACTCGCTACAGTAGATGCAATACTGATGCAAATTATTATAATTATCATATTTATTATTATAGTAATATGGTTGTATGGCATCCTCGAACAACCTAATCTCTTTCAACGTACTTGACGTATGCCTTAAAGGAAACTTTAACAAATGGCTAGTGGTAGCACGTGCAGTGCAAGCATGCGTAATCAAGGTTAGTGGAATCACCAAGAGTTAGCGATGAGCTAGATGTCTTGCCCAGGCAAACACGCAAGTATCAAGCTCAGAAAGGCACGTAAAAGCTCACAATGAGAGAGCCAAATATCACTGGCTTGTAGAACCCCTAAATTGTATCATGCACCGAACTGTGCAAATAGAGCATGCTTTAAAAAAATCTTGGCTGATCAATCAGCCTCATTCGTTAATTCACTGGAGCCCTGGTGAAGCGAGCGAAACCAAGGAGTGTCTTAAGCTCAGACACGAGGGCTGAAAAGTTGATGCAGCTGGTGGCCGGAGCCGTCTGCGAGTTCCCGAGTTTTGGTGCATACAACTCGATTGCCCGATCGCCTGAAGGTTTCAATGCACTGCAAGGAACGTCCATGCAACGAGCAGTGCAGTGTCGAGAAGCAGGTTTCGCAAGGGCTCACTGCTGAAAGAGATTTGAGTTCTGATAGGTAGGCCTGTGCATATTGATAGGGGGCCACTGAAGCATAGACAGAAGTGGCTTGTGTGATGTGATTTAGCTATGTACCTTCTGCTTGCAGATATTAGCACCGATCATTCGGTTATGCTTTGTCTACAGCATCAGTAAAGTGCCTAGAAAGAGACTTTTTTTTTACAAATGTATTTGTTTTGTTATTGTTATTTATGAGAGGCCAGATGAGCTACTGAGTTTCGTGCCATATGCAAAGTGACAGGGGCCAGGAGTACTGGATACAGAGAAATGCAGTAATCTTCAGTTTGGCTAGTTTGTGTAATTTGTTTCCTTTATTTCCGCACAGCACATTGCACACCTCGATTGTGCCGAAAGCGCTTGCTTCGGCTGGGCCAAAGTGCATAATTTCCGGTGACCGTGTTGCACCTCAGGTGCGCCTCAGTCCGGCGGTTGGCCCGGTTTCCCGGCAGCGCTCCTCCTGCCTGTTTCAGCTTCGCCCAAGCCTTCGGCGCCGGCAGAGCAAGCCGGAAGCAAGTTCGCCTACGAGCAGTTCTTCAAGGATCGCATCCAGGACAAGAAAGACGATCAGTCGTACCGCGTCTTTCGCAAGGTGCTTCGAGATGCCAGCCGGTTCCCGTATGCCACGGAGCTGACACGCGGAAAGAAGGACATACAAGTGTGGTGCAGCAACGACTACCTCGGCATGAGCTGGCATCCGCAAGTGCGCAAGGCCGTCCAGTGAGTCACGCCCTCGGGCCGCTGCTCGGTGCCAGGCGCACGTGCTGGCGCTGCACTTGCTTCGATGGACTTCCGGCTGGCTATGGCTGTGGCAGGTCGCTCGATCTCAGCCCTGGCAGGGACGCTGTCATCGCCAGCAGAGACCGAGTCAATCGACAAGAGAGAGAGAGAGTGTGTGTGTGTGTGTGTGTGTGTGTGTGTGTGTGTGTGTGTGTGTGTCTGTGTGTGTGTGTCTGTGTGTGTCTGTGTGTGTGTGTGCTTGTGTGCATGTGTGCATGTGTGTGTGTGTGTGTGTGTGTGTGTGTGTGTGTGTGTGTGTGTGTGTGTGTGTGTGTGTGTGTGCACACGTGTGTGTTTGTGTGTGTGTGTGTGTGTGTGTGTGTGTACGTGTGTATGTGTGTGTGTGTATGTGTGCTTGCAGGTGCTTGTTGTGCACGTGTGTGAGGTGCATGTGCCTGTGTGCTCGTGTGTGTGTGCATGTTTGCGTGTGTGTTCTCTGTTTCTTTCTGCCGAGCCCGTGGCGGTGGGAGGGCAGACGAGCCAAGTGTTGAGTCGCAATATCCTGTGCACTGTGCACGGCATAGCTACCACCACTGCCATCGACCACGGCATCGGCCGCACAGCTGAGTAATCCCGGCATGGCGGCTCCAGCGCAGTTTGGTAGCACCCTGCGCTGGCAATGGGTGAGCGCAATCGTGGCCGCTGCACCACCTTCTCTGTCGCGGCAGCAAATGGGTTCGAGCCCGTTGCAGGGCCTCTGCCTGTGGTTTCCGCCCATTCAATTCTCACTCCGCAGATGGTTTACTAGGGGTGGCTGTGCCTTCGAGTTTCAGCAGACTCAGGCTGCTGTTTCGAACTCTCCCTGCCCCCTGCAGCTCACTTGCTCAACCTCCACCTGCTTTTTCCTTTCAATTTACAGCGAGGCAGTCGATCTGCACGGTGTAGGGGCCGGTGGCACTCGCAACATTTCTGGCAACTCGCCTCTGCACGAGCGCCTCGAGGCCGAGCTGGCACGCCTGCACCAGAAAGAGGCTGCCCTGCTGTTCACCTCATGCTACGTGGCCAACGACACATCGCTGATGACGCTCGCCAAAATGATGCCCGGTCAGCGGCCATGCCGGATGCACTCAACCGTCACGTGCAGCGGCAGGTGCCCTTCGGGCGCACATGGCCTCTACTCTATGATCATGCTAACGCTGCTGTGTTTCTTGCAGGTTGCCACATCTTCTCCGACTCGGGCAACCACGCCTCCATGATCCAGGGCATCCGAAACAGTGGCGTGCCGAAGCACGTGTTCAAGCATAATGACCCGGCCGACTTGCGCAGGCTGCTGATGACGGTGCCTCTGTCGACACCAAAGATAGTGGCTTTCGAGACCGTCTACTCGATGTCGGGTGAGTTGGCCGTCCATCGCTTGGCAGTGCACGAGTCTGCACGTGGGCCATGCTAGCAGGTGTGCCCTCCTCGGGCACATCGGGCGAGTCTCTCGGAGCATGCGGCTGGCTGCGGAGCTGGCCGTCGATCGATACGATCGTTCGACGTATTATCTAGCGGCAGATGAATGATGCTCCCACCGCTGTCGTCACCGCCCACTGCACTCGGTGAACGACTGCTGCCCACTCTGCTGCCGCCGACTCGAACCTTTGACCCTTGAGGCCGTGAATGCCAAGCGAGTCACCTCTATGAAGGCCAAGACCTAGCGACGCCATGCTCTCCCTTTAATTTCGTGCAGGCGACATTTGCCCTCTGGAGGAGCTTCTCGACGTGACACGCGAGTTCGGCGCCATCTCGTTCGTCGACGAGGTGCACGCCGTCGGCCTGTACGGCCATCACGGTGCCGGCGTGGGCGAGCGAGACGGACAGCTGCACAAGATGGACATCATCACGGGCACGCTGGGCAAGGCGTTCGGCAACGTGGGCGGCTACGTGGCCGCCTCGGCAAGCCTGATCGACATGCTGCGCAGCTATGGCGCCGGCTTCATATTCACCACGTCTCTGCCTCCGACCGTGCTTAGCGGCACGCTCGAGTCGGTGAAGGTGAGAGGTCAAGCAGTCTGCTGTCTGCATCAGCTGATTGTGCTGAATGTTCGTTGCTGCTTTCACTTGCCAATCGGTAGCAGCAAAGGGTTGCGACCAGACCTCTTAGCACATTATTTTATTCTTCGCTGTGCGTGTGTTTGTTTGCCGTGGTGAGCACGAATGCTAGTGAATCTTGAGTGCATGCATGTGAGAGATTTTGTGCGCACACGATGGGACAAACGTTATTCGAAAATTAGTGGTTCAAAAATCTATTAAGAAGATTCAAAAGACGACAGACAGAGAGAGGTGAGAGAAAAGTTATGAAAATAAAATATAGAAATGCAGAGAAGAGAAGATAGAGCGATATAATAATAATAATAATACTGTACTTGATAAAGCGCCCTCAGAGAACGTAATCTCTTTCTAGGCGCTTTACATTTGCAGCAAAGGGAAGCTATGATAACAAGAGTGATGATAACACGAGAGAAGCAGTGAAGAGTGTAGTGTGCAGAAAGGAATGTGAGAATGAGAAGAAGTGAGAGATCCGACTGTCGTCATAACCGTACAATGCTCGCACTAGATGTAGTAGTAAATCTGCATTTTAATCCCGCCAAAGTGGCATCGCTGCCTTCTGTATCGTTGCACCCTCGCATCCGTGATCATTTCTTCATGTTTTTTCTGCCTCTTCTCCCGGCATGCTGCAGATACTGGCCAGCGATGAGGGTCGTGAGCTACGAGCGCGTCATCGGGCCAGCGTCAAAATGCTTCGCCAGATGCTGTTCGACAAGCGCATCCCTGTGTTGGACTGCCCCAGCCACATCCTGCCGGTCAAGGTGAGCGATTGCTGTAGGTTCTTTGAGCTCCGCAAGCCCCGCCCCCTCCAGGCAGAAGGCAGTGCACCCCCATGCCATGGCCCTGCCTCCCAATGAATGCCACCGGTCGTGCCAAAGTCACTATGGAATTGATCTGTTGGGCATTAGTGTGCTAATGTTATCTGTGCTGTGGCAGCAACCGCATTGCACTGCAAATGTGACCAGTGGTCACCAAAGTTTAGTCAGTAAGCCCTCAGTAAAAGACAGGCTGCTTACATTTCAGAGCCAATCATCATCATTGGTAGGGTTATCTCTCGGCTGGCTGCTTGATTAACCGAGCTTGCACTAATGCTACATTTATGTGAAGGCCACCGTGACGGTGTCGTTGTCGGCTGCTCTGGCCTTTGAGTCAATCCCAGCATTCATTTCCAATTTCCGCCACTGCTTGCTTCTCCAAGGTGGGCGACCCTCAGCTCGTCGTCAAGGCATCCAACGACCTGCTGAACGACCACGGTATCTACGTGCAGCCGATCAACTACCCCACCGTGCCTCGCGGCCAGGAGATGCTGCGCGTGGCGCCCACGCCCCACCACCAGCCGGCCATGATTGAGCACTTCGTCGACTCGCTCGTCAGCGTCTGGAAGCGCAACGGTCTGCGATTCGTTGATCGCTCGCCTCAGTGCGGCCGCTGCCGGCTGCCTCTCAAGTCGGCCTACTGGAACCAGGACGCAGCAGAGGCGAGCATGTGCGGTGGACGCGAGTGCAAGAAGTACCTGCTGCAGGCCACAGCCGCTTAGCGGCCACCACCTCACGGTCGACTCGGCTCTGTGGGCTCGGCTTTCATTTTAATCTCGTACTCTCTCTCTCTTTGCTTTTGGTACTCTATTTTCATTGTTTCGGCTAGTGGTTGACATGCAAATTCGGTATTTCTAATGTTTCAGAGCCCAGATGTATTGCCGGCGACGTTAAAATAAATCCTAGTGCTGGTTTTACTTCTTAGTTGTTCTCTGGATTGGCCGGAAGTCAATGCCATCGATCATGTTTGTTTTGCAGACTGCAGTAAGTAACCACGGGCTGGCTCTAGCTGCTTCGATGCCCTTACGAAAGAGTCAATCGGATCATTGTAGGCATTTTAGCATTGACTCCGAGATGAAGTCAATCGTCAAAATATACGGTCGCTCTCCGAAAGCTTCAGGACACTTTGTTTCTCAGCATAGCGTTACTTACACACCCACAATGGCAGGATACCTGAGGCTCAGACGCCATCATTCAGTTAGATGAGAAGGCAGTCGTTCAACTAACTCATGTGAATCGATGGCACACAGTGTGGGCTTGTTCGTAGCTTTGCATGTTCTTGAATTATGAGCCGAGTCCACCTCCCAGTGAACCAGTCCACCTTTCAGTGCACCAAACCACGTCCCAGTGAGCCAGCATAGCTCCTACTTCGTAATGGGGCAGCACCATTTCCTGTGGACCAGTCTACCTGCCAAGCAACTAGTCATCCACTTAGGGCACCAGGGATGTGAGACCAGGCACTGATTATCCCTCGATCTTTCTACGGTAGCCGTGTGAGTTTTCTAACATGTCAACAAGACAGTCATTGCTTCAACTTTCAATCGGGCTTCGATCGTCTTGCCTTGGCAGGTTTCTGCTTGGGTAATTATAGCTTGTCATAGAAAAGTAGTGGCAGGTGACGGCTGTAGCCAGAAGCAAGTTGCAGGCTTGAGGTGCATTCGAGCTGAAGACCTGATGAGCAAAAGATTTCAATTAAGTACAAGCATGGGTGATACGACTGGGAGGAGCCGACGAGCATTAACCGTGCACGAGAGCACGTGACTGGACGAGCAAGGTTGGATCGGCAGCAGGTGCAACGTTGACTTCGCATGAGAATTGTGGCTGCTGCGAGTTGCACAGTCTTGGACTTGCAGAGCAAGTGCTCCAGTCGCTGACGATCAGTATGGACCGGCATGCATTTTTGCAGTGCACTGTATCCAGGCGTCGGGCAGATGTTTGTTTGCTTGTGGACTGAGGAGTGCTGTGCCCATTCAGGGCTCTGCATTGTGGTCCCTGGGCGGTTATTGGCTACTCTGTAATGGAGCAAAAAAGCTGAGCCGCTAGAACGGCTAGGCGGCTGGAGCCAGTGGCCTAGCCAAGCCACGAAGGTCATATATTCTCAACCTCTCAATGTTCTCACTTTATCCCGTGTTCCCTGCCCCTATCCAAAGAAAACGTGCTCAATTCCCCAGGCAGGTTGCTTCCCAGTCTGTCGATGTCACGAGCTTCTGCGTGCTAGCTTTTGGAAGTAAGGCTGCTTTTGCATGTACCCCCTCCCCATCTCTTCTTACCGCTAGCTCATGCAGCTGTAGTCTAATGATTATTTGGCCACCACTGTCTGGCCGCCTTTGTAGTCAGTCAGCCGTGTAGCCCGAGGAGTGGTCGAGCCGGCTTTTTCGAGGGTTTACCAACCGAGATAGCGATCGTGAGAATACTGACTGTACCATTAGTTATTTTCTTGCCTTGTTTGCCGCTGGGTTGGAACAAAGCGAAGCCTGCTGCAGGCTGTGCTAGAGCTAGGGTGTGGTTGCAGAAGGTCATTGGGTAAAGCGAGTCGCCCTTCCCAGATATCCCATCGGAAACGCTCCTTCTCGTCCTGTCTCTACGCGTTGGCCGTTCGTCAACTAGGGTGCTCTAGTTCGATACTGATACTGTAAATTTGCCTTATTTGCCTCGTCGGCAGGGAAACTTACGATCTGCGACCTCTTTGTTCGATCGGCGAGCAGGCTGGCATAGCTGGCATCCTGCATGGGACATATGGCATCTCCATGTCGCAACACATCCGTCGCCATCGGGCACCTATAGCTCGTGCGTCCGGTGTGTCTGCGACCGTCCTAAATTATTATTAAATCCGTTTTACTAGTGCTTCATTTTACTGATTTTATGCTCTCGAGCCTGGCGCTGAGTTAGTGCCGGGCCACGACCGTTGGAAGCAATGCAGATGGTTCTTGCATATGCCCAGCAGATCACACGGCTGGGGCCAGCCTTTGTCACGTGACACAGAAACGAGACACCATTTCACAGGATTATTAAATTCGCAAGTTCCTAGAGCAAGAAGGCGAAGCGATAGCAGTCACCTACAATTCTGTTCCACCGGGTTCGATAGGGATCACAACGGTTCGTGGGGGCCCAGCCTGGCTCTGAGTGACGTCATTGGCCTTTTTATTCCATTACTTTGGCAGCCTCGTTGTCTCGAAGCTTCGGCTTTGCTTCGTCATTTCTGGCTGATTCGGCCACAATAGAAAATAGTAGCTGCAACACAAGGAGGTAGGAGCAAAATGTGGGCATATTATCGCCATCCTCGGTTTCGCCCCAACCCGATGAGCGCTCTACACTGCGGCACGTGACCATATCCCTGTACAGCATTTGTACTCACTGCCAGTCCATCGGCCCGTGTGGATGCTATCCACTCTTTCGTCTCTCCGTATGTGTGTGTGTGTGTGTGTCTCTCTCCCTTCCTCTCTATATATATATATACTCCATGCTCCGGAGCAGCATGCCCGATGGCTCCAACAACTGAATGTAGGCAGGCCTCCTTGTCATTTTTTGTCGCCTGAGTACAATACAGTGTCGTCTCACTACGCGACACGTCTGAAATGGGCTTCGCCATTCATCATTCTTATTTGTCGTGCGAGCCGTGTCGATCGAGCCCCCACACATCCAGCACCGATCGCTGACCCATCGAGTGAGCTTCTGTTTTCTTCCATAGTGAGGCTAACTACATGACAATTAAAATCTGTCGGTACCTTCGGTAGGAGTTCGGTCTTGCTTTCGAAACTGTCGGCACTCTGCAGTGCCTGCATTGATACGATCAACCCAGCCGGCTTGCATCCTAGCTTTGAGCTGTACTGCTCAAGTAAATGAGGCCTTTTGAGTGGTGGCATGGCCCCATACCTCTCCAAAACCGGCTAAATGGCAGCCAACTCGGCACTGGTTAGTCTTTTGCATCCAAGATCAGCATCTCCATACTGGCTGCATGTTCGTGCTTGCCGGATTTTATTAATGTTGGTGTTTTACACAGGCCGCCCTGTTGGGGTGCACAAGCTTGTCGGTTCACTGTTCTGTGCACTTTTGCTGCTGTTTTCTAGAGGTCGTTGCTAGTCAGTCTTCCGCATCCAAGCTCAGCAGTTTCGTAATGGTTGCCTGCATGGCCGGCCCGATTTTACAAGATGATGGGCAATTTGTCTCACCCTCAGCCCTCTTAGCGAGCATTTGCCAGCTTCAGTTCAGCTGTCGGCACAAATGGTGGCTCCTGTTTTTCCAGAGGTCGGCTGCACTTGCTTGTATGAGCCTGCAGCCTGCATCGTTCTTTTCACTTGTGCACAAGACGTTGTTCTCAGTCGTCGTCTCAGCGACTGCCATTCAGCTTCGGTGCCCTCATGTGAACAAAAGGCATTGTGCCTCTGGACCTGTTGTTCCCTTCATCCGTGGCCACCGTGGCGCCCTGCTCCCTTCTCCTCCTCCACGCCTCCCAGCCCATCCTCTCGCCCTCCGTACCTTTTTCCCCTGTAATTTGCCATGTAATTTACGAGTTCGCATAGAGGCTGGCTGCTCCAGTGTGTTGGTTGTGCACTCAGAGGCTGGTGACAAAGAGGATGCCCATTGCCACACCCCCTGGGCAAAGGACCGAAGCCTGAACAAGAGAAGCCCTCCAAGCCACGACGGTCTCATTGCCCTGCTCATTCATTCAGCACTGGTTGCGCAGGAAGGCTCGCTCGGCAAGTCGACACGTTGAACTTTGTTGGACAGTGTCGTTGCATGTGCGCCATGACAAGTTTTGTAGCAGAAACAAATTACTCGTCGGTTGTCGCGTTAGCTCGAGCATCTGCGTTTGCAATTGAGAGCGATAGATGCTTCCACTGCTATGCCTACGAGGCAGTGCTCAGCTCATGAGCTTCCGCTTGCCGAGAGAGGCCTTGTACTGAGCTGCACTGGAAGGGAAGAGTCGAGGTGGCAGCAGACTGAGTAGCCGGTGGCTGGCTCCACTGCTGCTGCTGCTGCTTCAATATCTGCTCTAGCCTAGGCATCTTGAAGAACGAGACTTGGCAGCACGAGTTCTGCCAAGTCAGCCCCAAGCTCAGCTCAGTAGCATCTCAGCAATCAGGGCCTGCTTTTGTAACCGGGTTCCAGGGGTCAGAGGCTAATTCCCACCAAACTCCGGCCACGCTGCCGCTCGCTTGCCGCCGAGCTAGGGTAAGACGAGCGGCCGTCAGGTTAAACATCTTTATAATAACGCATGCACCAACAACAACAGGGGAACTAAACAAGTCTACAGGGAGGATCCTATACATTATACACTATGGGAGCGCAAGATGACACAGCAAGCGCAAACAAACGTGTTAGTTGGGGTCAGTCGGCTTCCGCAGTCCTGTCGTTGTACCGACTCCGAGTCCAACAGTACGAGCGTACGCCGTCCAAAACCCGGCTGGCTGAGTAACTGCTGGCTAGTCCGAGTCGGCAACTACCACAGTCGTAAGCTTCCACCGAAAGACGCCAACACACGGGGGGGGGGTCATGAACACACTACACGGGGAACGCGGTATAAACAAGTCAACAACGAGCGAGCTATCCAGCTCCACTCGGGCCTTGGGTACTCGTTCCCTTGCGTGCGTGGCAGCATCGCCGGAGCACGCCTGCACGAATCCAGGTGCATAACTCGGCGAGACCGGGAGCCTCCAACACTTCGACTTACTGGGCCAACTTCCCGTACCCAAGAGCCCCGGTGACCTCTAGTCACCACACATCCGGTAATGCATTGGTCTGACCCCGGCCTAGCCGGTGACCCTAACCTTCACTATAGCCGTCCTGTCCCAGCCAACCGAACCCAGCCTGGGTACACTTTTATACTAGTGCAGTTGCAGCCGAACGAATTCTCGGGTTTTTGACACCGAGTCTAAACCACTGCAATTCCCTTTATTGAGGACCCCAGGCTTGTGCTCTTAAATTCTAACCCACTTACATAGGCTTCATCTAGTGATGGCGCAAAGTATGGTTCCCATAGACCAGCAGCCCCGACTGTCTTCTTGTGCATTTTCTCTATCAAAAGTAAGTAAATGTTAAATCTAAAAATATAAGTAGTTATGTCGAGGTCTGAGAAAGTCGGTATTGGGATACGTCTGGGGGCAGCAATCATTGCATCTCTTGCAGCCAACTGTAAAGTGCCCTGATGAAGATTTGCTTCCGTTAGGGTGGTACATTGAAACATATTACTAATATTGTTATTACTGTTATTATTATTATTATTATTATTACTGTTAAGTCATTTTATACTGTTCTGCATTTTGGAAGCCCTTGCCATGGCGACAACTGGCATTCCGACGTTGACATAATGGCCGGAAATCGCTTGCATCATCAGTTAATTGACCAATGCCAAGCATCGATCCGATGCTAGGAGATTTCTCTTCAGTACTTTCTCATGCAGAGGAGAGCAGGTGTCGACGAGCAGACGAGCGACGACCATGGCCGATGGCCTTTGGACCGGCAGCAGCAGCTGCTTGAGATGGCGGTTCGGGTTGTTGACTTTGACTCGGCGCCAACGGTGTGCAGAGCTGTCAAGACGAAAATCTCGAAGAAGCTTGATAGCATGCTTGCAAGCACTGCTGTTTGTGCTGCATGGGCTGGTTGAAAGCTTCCTTTGTTCATTTAAAGCTGCCATTTGCCTGCGGTAGCAGAGTCCAGGCCGGTCGTCCTTGCCTGTAAGTAAGGCAATTTGAAGACCGACTGAACGCTGAGGTGTGCTCAAATTAGCAGTATGCTCCAGCCTTCAGGTGACTTGCATTGCGGCTGCTATCCCCTTTGTGCCATCGACTCTTGCTTTGTTGCTGTCATGACCTCCGGGCTTGCGTAATCATTAGACAATGTCTTAGCTTAAGCTAACCAGACTTGTCGAGGTTTGCAGTCCTCGTGGGGTGTGTGTGCCCATGTGTGTGTGCATGTGTGTGTGTGTGCGTGTGTGTGTGTGTGTGCGCGCGTGTGCATGTGCGAGTGAGTGCTCCGTGTATCTGTGTGTTTTATGCACCATGCTGTCTCAGCAAGTACTTTACTTCTTGGTCAGCTGCACCACGAATGGCCGTGCAGCATGCAACGGTTTTTGATGGTACTCCATGGCATTTGCTATAACCATACGATATTGCTCTGTCTTCGCATGGAACATGACCGGCGCCTGTAGATCAGATGGCGGAGATGTGTCCATAAAACGATACCTAGGCTAGTGCGACCTAGCAAAGGTCGGTCAGTGCGTGACAGAGAGGGGGCAGTGTCGGAAAGGGGGAGGGTCTCATTGCTTCACCAAACACGTGGCAGATGACGACCCTGCCTAAAGCAATCTCATCTAAATGCCGGCTAGCCGTCACGTGGCCAGCATCTTCTACAGCAGCCGTGTTATTGCCAGTTTTTGTCGGCCACAGCTAGTTCATCCTGTATCTGGCAGTTGTCCTTGAGCCCCAGTCCTGCAAAGGCAGTAGGCCCTGAAGTTTGACATTCTCCAAGCAGCAGGTATGCCATATCACACACAGAACACCGAAGCCTGCTCAAAGACGAATAGTCACAAGGACACCGAAGATGGCCAGTATGGGACTGCCCTGCCCGGTGTCCTCGACTGAACTCTCCGGGCTTTGATACCTGTTACTTAAATATCACTGCCATAAATCACAACAGCCCACAAACCAATGGCAGTGTCATAATCTCTGCCGGCCCAGAAATCACTCTAAGCCATAAACTGGCCGTTGGAAGAATAACAACACAAGAAATGCTATTAACCCGTAAACCACTAACATCTCAAAATAGCCACAGGCTCTGAATATATGTACTCTTGAGGTTGAAATATTAATAATAATGATAGTATTATTAAACCAAATCTCTTTTTAAGCACTTTACATATGCTGTAACGAAGCATGTCAATATGGTCAGTGGTAGCACAGTGTCAGCCCACAGAATTACACAAAGGATAATGCACGAGCACCGAGCAAATGGTTAAGAACAGGTTCGTTTCCAGCTACTTTTAAAATTTTGTCAAATCAGGGGATTTCGTGACATGAATGGAGTTGAGTTTCAGGCTTTGAGAGCATGCAAATTGCAATCACTGCCTCCAGAATATTTGTGGTTGGCTCACGGCACAACTACACTGACATGCAAAAGTATTCACAAGATGCAGTAGACACCGTCTACTAACCAACAATTCAGTCCCGGGAGGTCCCCACCGGTGTGGGCCGGCTTTTACCTAAACCCTATTGATTACATAAAAAATGGACTCGCTCTCTATAGTCTCGTTAAAAATAACTTAAAAAGAAACAAACCAAACACGGCGGCCTGGAACGATATCTTACCTTTAAAAATGGCGAAAGCCAAGTTTTTAATTGTAGTCAATTATCTTCATTGCAACCCATGCGGCCAACGAATTGTCTGCACATGCACTTGTGCGTAGGTGGGGAGTTATTTTTGCACTTCCTAGCAGCACCGCTTGCGTGGGGTTGCTCGTACGGTGGTTATCCGCCATGCGAAAGACAAAGGAGCTAAATAGCGAAATAAAGGGCCAAATCGTCACCTATCACAAGATGGGTCTTAGCAACGTGAAGGTGGCACAGAAGTTAGGCACAAGCGAGGGATCTGTATGACATCTTTACCTCCGGCTCCGGCCGCCTGCGTTTGACGGCGAAAAGAGACGACTAAATGGCCGCTAAAACTGGCAGCAAGCTGGGCCGAAGGAAAGCACCAGTTGGAGCTCTCTCTCCGAGACCTTAGAAGAGGCCACCGGCAATGCTGTAAGTGTTGATGCCGTTTGTGAAAGGCTTTCAGAGCACGGCGTTTACGGGCGAGTTAGTAAACGCAAGCCGTCAATTAACGCACGACAACGAAAGTGCCGTCTGCGGCGGCCACGTGACCGCGCCCACTTTACCAGTGCCGACTGGAGCCGTATTCTATGAACCGATGAAAGTAAATTCACGGTCCACGGAGATGGCAAGCAAAGGAACTTCGTTAGTCGAAGAAATCACGAAGAGTACGGCACCCGGACTGCTTGCAGTCTTTGCTCAAGTACGGATAATAATAATAATAATAATAATAATAATGCACTTGATAAAGCACCCTCAGAGAACTCAATCTCTTTCTAGGTGCTTCACATTTGTTGCAAACGGAAACGCGATTGAATGGTGAGTAACATCATGCTTGATAAACAAACACAATGAATAACACGGTTAGGGGTGTCATGCACAGGGTCAGCATGCAAGTGTAGTTAGTGGCAGCATGCACAGTGTCTGCACGCATAAGCACATGAAGGACGAATCACAGGGACCCACTAAATGCTCTCCTAAATAGGTGTTTTTAAGTTTATTTAAATGTGGTCAAGTCAGGGGATGTTCTGACGCAAGTCACAGCGTAGGACAGCATTTAGTGGGTCCCTGTGATTCGTCCTTGATGTGATTATGTGTGCTGACACTGTGCATGCTGCCACTAACCACACTTGCATGGTGACCCTGTGCATGTCACCCCTAACCATGTTATTCATTTTGTTTGTTTATCAAGCATGATGTTACTCGATGCTGTCCGTGCGAGAATATCTGCTTCACCTCTGCTGCTCAATCCTCCCTCTGATCTGTCATCATTGGTAGATAGCTTCAACACGACACTAGCTGACACGCTAGACGAGTTTGCCCCTCTGACAAAGCGCACTGTGCGGCCCCCCCCCCGCCCAGACGGCCTATGGTTTACCGCAGACATTAAACTAGCCAAGTCTACTAAACGAAAGCTTGAAATAGCATACAAAAGATCCGGACTAACTGTCCATCGACAGGCATATGAAGACTACTGTAGGTCGTACCAATCGATCCTAGCAAAGGTTAAGTCTAGTTTTTATAAAAAAAAATTGTTGAATCACAGATGCACAATCCAAAAATGCTGATGTCGACAATAAACCATCTCCTTAACCGTTCCCAGATTAGCTCCTTACCTGATGATCCTAATGATGATCTAGCCGATCGCTTCTCTCGATTCTTTGTGCAGAAGATAGACAAGATTAGGGAATCCATCCCTGCGATGACAACCTCCCCACTAGAATGCTGTTCCTCGGTTCCTGGCTGCACCTCAATGTCTACATTTAAGCAGGTCACTAGTGATCTAGTCCTGAAGTTCGTATCTCTATCAAAGAAGACAACAAGTCCTCTGGACCCTATTCCCACTGTCCTGCTCCTACGTTGCATTGATCTGCTGCTGCCATGCATTACTAACATAATTAATATGTCATTAGCCTCAGGTCATGTCCCAGCACCTTTCAAAAAAGCTGTAGTCAGGCCACTTCTCAAGAAAGCTACACTTGACCAAGAGAACTTGAGCAACTACCGCCCAGTTTCCCTTCTACCGTTCCTATCAAAGACACTCGAACGGGTCGTGGCGGACCAGCTGAACTCGTATATCGAAACCTCAGACCTTGCTAGTAAGTTCCAGTCTGGCTTTAGAGCTAATCACTCCACAGAGTCAGCATTGCTTCGGGTATACAATGACCTACTTAGGAATGCAAACGTGGGTAGAGTGTCTCTGCTTGTTTTGCTTGATCTTTCGGATTTTTCGGCAGCTTTTGATACCATCGATCACAAAGTTCTTCTAGAGCGCCTCTCATCTCGCCTGGGCATCACTGGCACTGCTCTGCAGTGGTTCAGGTCCTATCTCAGTGGGAGACTCCAGAGTATCGACGTGAATGGACAAAGATCATCTGAAGTACCTCTGAAATATGGAGTACCTCTGAAATATGGAGTACCTTATGGCTCAGTGCTGGGTCCGGTTCTTTTCACGGTTTATACTCTGCCTCTTGCTGATGTGATTGCCAAGCAGAATCTAGGCTTTCACTTCTATGCGGATGACACTCAGTTGTACCTTTGCTTTGATCCCTCCCAGCCTTCGAGCACCTCAAATTCTCTGAACTCACTAGCTGCATGCATTGATGACATCCCCACATGGATGGCAGCAAATTTTCTAAAACTTAACGATGATAAAACTAACTTACTAGTTACGGGCAAACCCAGTGTGATCCAGAGATTGGAAAGGCTGACTTTCAAAATTGGCTCTGCCAGCATATCTCCAGTTGAATCAGCTCGAAATCTAGGTGTCATATTCCGAAGCGACCTCTCGTTAGACGACCATATCAGCTCCTCAGTCAAATCAGCCTATTTTCAGCTTCATAACATTGCTAAAACTCGGGCTTGCTTAGATAAAGATACCACATCTAAGTTGGTCCATGCATTCGTGACATCCCTTCTCGACTTCTGCAACTCACTGCTTACTGGCCTACCAGCATGTGCGATCAGGCGATTGCAGTTGGTTCAAAACTCTGCAGCTAGGCTTGTCTGTCGTGAGCGTCGCAGTTGCCACATTACTCCACTTCTCGCCGACCTGCACTGGCTACCAGTCAAGCAACGGATTGACTTCAAGGTTTTGTCGCTCACTTTTAGGTGCCTTCATTCTATGGCTCCAGCCTATCTGTCAGATATACTACCCCATCAGGCCAAGCATCGTACCACCCGCTTTTCGGAATCCAACAGTCTAGAAATACCTCATACAAACCTTAAATCCTTTGGAGACCGTGCATTTAGTTCATATGCTCCCACAGCCTGGAACTCCCTCCCGACCTGCGTCAGAACATCCCCTGACCTGATCACATCACAGGCCACTTCTTAAGAAAGCTACACTTGACCAAGAGAACTTAAGCAACTACCGCCCAGTCTCCCTTCTACCATTCCTATCAAAGACACTGGAACGGGTCGTGGCAGACCAGCTGAACTCGTATATCGAAACCTCACACCTTGCTAGTAAGTTCCAGTCTGGCTTTAGAGCTAATCACTCCACAGAGTCAGCATTGCTTCGGGTATACAACGACCTACTTAGGAATGCAGACATGGGTAGAGTGTCTCTTCTTGTTTTGCTCGATCTTTCGGCAGCTTTTGATACCATCGATCACAAAGTTCTTCTAGAGCGCCTCTCATCTCGCCTGGGCATCACTGGCACTGCTCTGCAGTGGTTCAGGTCCTATCTCAGTGGGAGACTCCAGAGTGTTGACGTGAATGGACAAAGATCATCTGAAGTACCTCTAAAATATGGAGTACCTCAGGGCTCTGTGCTAGGTCCGGTCCTTTTCACCGTTTATACTCTCCCTCTCGCTGATGTGATTGCCAAGCACAATCTAGGCTTTCACTTCTATGCGGATGACACTCAGTTGTACCTTTGCTTTGATCCCTCCCAGCCTTCGAGCACCTCAAATTCTCTCAACTCACTTGCTGCATGCATTGATGACATCCGATCATGGATGGCAGCAAATTTTCTAAAACTAAACGATGATAAAACTAACTTACTAGTTATGGGCAAACCTAGTGTTATTCAGAAATTGGAAAGGCTGACTTTCAAAATTGGCTCTGCCAGCATATCTCCAGTTGCATCAGCTCGAAATCTAGGTGTCATATTCCAAAGCGACCTCTCGTTAGACGACCACATCAGCTCCACAGTCAAATCAGCCTATTTTCAGCTTCATAACATTGCTAAAATTAGGGCTTGTTTAGATAAGGATACCACGTCTAAGTTGGTCCATGCATTCGTGACATCTCGTCTCGACTTCTGCAGCTCACTGCTTACTGGCCTACCAGCATGTGCGATCAGGCGATTGCAGCTGGTGCAAAACTCTGCAGCTAGGCTTGTCTGTCGTGAGCGTCGCAGTTGCCACATTACTCCACTTCTCGCCGACCTGCACTGGCTACCAGTCAAGCAACGGATTGACTTCAAGGTTTTGTCGCTCACTTTTAGGTCTCTTCATTCTATGGCTCCAGCCTACCTTTCAGATATACTACCCCATCAGGCAAAGCATCGTACCACTCGCTTTTCGGAATCCAACAGTCTAGAAATACCTCGTACAAACCTTAAATCCTTTGGAGACCGTGCATTTAGCTCGTATGCTCCCACAGCCTGGAACTCCCTCCCGACCTGCATCAGAACATCCCCTGACCTGACCACATTTAAAAGAAACTTAAAAACATACCTATTTAGGACAGCATTTAGTGGGGCCTTGTGATTCGTCCTCGATGTGCTTATGCGTGCTGACACTGTTCATGCTGCCACTAACCACATTTGCATGCTGACCCAGTGCATGTAACCCCTAACCATGTTATTCATTTTGTTTGTTTTTCAAGCACGATTTTACTTACTATTCTATTGCGTATCACTTTGCAGCAAATGTAAAGCGCCTAGAAAGAGATTAAGTTCTCTGAGGGCGCTTTATCAAGTGCAATATTATTATTATTATTATTATTTAAAAGGAACCTAAAATAACACCTATTTAGGACAGCATTTAGTGGGTCCCTGTGATTCGTCCTTGATGTGCTTATGCGTGCTGACACTGTGCATGCTGCCACTAACCACATTTGCATGCTGACCCTGTGCATGTCACCCCTAACCATGTTATTCATTTTGTTTGTTTTTCAAGCATGATTTTACTTACCATTCCATTGCATTTCCATTTACAGCAAATGTAAAGCGCCTATAGAGAGATTAAGTTCTCTTAGGGCGCTTTATCAAGTGAATTATTATTATTATTATTACTCACCATTCAATCGCGTTTCCCTTTGCAACAAATGTAAAGTGCCTTGAAAGAGATTAAGTTCTCTGAGGGCGCTTTATCAAGTGTATTATTAATATTATTATAAGTTGGAAGTGAATTCCACGCTTTGGGAGCATACGAACTAAATGCACGGTCTCCAAAGGATTTATGGTTTACGGAGGTGGAAGTGTTTGATCTGGTTTTTCTGCTTCCGACACAGGGAACTCGATGCCGAATCAACGGGATTATTGACCGGAATATATTCAAGGACGTCGTCGAAAATGTTGGCATGCCCTGTGTCAGAGCTCTTGTGGGAGAGGATTACATTTGGCAAATGGATAATGATCTCAAGCATAATGTAAGGGCAGCGAAGCAGGTCTTCGCCGATTCAGGTGTCCGAGACCTTAGTTGTCCAAGCCAACCTCCTGATCTCAACCCTATTGAGCATCTGTGGAACTGGTTGGAGCGATCGCTTAGAGCTGAGAACAGCATACCGTCTCCCCCCCCCAGCAGCTATTTGGTCAGCTTAAGCAGCCGTGGGACTGGACAACTCCGGATGTTCGCCGAAAGCTGACTTGAGTAAGTGCCAAGGCAAATACAGGAAGTTATAAAGAACGGGGTTGGTCCGACCTCCTATTGATGTGAGTACCCGTTAGTGCATGTATAATCTTCATTTTGACAATGAAAATATTAAACCACCTCGTTTGCATGTTTTCAGTGCAGTTAGATGAAGAGATGGTGGCGTCAGTAGCAACAGCAGTGGAGGTCGTGCAACCAATCATCTTGCCTCCCCCCCTCGGTATAAACTTCCATTTTTCAAGCACTAACCTGTCAGTTAAGACTGACTTTCACCTGCCTGTTGCTAGGTTGTTTGTCCCCCAACTCGCCTGTCCACTGGGCTGCAGGCAGCTTGCTCGTAGCTCCGCCCAGACCCACCCATCAGGCTGAGGGCTCGGCCCACTGACCACCACCTCGCCTCGTGCCCAGTTCGAGCTCTTCACTTCAGGTCGCCGGTCGCACGGCCTGCTGCTCTGCTCGCTTGCAGCGCTAGCTGCAGCTCGATATACGACCCGCATAGCGCCTGCTGCTGCGAGGGCCTCGGTTCCAGGACCAGATCCTCGCCTGCCGGTGCTCTCTCTACCCAGTACATCATGCTGCACTCGGGTGAGCCGTGCATGCATGCATGCCCCCTTGGATTCAAGCAGCGGCTCGGTGTACATTTGACCGCACTCCTGGCCGCTTCCGTGCCGCCGCTGGCCCTGCGCTAGAATTCCAACGAGCGTTCCAACGAGCGAGGCGGCTGCAGCAGCACCGACGTGTGGCACTGTGCGAGTGCCTCTGTCGTCGCTTGCCAGCAACATCGGTGGCTCTCATGCAACGCATCCCCGTCTGCTGTCTGCAGGAGCAATCATGAAGGCTCTTCACTGCCCGTTCTCGACTTGCATGCCGCTGGCCGTCATCAAGCGACACGCTCAAGTCGTGCTCGCCTACGGCGAACGATGTCTGATTATGAAGCAAGCCTCGACTGCCGGCATGGCCACTGCTCCGCCGACCGAGCCTCCGACGTCCAAAAGCAGCTTCACCAGCTCTTCCGCAGGAGGAAAAGGTGCTGCTATTAACTGCACACACTTTCTTCCCGAGGCACTTTGGCGTTCTTGGTTGTGCCACTGACGTCACTGATAGCCGGGCTTACTGCCAGCAAGCAGTGTGCCTGGAGAACCAGGCATGCAAGCACCCATGTTTAGCCCAGAGGGGTCGCCTTTAACGAACGGAGCAACAGTCCCGAGCCGTGCAGCATTTAAAGAGCCCGGATAGAGATTTAAGTGCTCTTGAGGCGCTAGGCAAGTGAATTGTATGTTCTGCATACGTTTTCCTGTGGGCCCCACCGGTGCTAGCCAGCTTTTGGTTGCTATTTATTTATCATACTGACACCGGTTAGTCGGCTGAGCACCGTCGGTGCTGAAAGCGAGGCTGGTGCCTCGCCAGCGCTTGCTTCATTCCCTCAGAGTGCTGCTCAGCGAATGGAGTTTTTATCGCTCGACGCCAACTTCCGGAGCATCCCGCCTCCACCTGTCGGTTAGACGCCCAAACGAGGGGCGCCTTGCTGGCTGATGCAAATCGTGTGTCCTGGCGGCATTCCCCTGACCGGCTGGAAGCGTGGCGACCTCAAAGCAGCAGCTACAGGAGCCAGTCGCTGTCGCAGCGAGGCAGCACTGGGCCAGCGCTGCCTCGCTATGACAGCTGGCAGCCGTGCCTGCAAGAGGGTGTGCCGTGGTAGCTAATTTAGCACTTCACTTTGTGGTGGCCCTGCGTGATCCAACGAGAGGTTTGCGACACCTCGAGTATGGATGCGGTTATTTTTTCAGTTTTTTCTCTCTGTCTCTGTCTCTCTCTCTCCCTGTCTCTCCCTGTCTCTCTGTCTTTCTCTCTTGCTATCTATCTGCCTGTCTGTCTGTCGTGTGTGTGTGTGTGTGTGTGCGTGCGTCTCTCTCTCTCTCTATCGCCCCTTCTCTCTTTTTTCTCTGTGTCTCCCTCTCTTCTCCCGCCCCCTTCGTTCTCATTCAAACAGCGCCAGCCGCACGGCAGCCTGGCCGTGCAGCATTGCGGTACCGTGTCTGACGAGAAAGCTTGATAATATAATAATAGTAATAACACACCTGATAAATCGCCCTTGGCCGACTCAATCTTTTTCTAGGAGCTTTACATTTGCTGCAAAGGAAACACGATCGAACAATTACTTGTAGCATGCTCAATAAACAACAAGAATTACACGGTTGGAGGTGACATGAACAGGGTCAGCATGCAAGTATGGTTAGTGGCAGCATGCACAGTGTAAGCATGCATAAGCACCTAGAGAGGACAGTGCCCGACGAGGATGGCATATGGAGAGGACAGTGTCCACTTCCGAACGAACGTTTGAAGTCGAGATATCTTAGAACTTGAGGCTACGTCATCGGTTTAACTGGTATGGGGCAGGACTTGGTAAAGCACCTTCAGAGAACTCAATCTCTTTCTAGGCGCTTTGCATTTGCTGCAAAGGAGCTGTGTAAATAGACGACAGCAGATGCATCGTATCAACGGAGCAGCCACTGCTCCATTTCCTTTTGCCACGAAGCGAGAAACTTGACGACCTCCCACACTTCCCAGATGTCTGTTGTTGCCAAGAGAGAGCTAAAGTGCCAGCCACACCGCGATGACGAATCTAGTCTCGACTCCAAACTGTTGCACTATGTAGACATAGGTCGGTCATAGCAGCAAGCAGTCGGTGTGATGCGCTCGCCTGCTTCACCGGCTTCACCCCATGCCTCGTTGCCAGCGTCGTGCCGTTGGTGTCGTTGCAGTCGAAGGTCGAGGTGGTGCCAAACAGCAGCCAGCAACGATGGCAGACTCGATGGCAGCGGTCGACAGCGTGCCGCCGAATGCTGCGCACGTGCAGGCCGTCGCCGGCAAGCAGTATGCGTTCGTGGTGCCCAGCGCCGGCGTACAGTCGGACATCATACGAGTCTTGGATGGTCAGTAGGCTGCTTGGCAATTTGTGCGCGCCCGCCACTTGTGGACGCATGATGCCTCCTCCCTCGCTCGTCCGTCGTCTGCTCTTGGCTATTTTGCTTCTCTCGCACCGAGTTCCAACGTTCGATAGATAGAGATTCGATTCTTTTAGGACTAGACATTAAGACGTTACTATTATTATTTCTATTAGTATTGTTACTATCAACAGCAGCCGGTCGACTTGGTCCGTCAGGACGAACGAATTCCTTCATGCCCGGCCTTGCTTGCGTCTGCACTCTTCATCCCCCGTTGCATCTGCTCTCTTCCACCGGTCAGTCTCCGGTAACCTTTGTCTGCTGCACCGTAGTGCGTGCTGTGGCTGCCGCGCCATCGTTTTGCATTTGCTTGCAGCCACGTGACGTGAACGGTGGCTTAGCAGCAGCAAGTTAGCAACGCTCGCGCTGGCCGCTTTGTCAGTCGATGTCGTGCACTCGATTCTAGAGAGCGGACTGCCGACTGCTGCCGTTGTTGCCCCGAGACTGGGAGCCGTCTTGTCGGAGAGCCTCGGGTGAGCGACCTGCACAGCGGCCGGGGCAGATATGCCGGCTGTCAGAGTAGCAGCCTCTGCTGGCAGATCGAGCGTCCCACACTGCCACCGCAATCTCGTGCGGCTGCTGTTTCTATCGCTGTCCAAGCTTGCTTGTCGCCCGGTAGCCTGCAGTCTTGCGGCTTCTTGGGGGGGGGGGGGCAGTCAAGGATATGAGTGCAGTGCTGCCGCTGGTGCTTGCAAGGATCACGGCTAGAGCGCCGGCACGTAAGGACTCTTGTTTCCGGTGCTCTCTGCTGTGCAGGTTTTCTCTTTATAGCACCGTGGGAGAATTAAATCTCTAACCAGTCGCATTACAACTCGCTACAGTAGATGCAATACTGATGCAAATTATTATAATTATCATATTTATTATTATAGTAATATGGTTGTATGGCATCCTCGAACAACCTAATCTCTTTCAACGTACTTGACGTATGCCTTAAAGGAAACTTTAACAAATGGCTAGTGGTAGCACGTGCAGTGCAAGCATGCGTAATCAAGGTTAGTGGAATCACCAAGAGTTAGCGATGAGCTAGATGTCTTGCCCAGGCAAACACGCAAGTATCAAGCTCAGAAAGGCACGTAAAAGCTCACAATGAGAGAGCCAAATATCACTGGCTTGTAGAACCCCTAAATTGTATCATGCACCGAACTGTGCAAATAGAGCATGCTTTAAAAAAATCTTGGCTGATCAATCAGCCTCATTCGTTAATTCACTGGAGCCCTGGTGAAGCGAGCGACACCAAGGAGTGTCTTAAGCTCAGACACGAGGGCTGAAAAGTTGATGCAGCTGGTGGCCGAAGCCGTCTGCGAGTTCCCGAGTTTTGGTGCATACAACTCGATTGTCCGATCGCCTGAAGGTTTCAATGCACTGCAAGGAACGTCCATGCAACGAGCAGTGCAGTGTCGAGAAGCAGATTTCGCAAGGGCTCACTGCTGAAAGAGATTTGAGTTCTGATAGGTAGGCCTGTGCATATTGATAGGGGGCCACTGAAGCATAGACAGAAGTGGCTTGTGTGATGTGATTTAGCTATGTACCTTCTGCTTGCAGATATTAGCACCGATCATTCGGTTATGCTTTGTCTACAGCATCAGTAAAGTGCCTAGAAAGAGACTTTTTTTTTACAAATGTATTTGTTTTGTTATTGTTATTTATGAGAGGCCAGATGAGCTACTGAGTTTCGTGCCATATGCAAAGTGACAGGGGCCAGGAGTACTGGATACAGAGAAATGCAGTAATCTTCAGTTTGGCTAGTTTGTGTAATTTGTTTCCTTTATTTCCGCACAGCACATTGCACACCTCGATTGTGCCCAAAGCGCTTGCTTCGGCTGGGCCAAAGTGCATAATTTCCGGTGACCGTGTTGCACCTCAGGTGCGCCTCAGTCCGGCGGTTGGCCCGGTTTCCCGGCAGCCTTCCTCCTGCCTGTTTCAGCTTCGCCCAAGCCTTCGGCGCCGGCAGAGCAAGCCGGAAGCAAGTTCGCCTACGAGCAGTTCTTCAAGGATCGCATCCAGGACAAGAAGGACGATCAGTCGTACCGCGTCTTTCGCAAGGTGCTTCGAGATGCCAGCCGGTTCCCGTATGCCACGGAGCTGACACGCGGAAAGAAGGACATACAAGTGTGGTGCAGCAACGACTACCTCGGCATGAGCTGGCATCCGCAAGTGCGCAAGGCCGTCCAGTGAGTCACGCCCTCGGGCCGCTGCTCGGTGCCAGGCGCACGTGCTGGCGCTGCACTTGCTTCGATGGACTTCCGGCTGGCTATGGCTGTGGCAGGTCGCTCGATCTCAGCCCTGGCAGGGACGCTGTCATCGCCAGCAGAGACCGAGTCAATCGACAAGAGAGAGAGAGAGTGTGTGTGTGTGTGTGTGTGTGTGTGTGTGTGTGTGTGTGTGTGTGTGTGTGTGTGTGTGTCTGTGTGTGTGTGTCTGTGTGTGTCTGTGTGTGTGTGTGCTTGTGTGCATGTGTGCATGTGTGTGTGTGTGTGTGTGTGTGTGTGTGTGTGTGTGTGTGTGTGTGTGTGTGCACACGTGTGTGTTTGTGTGTGTGTGTGTGTGTGTGTGTGTGTGTGTGTGTACGTGTGTATGTGTGTGTGTGTATGTGTGCTTGCAGGTGCTTGTTGTGCACGTGTGTGAGGTGCATGTGCCTGTGTGCTCGTGTGTGTGTGCATGTTTGCGTGTGTGTTCTCTGTTTCTTTCTGCCGAGCCCGTGGGGGTGGGAGGGCAGACGAGCCAAGTGTTGAGTCGCAATATCAAATCCACAAAATCGCAACCACACTTGATAAAGCGCCCCCAGAGAACTCAATCTCTTTCTAGGTGCTTTACATTTGCTGCAAAGGAAACGCGATGGAAGGTTGAGTGATATCATGCTTGATAAGCAACACGAATAATATGGTTAGGGGTGACATGCACATAATAATAGTAATAATAATAATATTGCACTTGATAAAGCGCCCTCAGAGAACCTAATCTCTTTCTAGGCGCTTTACATTTGCTGCAAAGTGATACGCAATAGAATAGTAAGTAAAATCATGCTTGAAAAACAAACAAAATGAATAACATGGTTAGGGGTTACATGCACTGGGTCAGCATGCAAATGTGGTTAGTGGCAGCATGAACAGTGTCAGCACGCATAAGCACACCAAGGACGAATCAGAGGGACCCACTAAATGCTGTCCTAAATAGGTATGTTTTTAAGTTTCTTTTAAATGTGGTCAGGTCAGGGGATGTTCTGATGCAGGTGGGGGGGGGGAATTCCAGGCTGTGGGAGCATACGAGCTAAATGCACGGTCTCCAAAGGATTTAAGGTTTGTACGAGGTATTTCTAGACTTTTGGATTCCGAAAAGCGAGTGGTACGATGCTTTGCCTGATGGGGTAGTATATCTGAAAGATAGGCTGGAGCCATAGAATGAAGAGACCTAAAAGTGAGCGACAAAACCTTGAAGTCAATCCGTTACATGGTCAGCATGCATGTGTGGTTAGTGGCAGTATGCCACAGAGTCAGCATGCATATGCTCATAAAGGACGAATCACAGGGACCCACTAAATGCTGTCGTAAATAGGTGCATTTTAAATTTCCTTTTAAATGTGGTCAAGTAAGGGGATTTTGTGACGCAAGTCGAGAGTGACTTTGAAGCTTTGCAAGTATACAAACGAAATGCATGGTCTCCGAAGGGTTTTTGGTTTTTACAAGGTATATATAGGTAAACAGTTAGCTTCCGAAAAGTGAGTGGTAGGATGCTTAGCCTGGCAGTAGATCTGATAGGTATGCATGCATAGGTATGCATGGACCAACTTAGATATGGTATCCCTGTCTAAACAACCACGAATTTTAGCAATGCTGTATAGCTGAAAGTAGGCAGACTTGATTATGGAGATGATGAGGTTGTCTAACTAACTGGTTTTCTGCAGTGGTTAAGGTGTTCGCCCCTGACCAAGGTCTTGCCGAGGTCGTGTGGTGGAGCCCCCTAGCAGATGTGAAGGACATTAAGAGAGATTATGTTATCGTAGAGCACTATACAAATGAGTTATATATATTTTTGACAAAAGGTCACTTTTGAACATGACACCTAGATTTCGCAGAGATTCAACAGATGTGCTGTCAGCACCGATTTTGAGCATTAGCCTTTCCAATGTCTGAATCAGACTTGGTTTGCCCATAACTAGTAAGTTAGTTGTATCATAATTCAATTTAAGAAAATTTGCTGCCATCCATGTGTGGATGTCATCAATACGTGCAGAAAGGGAGTTAAGAGAATTCGACGTGCTTTATTGCTCAGAGGGATCAAAGCAAAGGTACAACTTAGTGTCCTCCGCATAAAGTTGAAAGCCTAGATTGTGCTTGGTCATTACATTGGCAAGAGGGAGAGTATAAACCATGAAAGGAACCGGATATAGCACGGAGCCCTGAGGTGCCCAATATTTCAGAGGTACCTCGGATGATCTTTGTCCATGCACATCAATATACTTGGGGGTCTCTCACTGAGATATAAATAATAATAATAATAATTCACTTGATAAAGCGCCCTCAGAGAACTTAATCTCTTTCTAGGCGCTTTACATTTGCTGCAAAGTGATATGCAATTGAATGGTAAGTAAAATCATGCTTGAAAAACAAACAAAATGAATAATATGGTTAGGGGGTACATGCACAGGGTCAGCATGCAAATGTGGTTAGTGGCAGCATGCACAGTGTCAGCACGCATAAGCACATCAAGGACGAATCACAGGGACCCACTAAATGCTGTCCTAAATAGGTGTGCTTTTAGGTTCCTTTTAAATGTGGTCAGGTCAGGAGATGTTCTGATGCAGGTCGGGAGGCAGTTCCAGGCTTTGGGAGCATATGAACTAAATGCACGGTCTCCAAAGGATTTAAGGTTTGTATGAGGTATTTCTAGACTGTTGGATTCCGAAAAGCGGGTGGTACGATGCTTGGCCTGATGGGGTAGTATATCTGACAGATAGGCTGGAGCCATAGAATGAAGGCACCTAAAAGTGAGCGACAAAACCTTGAAGTCGATCCGTTGCTTGACTGGTAGCCAGTGCAGGTCGGCGAGAAGTGGAGTAATGTGGCAACTGCGACGCTCACGACAGACAAGCCTAGCTGCAGAGTTTTGCACCAGCTGCAATCGCCTGATCGCACATGCTGGTAGGCCAGTAAACAGTGAGTTGCAGAAGTCGAGACGGGATGTCACGAATGCATGGACCAACTTGGACGTGGTATCTTTATCTAAACAAGCCCGAATTTTAGCAATGTTATGAAGCTGAAAATAGGCGGATTTGACTGTGGAGCTGATATGGTCGTCTAACGAGAGGTCGCTTTGGAATATGACACCTAGATTTCGAGCTGATTCGACAGGAGATATGCTGGCAGAGCCAATTTTGAGGGTCAGCCTTTCCAATCTCTGGATCACACTGGGTTCGCCCATAACTAGTAAGTTAGTTTTATCATCGTTAAGTTTTAGAAAATTTGCTGCCATCCATGATCGGATGTCATCAATGCATGCAGCTAGTGAGTTTTGAGAATTTGAGGTGCTCGAAGGCTGGGGGGGATCAAAGCAAAGGTACAACTGAGTGTCATCCGCATAGAAGTGAAAGCCTAGATTCTGCTTGGCAATCACATCAGCAAGAGGCAGAGTATAAACCGTGAAAAGAACCGGACCTAGCACTGAGCCCTGAGGTACTCCATATTTCAGAGGTACTTCAGATGATCTTTGTCCATTCACGTCAACACTCTGGAGTCTCCCACTGAGATAGGAATTGAACCACTGCAGAGCAGTGCCAGTGATGCCCAGGCAAGATGAGAGGCGCTCTAGAAGAACTTTGTGATCATGATGGTATCAAAAGCTGCCGAAAGATCAAGCAGAACAAGCAGAGACACTCTACCCATGTCTGCATTCCTAAGTAGGTCGTTGTATACCCGAAGCAATGCTGACTCTGTGGAGTGATTAGCTCTAAAGCCAGACTGGAACTTACTAGCAAGGTGTGAGGTTTCGATGTACGAGTTCAGCTGGTCCACCACGACCCGTTCGAGTGTCTTTGATAGGAACGGTAGAAGGGAGACTGTGTGGTAGTTGCTCAAGTTTCTCTTGGTCTAGTGTTACTTTTCTCGAGTAGTGGCCTGACTGCAGCTTTTTTTTTGAAAGGTGCTGGGACATGACCTGAGGCTAATGACATATTAATGATGTTAGTTATGCATAGCAGCAGCAGATCAATGCAGCGAAGGAGAAGAACAGTGAGAACAGAGTTCAAAGGACTTCATTGATTCGGATATGAACTTCAGGACGAGGTCACTAATGACCTGCTTGAATGTAGACATTGAGGTGCTGCAAGGAATCGAGGGACAGCATTCTAAGGGGGATGATGCCATCGCAGGAATGGACTCCCTGATCTTGTCCATCTTTTGGACAAAGATGCTCACATGGATCATCAGGTAAGGAGCTCATCTGGGAGCTGTTGAGGAGAGGATGGCTGATCATCAGCATTTTTGCATTGTGCATCTGCGATTCAACGATTGGTTTTATAGAAGCTAGACGTTGCCTTTACTAGGATCGGTAGGGTTATAACGTGGCTGGCTGCTAGATTAACCGAGCTTGCACTAATGCTACATTTAAATGAAGGCCACCTTGACGGTGCCGTTGTTGGCTGCTCTGGCCTCAGAGTCCATCCCAGCATTCATTTCCAATTTTCTGCCACTGCTTGCTTCTCCAAGGTGGGCGACCCTCAACTCGTCGTCAAGGCATCCAACGACCTGCTGAACGACCACGGTATCTACGTGCAGCCGATCAACTACCCCACCTTGCCTCGCGGCCAGGAGATGCTGCGAGTGGCGCCCACGCCCCACCACCAGCCGGCCATGATTGAGCACTTCGTCGACTCGCTCGTCAGCGTCTGGAAGCGCAACGGTCTGCGATTCGTTGATCGCTCGCCTCAGTGCGGCCGCTGCCGGCTGCCTCTCAAGTCGGCCTACTGGAACCAGGACGCAGCAGAGGCGAGCATGTGCGGTGGACGCGAGTGCAAAGAAGTACCTGCTGCAGGCCACAGCCGCTTAGCGGCCACCACCTCACGGTCGACTCGACTCTGTGGGCTCGGCTTTCATTTAATCTCGTACTCTCTCCTCTCTCTCTCTCTCTCTCTCTCTCTCTCTCTCTCTCTCTCCTCTCTCTCTCTCTCTCTCTCTCTCTCTCTCTCTCTCTCTCGTTGCTTTTGGTACTCTATTTTATTTTTTCGGCTAGGGGTTGACATGCAAATTCGGTATTTCTAATGTTTCTGGGCCCAGATGTATTGCCGACGACGTCAAAATAAATCCTGGTGCTGGTTTTACTTAGTGGTTCTCCGGATTGGCCGGAAGTCAATGCCATCGATCATGTTTGTTTTTGCAGACTGCAGGAAGTAACCAGGGGCTGGCTCTAGCTGCTTCGATGCCCATACGAAAGAGTCAATCGGGTCATTGTAGGCATTTTAGCATTGACTCTAAGATTCAGTGAATCGCCAGAATTGGCGGTGGCTCTCTCCGGAGGCTTCGTTTCTCAGTCTGGCGTGACTCACCCACCCAAAAGGACAGGATACCTGAGGCTCAGATGCTAATATTCAGTTAAATGAGAAGGCAGTCGTTCAACTAACTCATGTGAATCGATGGCACACAGTGTGGGCTTGTTCGTAGCTTTGCATGCTCGTGAATTATGAGCCAAGTCCACCTCCCAGTGAACCAGTCCACCTCTCAGTGCACCCACCAAACGACGTCCCAGTGAGGCACTGTACCTCCTACTTCGTGATGGGGCAGCCCCATTTCCTGTGGACCAGTCTACCTGTCAAGCAACTAGTCATCCACTTAGGGCACCAGGGATGTGAGACCAGGCACTGATTATCCGTCGGATCTTTCTACGGTAGCCGTGTGAGTTTTCTAACATGTCAACAAGACAGTCATTGCTTCAACTTTCAATCGGGCTTCGATCTTCTTGCCTTGGCAGGTTTCTGCTTGGTTAATTATAGCTCGTCATAGAAAAGTAGTGGCAGGTGATGGCTGTAGCCAGAAGCAAGTTGCAGGCTTGAGGTGCATTCGAGCTGAAGGCCCGATGAGTAAAAGATTTCAATTAAGTACATGCTAGACAACTGGAAGGAGCCGACGAGCATTAACCGTGCACGAGAGCACGTGACTGGAGGAGCAAGGAGGTTAAAGATCTTTGGGCCGGTGCCCGCAATGGGAGCAACCTGTAGGCCAGGGAGATCACTATACAGCCAGTGTGCTGTAATATCGTGCCTGTAACTGCACGAAGCCACCAGCACAGTAAGGCCTTGTATCTTACGTTCGTGAATTTCGTCACACGTCAGGCAGTGGTAATTGGGAGGGTCCGAGTGAGACGATTAGGCAGATCTTGGCGTCGAGAAGGTTCAATAGGCCAAGGTACCCACGAGAGCCGGGCCGGTGGTGTTCACTAGACGAACCTAGGCAAGTCACTCTGTAGTGGCTCTACACACGGTAGGGTGAGTGCCAGCAAATATAACACTAAATAGCCTAAGGATATGCTCTCTGTTTTGGTGGATCGGTGCTAACAAATATTATTACCAGATAGCACTTTGCCCTAATCAAAATTTGGATTTATTGGCGCCGCCTTATTCAATGGAATATCACAGTTGAAAGCTGTTACCGAAGAACTGCTTGGTCCGAGGCAGTGCAGGGTAAAGGGGTGGCAGTGCTCGTGGTGTTTGCAGCGGAAGTGCTAGGGCCCTGGCGCGCTTCGTCGACGATCTCGATTCCTTGGGCTCTCTACGGGGCGTTAATCGGTCTTCGGGGAAAAAACAGCTGCAAGGGCAGCAGTGAAAGAACTGGGCCAACTGCGGCTGAATCTGCTAGCGCCTGGATTGGTCACAGATCATACTCGAACCTCTCGTTTTGGTACCTAACAACTAATGAGTGGCTGGAGATGGATGTGTAGCTGCACATTGAGCCCCCCATAGAGTCTTGAATCAGGATTCTCAAACGAGTGAATCCTCTGCAGATTTCCCCATCTCTCTGAGGCTGCTGCTAGAGGATCCCCGTGCCAGCCACAGAGTCAATTCCAAGCTTCAGACGGATTAAGTATCAAAGGCCTCTACACCACTGTGGTCCTCAGGCTCAAGGGGAAACCCTAGTTCAAAGGCCTCAGTTGCTGAGGTCCTCAGGCACGACTGACAATTAGAACCTGTCGGGCTCAAGTCACGCCAACTTCTGGAACGAGCTGAGGCCAGTGGCCTTCTTTGAAGATTACACGTCACTCGGGCCCACGTAAACGTGCCCAAAGTCAGAGTGTCCCCCTCTCCAGTCCACGAGGTACCGAGGCGGCAGTGCACGACCGTACCGGTCTCTGCCGATTGCTTTTTGCTGTTGGCTGCTGCTCGACGCCTGGTCTGTTCTGCATGAAGAGTCTAGCTATCTGCAGCAGACAGGCAACCAGACGTCCGAGTCGCCTGTTCGACCAGGGCTGCTAGCCCGGCTGAGATGGCTGCGGTGAATCGGCCCGGAATTCCGTTTGCAGCCTCGATCTGCTGATGACTGGGCGAGCAGCGACTCCCTCCACTTCTGACAGGAGTTTCCTGCATGCCAACAATAACGATAATCGCCGGTCGTCAGTCGTTCTACACCACTACGTGGTACAGCACAGAGCATTATAAAAACTGTTAATGTTATTACTTTTTACAGAGTTGTGGATAATAAGAAACCGCCGTCGAGTGCTCAAAACAGAAGAAGAACTGTAAAGGCCAAAAGGCAAGCAAAAACTAATAACTAATAATACCCATTTGATAAAACACCCACCGAACTCAAACTCTTTCTGAGCACTTACGGTTGCTGCAAAGGAAACGACCGAACGGTGAGTGGAATCATGCTCAATCAACAACATAAGATGCTTTGTGAACCTTTGTCCAGGGGTCAACATACCAGGGTTTCGTTAGTGGCAGCACCTACAGTGTCAGCACGCATAAGCATCGGGACAATCACGGACCCATAAATGCTACCATAAATAAGTGCGTTTCTAGTCTCTTTTTAAATGTGGTCAAGTCAGGAGATGTCGTGATGCAGGTCAGTGGTTACAAACTTTGGGAGCATACGAATTATTGGTCTCCACAGTTTGAAAGTTGTACGGGGTATGAGTTAGATTCCAGCTTATGGGTGATACGATGTAGCCTGGTGGCGGAGAAGATCTGATAGATTTAGCAGCAGAATAGACGGACCTAAGTGATGAAAGAAAAGCAAGCAAAAGGAGGACTCTTCCTGTAAATATAGTAAAGAGAAGCAAAAGCACTCCCCTGAGTAGCAGACGAGTCACTGACGAAAAATTGTTAAGTGGAAAAATATTGGATAAGCAGATGAAGGGACAAAAAGACCCACTTCCAAGAAGTAGAGACAGAGCAAACAGAGATAATAGAACAAATACTGTGCAAGTCTTGCAACAAGTTGAACCGAGTTGGTTGCAGTGAACCCACATGGCCCTCTAACACTATTGGAAACATTACTGCACTTCTAGTGCAAATGGGACCTGTGAGTTTATGCCAGCGACTTTCCAAAGATTCTGAAAACTGTCTTTGCTCTAGTACAAAGAGAAGGCTTGCAAATGGGGAGGAGATGTGCTGCCTGCGGTTTTATGTATTCCATATACCTCTCGTTGGACATCTATATCAGCTCCACAGTCAAATCCGCCTATTTCGCTTCTTAACATTGCTAAAATTCCTGGGCTTGTTTAGATAAGGATACCACGTCCAAGTTGGTCCCAATGCATTCAGGCATCTCGATGCTCGACTTCTACATCACTGCTTACTGGCCTATGTGATCAGGCGATTGCAGCTGGTTCAAAACTCTGCAGCTGGGCTTGTCTCTATGTAGTGAGGCAGGCGCAGTTTGCCACATTACTCCACTTCTCTGCCGACCTGCACTGGCTGCAGTCTGGATCTGACTGGAAGTTTCGTCGCTCACTTTTGGGTCCCTTCATTCTATGGCTCCAGCCTATCTCTTCGACATACCTCCCCTATCAGGCCAAGCATCTACCCGCTTTTCCCGGAATCCAACAGTCTAAAAATACCCCAGCCTAGGCATCTCATCACCCCAGGAGACCGTGCGATAAGTTCATGCTCCCAGCATCAAACCTCCCGACCTGCGTCAGGGCATCACTGACCTGACCCCAAAACATCTAAAAAACACAAAAGCACGCAAACACATCTATTTGGACAGCATTTGATGGGTCCTGTGATCATGATGTTAACATACATCTTATTACTATTGCATACTACCAGGCAGCAGACGTCGGGGTAGCCTGTTCTGACCAGGGCTGCTAAGCGGCCGAGATGAAGGAGTACTGCAGTAAATCGGCCCGGAATTTCAGTTGCAGCCTCGATTTTGACCACAAATCAGGCAATGACTGACCACATTTAAAGGAACTTAAAAAACACGCTGCACCTATTTAGGACAGCATTTAGTGGGTCCCTATCTGTGATTCGTCCTTGATGTGCTTGTGCGTGCTGATACTGTGCATGCTGCCACTAACCACATTTTGCATGCTGACCCTGTGCATGTCACTAACCATGTTGACTGTTTGTTTTCTGCATGATTTTACTTACCATTCAATTGCATATCACTTTGTAAATGTAAAGCGCCTAGAAAAGAATTAGGATTCTCTGAGGGCGCTTTATCAAATGCAATGTGTGTCATTATTATTATATCAAGAGATGTAGTACTCTTTAACAGGCTATTCAGCAAGTAGGCTAGCATCGCCTGCACAGAAAATGGCTGTAAGATTGGAAAAAAAATCTGCCTGCAATTTACAACCTCCAAGAAAAGTCCACCACACCGAAAGTTAACCAACTTGGAGAAGATGGAGGTGCAGCTACCGGCGAGCAAGACAATAGAAGAATCAGCAGTAAGGGAATATTGACTTATTGCTTATGACACTACACATAACAACTGTACTTGATACTCACAAGTTGGCATAAGAATAACAATAATAATAATAATAATAATGCACTTGATAGAAAGCTCTCGAAGAGAACTCAATCTCTTTCTGGCTTTACAATACAAGAGAACACGATTGAATCGTGAGTATCAAGCTTGATAAACAACACAAATGACATGGTTGGGTATGCACAGAGATCCTTTAAGTATTGGTAGTGGCAGCATGCAGCTGTCAGCATGCATGCTACATCAGGACAATCCTGAGACAAATGCTGTCATGCGTGTGTTTTTATGTGTTTTTGTATTGTTTTAGATGTCTTTTAAATGTGGTCAAATCAGGGGGAGTGTTCTGATACAAGTCAGGAGAGTTCTTGGCTTTAGGAACGCTACAGACTAAACGCACGGTCTCCAAGTTTGAGGTTTGTAGAGGTACTGGTAAACTGTTGGATTCCGAAAAGTGGGTGGTACGATGCCCAGCCTGTGGGGGGAGTAGATCAGAGATAGGCTGCAGCTACCAGAATGAAGTGACCTAAAAGTGGGCGACAAGGCAAGTCAGCAGCTGACTGGGAACCGGTGCAGGTCGGCGAAGTGGTGTGATGTGGTAACTGAGATGCTCACGACCAGACAGCCTAGCTGCGGGTTTGCACAAGCTGTAATGTATGATCACACATGCCCGGTAGGCTGACAAACGTGGGTTTGCAGATGTCAAAGTGGGATGTCATGAATGCATGGACTAATGTAGATCAATGGGTCGTCCTAACGAGGAACCACTGGAACGTGACACCTAGATTTCGAGCTGATTCAACAGAATGTCTTTGCTTGACCAATTTTGAGCGTCAGCCTTTCAATTTCTAGATACACTGGGTTTGCTCATAACTAGTAAGTTAGTTTTATCATCGTTTAGTTTATGGGATTACCTAAAAAAGCTCTTAGCACCAGAGACAACTTTCTCCAAATTCGTTGAGCTTCTAACCTCTTTGATCCTCTTACAATAGAACACTTGCGAAAGTTTTGATAAAGAAACATACATTTATTGTCTCGGCAAGGAACTGTCGAGTGAATTGAACTTTGGAGTTCTGCGGTGACATCCAAGGTTACGAAGCAGCCAAGTGGGAAAAAATATGACTCAGTTTTCCCTTGACTGCACCCGCTGACAGCCACACTAAACAGATGAGCATGGTTATTCGTTTTGTTCTCAGTTAAACCTAAGCGTGAATCAGGCGCATTTTTAGTTTCATCCGTTCAAAGAGACCGCTGGGGCATTTCTGACCTCAGTTCTGTTTAGACACCCTCAAAGATGTGGGATTACTAGGTGGCTAACGAGAGGAAAAGGGTAAATTTGCATTGTTGCAGCAAATATCCAACTTTTCTCAATACTCGCCGTTGAGAAGTCTCGTCACATCCCTGATGCAAACGATCTCATGGTAAAACCACTCTGATGTTAAACAAGATGGGAAAAGTAGAATTGATGCTCTGCTGACTGACACACAAACTTGACAAAGTCTACGATGCTCTAATTGAGATACAGTGAAAGGGTTGGCTGGAGCTATGACGAGATCTAGGCTTCAAACATTACCAATAACGATGAAACATTTGTTGTAGGATTGCTTCTAACCTGGTACAAGAATTTTGTTTAATGTCCCCAGCAAAGTTCTACCTTAGACATCAACTGACTTGAGACTGGGAGTTAAACAGCTGGAAAATACCAACAATACATCAGTACTCTCAAAGTGAAAGAGAGCTTCCATAACATAATGGCGATGCACCTAAAGCTGGCTAAGAGTTGGAGATTGAACCCACTTTTAAGAAAATCACAATTAAAAAAGAAGATTGAAGCACGTGATGAGGCTGCAAAGTCTCAAGGAGAGCTAAAAGGTTAACTTTATTAGTAGTTCTAGATGTGGTGGCAGAATCGATAACATAAGGTTCAATCAGTTCAACGACACAACGCATTGTTCCTGTCTGATATATTCAAGACTTCCGTCATAATCACCCAGAGTGGTGAGTCTTAGTGAGTGCAAGTCTCTGGAGGAGTCTCAGAGGCCAGCAGGATAAAGACAGAAGAGGAACTGTGCGGCGGCGAGCAGCAAACCCTGGGCCACAGGCTTCCCTAGAATATGGGCTGAGGTCTTGCAATTTCTATCGCAAAATAAATTGATAGACGTTTTCCCCGAATTTTTTCAGTGTCAGTTTTGTGACCTTGCCAATTTTAGCGGCTGGACTACAGACAGGATTTTCAAAATTAAAACTAATAAATGAATATCATGCACCATGAAAGACGGGTTGGCTTGGCAAAATTTCTATTGAATAAGATTTGGCGTCTTCTCTCAAAATTCATTAAATGGTCTGAAATTTTGCAGAAAAAGCAAGAAAGTCTAAAATCGCATCTGACATTCAAGCATTTACCTGGTTCATGCGATTTGACTTATTATCTTATACAAAATGACAATGTTTACCTTTACCACTAACCACACTTGCATGCTGACCCTGTGCATGTCACCCCTAACCATGTTATTCTTGGTATTAGTAGTACCACTAACCATTCGGCCGTGTTTTTTGCAGCAAATGTAGTGCCTGAAAGAGATTATACTCTGAAACCACTCTACCAAATGTGTTATTACTATTATTAAATGAGCAGAAAGTTTTGAGCATGAATTGTTAACGTTTTACTGTATTACTGCATCCATGTTATTTATATATGTTTGTGAGTCTTGAAGATACAAGTTCTTACCCCTTGCAAATTGAGTTTATTTCATGCAGGCGTAGGGAGGATGTGAGTGGGAAGGTGGGCACCAGATGTCTGACCTCTGACCTCACCTAGGCCACCAACATGTCTTCTTACGGCCTGGGTAAAGCTGAGTCCCATCAGGGTGAAAGTTGTAGCTGAAGTGGTGACATCGGTCAGATGGAGAGTAGATTATGAAAGAAGGAGAATCCTAAGACCCAGCTATGAGGCATCTCATAGCAAGGGTTCTGATGTCCAGCAACTATTTACAGCTGCGTGCTAACCCCAATTGTCATTGGGGTCTGACCTAATCCTGCGTTGGCTGTTTCAGTGAGACCTGGTCTAGGTGCTCCTCAAAAGAATCTGATGGGCAATCCGTGTCTTGTGCTACTGATAGATCTGTGGAGAGCTTTCAGAAGGGCACTAGCTGATCAGTATTGTTGAGATGGCCATTGCAACTCCCCCTAGAAGAGCACACTTTCTGGGTAATAGATTAGCTCTCTGAATCCTGATATTTAGGCAAGCGAGATGCTGCAAAGCGATTCACCGTTTGCTGCCCTGGTCTAGGTCTCTTGTCATAAGTTGGAGAGCTACCATCCAGCTGCTTTTCCTCCAACGAGGTTGAGTTATGCTCAAAAACAAGATGTTAGTCAGTTTTGAGCTGCCAGCTGCCACAGCATGGGCAAGCAGTGGCCATCGCCCTGACCATTACCCATGGCTATCGGGATTCGCCTTGTTTACTCAGTAAACAATTTTCGGTGCCACTGGCTGCACTACATCGACCATCTCTACTGCCAATACTGGCTGCAGGCACCTCATTATGGATCCAGCTGTTAGACTGACCAGGACATGTCCGGGTCGCTAGAGCCTGGCATGCTCGTCACCAGCTAGATTGCTCCCAGAGAGCTACAAAGTGCAGCCACACTGGATATGCCACTCACTTGCACCTCTACTTCCCACACCCCTCCCCGCTGAAGGCCATGTTCCCAGAGCTTGCCTTTTCAGCTGAAGCGCACCCGCCGGCTAAAGAGCCAATCAGCTTGCGCCTGCCCCCTTGCAGCCGCCGACATAAGGTTATCACGGCTTCATTGGGCCACGAAATTGAACAAAGTTTGGGCCCCATCCAGTCATCAGGCACTGAAGAACGAAGGCGTTACTCGTAATGGCTGCGACGAACTTACGGAAATGATTCAGTGGTAAACAATACATCCACCGGCCTATCTGCTGGTAATTGTGCAGCAGCAGTAGCCGATGATTCGCATGTGGGTCTGGCTGCCAATCGATTTTGCTGCTCGTCGCGTGCCAGTGTGCAAGGCTGGCAGTGCGATCACGTGCAGACCACACGGCAGATCCTCGGGTCTCGGGCAGGCGGCAGCAGCGCTGCTGCAGTTTATAGCCAATCGCTGGGTTCTCGTGCACTCACTCAGTCTGACACTGAAAAGCCCTTGGATGCTCGACTGCTGACGGCTGCTCAGGCTTTGATTATCAGGCAGCAAGCAGACTACTCAAAACTTCTGCATAGCATTGCACTGATCTCTAATCCTCTGCCAATATTGCGTCTGCAGCTATGCACAGCATGTGACAGCAAGTTGTGATGCCGATTGTGGAAGCCAGAAGTTATGCAAATGTAAAGCGCTCTGGAAAGAGACGGTTCTTCTGAGGGCGCTTTATCAACAAGTGCATTATTTTTATTAATATGCAAATTGTTGGCCAGAATGGTTGGTGCTATTTTGTCTGAGGTGCAGGCTACGACTGGGTCTTTTATTGGGCAGCTGCTCAGCGAGGAGAGTGACCGAGTGGCAATGGCTTTCCGCGGCTGACGACCTCTGGCCAGGATTACGAGCTCCACCGAGGTCAAGTCAGCCACGCTGACTCTGCCTCCAGCAGCAGCCGGTGCAAGATCGAGCTCCACCTACTTTCGTAGGACATTCCCTTTGTCGTGGAACTTGCATGATTCCGAGTGATCCTGCCAAACGCGAGTCACCAGCGATGTTGCACGAGACACTGCTGCGGCACTCTGGTGCCCTCTGTGCTGTGGGGCAAGCCCGAGAGTCACGATGCTGCGCCAGGCGAGCAAACTAGCGACTATTAGTGGATGGTCGCTGCAAACGTTAGGATTGGGGTTGTGTGACGTGCTTTAGACTGAGAATCAGCGCTTTCGTACTCGTCATCAGGAGCAGCCTGCGCTGAGGCAGTCGTGACCCGAGGTCAGTGAGTCAGTACAGCTTGATGGCGGAGATGGGAGAGGCAGGCAGAGAGAGGAGGGGGCGTGTGGGCCGGTGCTCCCGTCGAGCACGCGCACGGTGCGGTAGACGATTTTCGATGACGTGTGAGGCAGCTGTGTGCGTTCCTTTCAGCCACTGCAGCAGAGCAGGGCAGCAAGCGATCTTCCAGCTGCACCTCACATGTGCAGCATGCGGCCACATGTGGCTCCCAGCTTAGGGAGAGGTGAGATGCGCGCTCTTCTCTGACCCAACCAGGTCATGGAGTTCGGAAGTCCTGCAGCTGGGCGACCTCTTGCTGCTCACTGCAGGCGGCGGTAGCCTACTCTGGCTCCTCTGAGTGCTATACAAATGTGAGGCTGTTAAGTCAGTCAATTTTTAGTACATGCATCTCTGTCTGTAACTTCTGCAAAATCCATCGGAGACTAAGTGGGCGCTATGCTGGAGTAGTTTTCTCAGCGCACTGCTGGCCTCAGTGCTGGTCGATTCTCAGAGATTAGCAGCCAGCGCAGACTCTGATCTCGGCAGCCAAGGGAAAGCATCGAGATAGCACTGAGGCTCCAGTCAGCAGTGTGACTCAAGTGCAGCATGTGGAGTAGCAGCTCGGGATGATAGCTGACAATGAGGATGCAGCGAGCTGGCTCAGCAGCCCGAGAGAAGGTGTCGGTGCTTAAGAGCTGTGCGAGTGAGTTCCACGTTCTAGGATCTGCGGGAGCAAAAGCTTCTGTCATCAATGGCCTTTAAGCAGAGGAGCAGTACACCGTACGCTGTCCTTAGGGGGAGCTGGGGACAGACCATGAGAAACTGGTGCGGCAGCTCAGCTGGGTATGAAATAGCTAAGCCATTGCAGACTTGTGGGTCATGGTGTGTGTACCTGGACCTCTATGAGTTGAAAGATCTTTAGCAAGCCACTGTGGTAGTCCCTCCAATCTTAGGCAGGGATTGAAAGTAAGGGCTGGCTGTTTGTATATTTACAGGCTTCAGTGATGGGGCGGCTCTCTGCCCAGGTATCTAGGCATGGTTAATGGTGCCAACCTTGTTAACCTTAGAAAGTCAACCTCAGCGGACCAAGGAGAGGGCAATCGGGGAGTGGGCACTCTGGAGGGGCAATCAGGCAGGCATCGTCAGGGAGAGGGCAATCGGGGACGGGCACTCGTGATCGGGACGGGCACTCTGGGGGAGGGGCACTGGGGGATGAGCACTCAGTAGGGGCAACTATGAGAGGACGTAGTAGGCGCCGCCAGCCTGTCCAGCGATCTCCGTGAGGGTTTCTGAGTTCCATCTCTTGAATTTCCATCTAATACATGAGGTATTTGCACACGGTGTCTGCCCAAGGGAAGTCAAAGCAGCCAGTTATCAAGTCAAGGCACCTAATGATCTGAGAGCATACATGACAACGATCCGCTCCCAGCATCGTCACACCATGCGTGCAAAGTGTGCCTTCAGTCCTCCAAGGCGGGCGACAGCTGTGGGTAGGAGCCACAGCTGCCGAAGAGCCACAGCACTGTCCCCATTTCACTGCAGATGGCAAGTATAGATTTGTGCTGCAAGACTCCAAACCTGAGGCCCTATGTTTAGTGCATTGCATCTCTCATGTGCTTGCTTGGTGAACAGCAAGCTGTCAAGTCACTGTTGGCCGTTTACATGGGCAGGCCATCACTGATTTTGTCACTATGCATTATGTCATTATGTACCAGCTTGACGACTGAATCGACCCAACCAACTAAACAGTTTGCCATAATCACGTCATCAACGTGGCTTTGGTCTTATGTAAGCTGGTGGCTATCCTGCATTACTGTAACATGGAGAGTCAGGCTTGGGTGACATCTTGGGTGGATCTCTATGGAGCGCGTGCATGCTTGCAGGCAGAGCCAGTAGCAGTAACGACAGTGCAGCTACACTGAAAACTGGTTTCAAATGATGGCTGCAAGTAGTAATAATGTAGCCAATACTCACTGCATAAAGCTGCCCTCAGAGGAACTTAATCTTCGTGAGAAAAGGAGACAATTATAGCTTCGCATCAGGTAACCTTGAACTGCAACAATCATCGGTCTGAGTTTCTACAGCGCTTTACCGTATTTTTACGAGTATAAGTTTCTGCTCATTTATAAACTTTGGCTACTTAAACACTGCAAGTCAGTGGACAGTCAGTGTCACCACAGTGAAAGTGACGGTTCAGACATTGACAATGTTGCAGGCGTACATGAAAATGTGTTAGCAGTGATACTGATGACGCTTTCTTGCTAACTATAATGATGCTTCATCACATCGTTACCTCTATCGCCGACCTGCAGTGGCTACAACAGTCAAGCAACGGATTTACTTCAAGTTTTGTTGCTCACTTTTAGGTCACTTTCATTCTTTTGGCTCAGCCTAGTCTGCAGACCTACTCCATCAGGCCAAGCATGGTCGCACCACCTGCTTTCGGAATCCAACAGTTATCACCAATGTCGTGTCAAACCTCAAATCCTTTGGAGACCGTGCGTTTAGTTCGTAGGGTCCCAAAGCCTGGAACTCTCCCGATTTGCGTGCGAACATCCCTGCTTGACCACATTTAAAGAGATCACTTAAAAACACACCTATTTACACTGTCATTTAGTGGATCCTTTGTAATGTCGTTGCTGTAAGCGTATGTGCTGACACTGCGCATGCTGCCACTCACCACATTTGCATGCTGACCCTGTGTACATGTCACTAACCACATGTTATTCATGTTGTTTATCAAGCATGGTATTACTCACGATTCAATCGCGTTTCTCTGAAGCAAAATGTAAAAGCACCTAGAAGAGGAATGAGTTCTCTGAGGGCGCTTTTATCAAGTGCATAATTTTTGTTAATTGCAAAAATGAGCTGTATATTCCAGTAAATAGTTTTTCATAAAAACTTTTTCAAAAATATTATTCGATAAATTTAGGGTGTGACTTATACTCTATAAAAATACGGTACTGGGTCCTTGTAAATTGTCCTGTGTGGGCTTCTGCTTACGAGGCTTTCACATGCTACCACTAAACATGCTTGACATGTTTCCTATAGTGCACGTGTGAAAGTCCTAGAAAGAGATCAATTTCTCTGCTCTGCAAAATATACTACTACTAGTAGACCTATAGTATATATAACCTATATATATATAAGTATCATAGTATATATAACCTATAGTACCTACTACTAGTATAATCACAGCTGATTCCACTAGATTCCAGTAGAAAGCAGTGATGTGAAGATGTTGAGCCCCCAATCAATACCCGGTGTCACACCCACTATTACTATTGTTTGCATTCATGCATTTGCCATTGCTTTAGTGTGGGCATGGTGGTCTTAGAGCTCGTTGTCGTGGCGGATAGTCATGTCAGTGATATAACTGGACGACGGGCTTTCGTAGCTTTCAGACACTTCCATATTCCCAACGTCATCTGGTTCTATGTCGGTTGACGAACCCATTTGTGATGTGTCTAATCTATCGTAGAACGACGAAGTAGTGCACCACTAATACCAGACCACACTGCACACATCTAAGGGATGCGACTTAGCAATAATTAAAGCCGGCAGGCAAACCATGGAAATAGCTAGCTGCGCGTGACTTCTTATCATGCTGTGCGATAAATCGCGAAAAGTTGAGGCAGCTCTCCTCAATAAGCAGCTGAGCAGGCTGATGCATTGCCGACACCTCACTCTCACGCATGCTCTGCGACGATGGCACCCACCAGAGGAAGCCGTAAGCCTACCACTGACTGTACTGCTCCACACGGTGACAGCACTGTGAAAGCAACCCACAGGACAGCAGCCACCTTCATCGGCTGAGTACCGCCATGCTCAGGGCAGGGCTGCACGTAACGCTGAAGGCAATAATACATAATGCGACTGCAGCTGACTAGCCCACGACGGCAACAGCCACAACTTCACACACATAGTCCTTTGGTAGTATGTAAGGTGCCTCAGAACGAAATTTAGTTCCTGCGTACGGGCTGTACAAATGTCATTATTACTATTGTTATTATTAGATGCACTGACGATGCCGATACAGGTGCAACACGACCTCTCAGTGCCTTGCATAGTAAATCTCTTCATGACGATTCCTCGACTGCTGGAACATGAGCATGCGCCAGTGGTACGCTGAGCTAAAAGTCTCCTTGAGCAGGTGTGGCCCTGCAGCCGAACAAGCCCAAGCCAACACAAATTGGACAGTGGCCTAATACTATTCCGACCGGCCTCGATCCTCTTCATCGGCCAACCTGCACCTACCCTTAGCCATAACAATATATAACATAACTAATCGTATAATATAATAATAACACTAACAAGCCACGACGAGTGGGCCGATGGGAAGGAAGCCAAATCGAACAAACTCAGTCAGCTGGAGGCTTCACACATCTAGCTAGACGTAACTGGGGGTGACGCGAAAGCCAAAACAGGCAGAGTTCCCGCACACACGAGTACACACACACACACACACACGCGCACACACGCACACGCGCACACATACTGTTTCGCAATAATAGACACCAGTATAAACACACACGCACACACGCAGACCAGCACCACAATACAAAGAATGAGCTTTATTCGTCTCTTTCATTCGCCTACCTTTCGTTGAAAGTCCCTTCGCTCAAGCCAGCTCTGTCTTGCGGGTGGACCACATGTCCTTCAATGGCGATGAGTCGCAGTCCTCTTGTCCATCTACAAAAACAGGTGTCTCTTTTTGCCGTATACTTGATTTATTCCTCACTTCATTCGACATCGATCTTTGAGGAGTTTACTGCATCTCATGAAAATATGTCCTCGCGTATCGCGTCAACGTACCACCCAGGTCTGTTAAGCTTTGCATCCCTTTTAATTTCTTAGCGTTGCGATCTTTCGTGGTAGACAACGATGGAGAGACACGCTAAACAGGACTTGACTGGACTTATAAACGACTTTAGCCGCTGTTTTATAAGTATTCTGTCTCTTCCATGCTTTCGTGAGTTCGCGGCGGCAGCAGCAGCTGAGATTTATGGAGGTGCTCACACGACACGCGTCATCGCGTCAAAGGGTCAGCGAAAGATGCCCGACCGATTACGACGACGCGGTGAGATCGGCGCAGCGGAGCGATGGCGCTGAACACACGTCGCACTCTCAACTTTCACCTAGAGTGCTAGATCCAGACAGGCTCCATGGGATTGTAGCTCTGGCTCGTGCACTGACTCCGGCGACGACTTGTACACGAAGCGCTGCGAACCGCCAGCCCGCGCGCGTGGCGTCGCTAGGAACCTGTTGCGGTCCCGCCACGCCGCACGTGCCAGGAGCGAACCTCGCAGCAGGCAGCAGTGATGGTGAGGAAAACTAGCTCTCAGCAGCTAAATGCAAAAGAATGGCGAATGAAGAATATGCAGCAAACAGACAGCATGGAACGAAAAGACGAGATAGCTAGCCACAGCGCAAATGTTGGACCACGGCCATGTGGGCTGCCGCCGCGGTCGCTGCACTACGTGACTCATCAAATGATAGGCTTTCAAATGTTTTCTGCAAGATAAATTGACTAGAAATATTAAATATACTCTTTTCCCAATATATTGATATATAAAATATAGTATATATTTATTTTGTCAAAGGATAGGTCTGTACACCTTGAACGGCTAAGCTTAGCTGATCCTCTTCACTGCTTCCATTGTCTGGTGGTGCGATCGCAGTTGCTGCAGTACCATCTCGAGTGAAATAAGGCTGCTGTAAAGTGTCTGAAACGTACTTCAGCTGAAACGTTCTCAACCGAATTTTGGTCGTGCTTTGAGCTTTAGCGATAGCGGGAATGCTTTTGATCTGCGATGCTGCGATAGTACTCAGGTTGGGTGATCGGCGATCGCTCTGCCTCGCACGTACCTCCGGCTCGTTGGTCGGGCTCGGGCTCCAGTTACTCGTCACTGCCTCAACTGTATACCACGTTGCCGCGTCCCAATGAGGCTGAAGAGAATTAGCTGGTTGTTGAAAACTACTAAACATGTGTTACTTATTTGTCATGATATATTGCACTACCCTTGCTGGCCGTTCCACAGCGGCAGGCAACCCTTGACTCTCCTCCGACCGGCCCGGAACTGCGTTGGGTGCGGTCTAGCGGTACTGGCCAAGCGCAGTGACGTGGCTGGTTTGACGGCTGGCTGGTATGGGCTTAGCGCGGTCAGTATCTCGTAGCGTTTCTGCTTTATCTTGCTCACCGCGCCTGCAGAGGTTACCGTGACTGACTCACGTTCCTTTGCAGATTGAGCGAAAGTCTATCAAGCAAGAACTTGGACAAGCTTCCACTTTCTGGAGAGAGCTTTACACTCAGTGGAGCTGTCTGAATACCATGTGCGAAGACGTGCCTCGCATGGGATTGAGCGAGTCAAGCTTCTGGTCCACAATCAAGATGAGATGCAGTGAAGCAGGGCCGCCTGGCAACGCCATCCCACAGGCGTCATTGACTGCAACCGTGAGGACTTACCAGCCTGAAGGTGGCGCGGCCGTTGACGGCCGAGCGGGAGCGTGTGCATACCTGTACAGCCTGCGCGTTGCTGCGCCGTTAGCTGCCAGCTGGTAGCCTACAAATGGCGCGCGGCGACTCTGCCGACCTTAGGTCTGCTGCCGTTTTGTGAGAGGAAATTTGGCGACTGTATCCGGTACTTCCCGACCTGCAGCTCTCAACTTTCGCTTTCAAGTGATGGCACTATAGCAGCGTTCAAGCCGTCCAAGCAGGACAGCTATGCTTCTTCGTTTGGAAGAGACATCGCTCGAGGAGGTACCGACTGGTGCTCTCTCGCTCTGCTTTTGTCTGTCGGCTGCGACTGACGCGCGCCTGTACCCGTCTTGCACAACGACGCCGGAGACAGTCATTAAAAGGCAGGCGGGCGCTGGGGAGCGCCAGTTCACTGGCCTCATCTACGACGATGTGCAGCAAGACGCTCTCAAGACTGATGGCATCGCCGGCGCAGCCACAGAGGCTTCGTCATCTCGTGCGCGCGCATCGCCGTATACCGAGGCTTCTACTTTGCGTGCCGACACCCTGAAAGCTCATAATGCTCGGAGAGAAAGCTAGCGTTATTGTTGCTGTCGTTCCTCCTCGGCTGGGTGTAGGCTGTGAGTGCTGGCTGCTGTCGTCACCTGATCGACACCATCCGTCGAAGAATGATGATGCACATCCGCGAGCCGCCGTCGAGTACAGGCGATCGGTCGACTGTGCTGTTCATAGATCGTCAAGAAAGAGGGTTTGTGTCCCTCACGAAGGGAGCTGGTGCGACATCCTTGGGCGTGCAGCCGCCGGTGCTGGTGTGCTGGCTGGCTTCGATAAGTTCATGTGACTGCAGCTACATCACCTGGAAACGCTGGCCCCAGGTGCGTAAAACTCCAGGGCAATGGCTTGAGCTCACTTGGCCCTGACGCTATAGCGTGATGAGGCATAGGAAATTTCCTTGTAAGCTTGCTGTGCATGGCATTTGATGGTGGCTTGTAATGTACGGGTATGTGTGACATTCACATAGTGGTTTCGCTGTTTTGCTGCGTGAGTGCTTTCGCAGGTGTCCATGAGCTCACTGACGTTTTTGTGCAGTTTGCAAATGTTCAACGCAGCAGAACTCCAGTAGCGTGATCTCAACGGAGACCATTTCCTAATGTGCTGCCAGAAATAAAGGATTTCACGTTAAGAATCACTTTCGATTTTCATATGTACGTCAGTGGACTAGCTGCGTAAAATGCAAACATAAGGTAGTCAGCTCGTCCTCAGCAGTCCGACCATTTGGAAAATTACGCTGAGCTGATATAGCCAACATCGGTTGAGTGACTGTACAATTTTATTGGAGCTCCAAGAGTGCACCATTGCCGGCGTTCTGTAGAAGCGACAGCATGTGAAATTAAACTGGCAGTGAGCTCATTGCCGAATGCTTTGCAGTGCAAGAAAGATCTGTGGGTAGCATGAAGGCGATACATATCGGGCTGGTACTTGAAGAAAGCAGTGTCGGTAAGTCATCTCCAAAATGTGTTACAAAATGTGAAGTGCGTGCTGTATGTCACGTGCAGATTCCATAGGCAGCTGAGCGTAACTTGTGATGAGAATGAAAACCAGTGGCTTCGGACTTTACGATCAAGGACTGCTTCCTCTTTGCAAGTACTTCTAGTTTAATAATAATAATAATACATTTGAAATCACTCTAAGTCGAACTAATAAGTGGACGACTGCAGCTTGAGACAAGCTATCCTGGCAGAGTAATCACTCGCGTCGTCCGGGCTTAAAGTACCACTTAGTAGCACGCCTAGCCGCCACAAACATGAACCTCGCGGGACTGCATTAACGCCTGCGCTAATCGGTCTCGCCGTAGACGCTTCGCCGGAGCAGGTTTAAGCCGCCCGGACTGCGATCAGTAAGCTGAAGCTTGTCGCATCAGGTTCAGATTCTCTCACTTTAATCCTTACCATTTTGAAGGGTGAGCCCTCTTTCGGGCGCCAAGCTTTCGTTAGTCAATGCCATCTTTGGAAAGCGAAGAAAGCAGCGAAGGGCTCTTATAAGTACATGGAAGTTGCGTGAATTTGGTACTTGCGAAGAGAAAATGTACTGGAAACACCGAAATGCGAGAGGAGAGATGCGAGAGATGAGAGAGAGAGAGAGAGAGAGAGAGAGTGCTATCGTAGTCACGCGCCGCTGTGGCTCGCATCCGGCCCGGCTGCCGCCTTCAGGTGGGTCTGCTTAACGACACAAAAATGTCGTGCGCCCGTAGCTGCTGAGGAAATGGTAGCGCAGTACTCATTATTGGCCGTTTCCATCGAGTGGCGCGGCGTGAGAGAGTGGTATGAGTGTCGCCAGCCGCGTCTACGTGGAACTGTGGTGTTTCAGCTAGCAAACCTGTGGCTAGGTAGGTATTGTGGCCTCCAAATAGTGCTCCTGTATCGCTTAACGTTGAGCGCTGCCCCCGCGGCCGTAGCATACTCGTTGCCGTCGGCGTCTGCTTATTACGCTCTCGTGCCGCCGCATTGGCCGCGCAAGCTAAAAGACTTTTTGCCAGCACTGAATCGCATCTTGCTTTCTGCTCTGCGGCCACTCCGCTGCGCAACCGCTCGCCTCGGTCCGTGCCAGCTGACTTTAAGGGGAGAGGAAGTCGGCAGGTCTTTCTTGATGGCTCGGTCAGTTCTTGGCCAAAGTCAAACGATCGAGATACTGGCCTCGATTAGGGTCGAAAGGTCTGCCGTCTGGCCGTCTTCGCTTCTGTCAAGTCAGCAGCAGAAAATCAGACACGAGCTTTCACTCCGGCTTCACCGGTGCTTCCTCTCGACCCAGTCGGCGAAAGCCGATCTGACCGACACTCCGAGCCTAAAGCCTCGCTTCTTGATGTTCGCGTCCGTGCGCGTGCATCGAAGCAGAAGGGAGCCGGCGTAATTCCACTCTTCCGAGCAGCAGCAGCAGCAGCCGTCGAGCGCTTGGATTCCATCTCGTCGCCCGAGCAGTCAAGAGGAAACGGCGGCTGTCTCGAAATCAGCTGACAGCTAGATCGCTGCGCGCGACCGCAGCACATCGTCGGGTCTCTGCTCGTAATGCGCCCTAAAGTCTCGCGTATGCGCAGCACGCTCCTCAGCGCTCGGGCCGATACCGCGCGCTGATGTCGGGCCGAGCGGTGGCACACGAGCACGGACATCGGACTGACCACGGACGAGTGGAGCACGATCGACTCTCCACGTCACGCGCGGCATGGCGTGGACTGCAGACTCGAGTCCGCGCGTAAACCCGAAGATCTGTGCTGGGACGAAAAAGAAGGATGTGCGTCAATCCGGATGACGTCATCCAATCCATACACATCCTCGGTGGATGCTGTCAAGGCTAAAGGAGGTTTGCACTGGGTCTTACGCCCAGGAGCGCTTCGACGACTGCAGGTCGTCGTGAAACCTCAGATCCGGCTACAGAGCAAGCTCTGCATTGCCCCACTGGAAGCGCAGCAAGCGTTGGATAGCTTGCTTGACGGGGGCTCTTCTGCCGCTATGGAAATGAGGGCTGCTAAACTCAGCTGACTCTTATCTCCCTTTATCAGACGACTGTGCTGTCCAAATCATCAAGAAAGACGCTTTCCGTGTCCCAGGTGAGAAGCGAAGGCGCCGCGATGCTCAGAGAAAATCGACTCGGTGACGATCCGTCCACGAGGCAGAAATGTTAGCAGATCCAGCCTTGGCATAGAAATGTCCCTGCGGATGGATCTCCTTGTTTTGACTGTCTCGCGGAGCTGGTAGTGGGCTGCCCTCGGGCGGCACGAGCTGCTGCTGCTTGCTGTGCAGCCATGAGTAGACTCCCGCCTGCAGATCCTCCATGGCGTGCAGAGGCCTGGGCCAGAAGAGAGAGAGGGAGAGCTCTTTCGGTTGTGGCTGGAGGTGTTGCTGGACGTGCTGCTGCTGCTGGGCGTTTCATTTCGTGCTCGCCGGTCCAGGCCACCTGCACCCGTGGCGGACCCGCCTGCGGCTGCTCCCTTCCCCGTCCTGCTCTGCGCAGAGTCGTCTGGGCTGGCTGTCGTGCGTGCCATGCTGGCTTCTGGCCCAGTGCGGTTAAGGTGCTCGATCCGACCACACGGTCAGAGGTATTTTGTATTCGATGACGATCCGCCGCCGCTCGAGCCCACGGCATATGTAGAGCGCCTGAATAGAGATGTGCTCTCAGAAACACTGCAGGTGAATCACGCATGGCCCTCGGACGGTCACCATGGTCGTCGTTCGGCGCGCAGCCGTGATTTGGCAGAAAGGCCCGCACGGACGCTACATCGATGGAGGTGCTGCGTCAATGATCCAGGTCGTGGGTTGATAGGCGTGCAGCTGGCATTCCTGAGTATTGCCAGCTGCAAAGTGGGATGGTAGCCGCTGAGGCTTACCGTCTGAGACTACATGTGTGTGCATGGCGCCGTTAACTCAGCCGAAATTGCTCGCCCAGCAAGTACGAGTAAAGTTGTTTGAAAACCGAGCTGGCGAGTGCGCGCGCCAGCATTCGACTGCAAGTCCTCATTCGAAGGCAGCATAGCCATGAGCGCAGCCAAGTAACCCGCGCGATCAAAGCTCGGGATCTTTCCACCAGCTTCTCGTACGCTGACTCTATGCTCTCGTGGCTTAGAGTGTCTGAGATGTCATTGTCTGCACCGAAAAGCCGTTTCGCAGTGGAGCTTTCTAGTGCTTTTGTGAGACTTACCGTGCTGCCATCGATCAGTATTAATATTTATAAAGTTTTGTTTAGCTCCTTACCAGAGAACTCTTGACTCAGGGTCTGGCGAACTTCTTTCGAGAGAAGCAATAACCAATCTTAGTTAATCAAAAGCAAGATAAACTTTTGCTTAGGCAATCTTGTTAGAAAAATGCACCTGCTTTATTGCATGCGTTTGGTGGATCTTTGTGGACATATTCGGTCTTTCATGTGACATGTCTGATTACACTGTGCCTGCCAGTGATTTTACCCACCCATCATTTGGGTGTCACATGCTTATAGCATCTGTCAAAGTGCCTGGAAAGACGATTCAGTTCTCTGAGGGTGCTTATGCAATTGTGTGTGTGTATTATTATTATTATGCAAAAGCACAGAAGGCTCGCACCGCTTGGGAGCGCGTAGTAGTGCAGATCGCTAACCTCTGTACTGAGTCACCGTGGTCGACAATAGTACACTGCACAGCCACATTGGAGGAGCACCATATCATCGGGACAGAGCAAAAGGTGCACGAGCAGATAAATTTGAGCTTCGTTTTGAGTCGCAGACAGATGTGTAGATGACGTGATGTCTGTCGGTATTGAGTTCTGACCTCCGTGTCCGTTGTTACCCGAAGAAGGCTTGAAGTGCGACTCAATGCGGGTTGTCATTGAGCGGAGAATGCTGGCGACCTAGGCTGGCGGCAAGGATCTTGAAAGCGCTTTGACAAAGTTTCTAGCGCAGACTGGTGTGAGGCAGTGGTTTAGAGTGGCAGCTGCAACGTTTTGGCTGATAAGCCTAGCTACTTACACACTGTAGTTTGAGCTGTTGAACTGTGACCGCAGTTATTTATTCCAAGTGCGACGCCGACCAGTTCAGACCTCATGAGTGTGGTGCAGGCAGCTACCGCGCGCCAGCCGCGGAGGCCGCCGTGTTTCGACAGCCCGTCCTGTCTTGTCAAATCTAGCGCCGATGCCAGTGAGAGTGCACACCTTCCACTGGCAGCTGCGAGCTCGATGGATGCTGCCTGCGAACGGCATCGAGCGCTGGGACAGCGGCAGCTCCATCCCTCGCCCATCATGTCGGCGCCGAACAGCTCACTGACGACCTTGCTGGGCGCTGCGCAAAGTCAGCTGCTGGTCAGTGCTCGCTCTGGCCTGGCACGTCATCGTCTTCGATGATGAAGCCAGACGAGCCGAAGGTCTGCGTCTGCGCCTCGCTTTCCAGGCCACAGTCTCCCATCGGCCCGTCCTTCGCCGGGATAGCTGACTCGCGCGCGACAGGGCACAGCGACGCCTTTCAGACCGTAGGAGGAAAATGGCGCCTAGGCCACTGCCGTCGGTGCTCCTGGTCAGCCGTGGCTCGTGGTGCGCGGAGTAGCAGCTGCGCGGCTGCTGCTGCCCTGCGAGCTGCTACCACTGCGCGAGCATGAGCGAGTTGCAGCGACCGTCTCGCTTCTGCAGAGACCAGAAACAAAGTGCAAGGTACTACTGTCTGGATCTCCTTCTGTCATCACGTGTTCGACAGACCGAGCGGGACGTCGCCTCTGCTCACCGTCTCGCGGTAACCACCAGTCGTGCGTCGACGATCCGCTGATGTGGGGTGTCGCCGCGGCTGCGCAGTGCACTCTTGTGCTCCGTGCAGTTTCTCCGTGTCTGCAGCGGTGTCAAACGCGCCTTGCTCCTCAGCCGCCCTCTGCTGTCTGCAGCAGTGAACCGACTACCACGCCTGGGCCCGCCCATTGCAGCATGCACGCTTTGCGCGCGTGTGCGTGTGTGTGCGTGTGTGTGTGTGTGTGTGTGTGTGTGTGTGTTAACTGTACATGCAGCCGCATGGCACGAGTCGAAATCGAGTCGCCGCGCCTGCGCCAGCTGGGAGCGTGCGCCTGCGCTCTGTTCGCAGCGCAACCGAGACGGCGAACTGCGCGCACGCGCGCGAGGCGGTGTCGCGCTGCTGCCTCGCGTGTCTGCACAGAGTCAGCTGCTGAGCTGGGAGCGACGTCCCTGGCAGCTCCGGATCGCATCTGGCGGTGGCGGCAGCACCTCTCTGAGGATCTGCTTCGCTTCAGCGGGTCGCCACGCGCCCTGCTCTTGGCGCTCGGTCAGCTGCGTGCCGGTCGCACTGGCGGCGCACGGGCATCTAATTGTCAGCGGCCGATGGATTTCCTCGTGGATCGGCTGAACCTGGGCGACTGGGTGCACACGTTTCGAAAGGTGAGCGTCAGTCGTCCTCTTTGCCCGCCGGCTCCTAGTTGGCGAGTGGCGGCTCGCGCAATCGGCGATCCCCGGCACCCTGGTTCGAGGCCGCTGCCGGACCGTCCGCGCCCAGTGTGCGCCGTGGCTGTGGCCGCCATGTGTGTTCCTGCTGCCATACGGAACGAGGCTGCTGGATCGGCTGACCGCCCGGCCTCGCTCTCGCGCGTGTTCTAGCTACGGCTGTGCGCGCCGCTTTGACGTCCCAGTCCGGTGACGTTTGCTGAAGAACCCTCTGCCAACGGCGATTTTATGCGTAGGACAGCGAAGTATGCCAGCGCGCGCTGCGCCACGATGACACTCTGAGGCAAGGATCGGTGTGCAGCCCACGCATAGCCTTCCGGTTTTTCGCGTTTAGTAATTGTCGTGAGACCCATTCGCCTGCTTTGCCCGTCCGTCGCAAGCAGCATCAGGCGCCTGAGGCTGCAGTGCGAGGAGTGAGAGCGAAGCCGGAGGCATGCGCTCAATGCTTTGTCACGCGGCTGCACCCTTCTCTCTCTCTCTCTCTCTCTCTCTCTCTCCCTCACATCCTCCGTCGAGATTGCTGTTTCCGTCCTGATCGGTGCCCCGCGCGCGCGCTGGCCAGTCATGGTGCTGGCTATCGGCTGGAGCGGAGGCACGCCCCCTCCCGGCCGTGCGTGGCAATGGAACGATGCCGGCTTTCGGCTGAGAACGAGGCTCCCTCTCGACTCGCGCTCTCGTTTCGTCGGTATTCGGCGAGGCGAAAGGCGAGTAGATCCTGCGTGTACCCATGATTATGCTAGTAGTGCAGCTGCGGTAGCAGGCAGCCCAGGAGGTCAGTGGCGGTCAGGGTGCAGCAGTGGTTATTGATGACGAAAGAATGGGCGCGCAGCGCTCGGTAACGGCTGCTGCCGTTGGTTTTGGTGGAGGATTACTTGCCGGCCGGCAGGCGCGGGAAGTTCTCCACCGGTCACCTTTCTGGCTGCTGCTGCGGCCTTTGCCCGTGCTCCTCGAAAGAGACGATCGTGGCTGGCAAGTGTGGACTCCTGCTTGTCTCCTATCATGCTATGTGTTCTGCTAGCAGCAGCAGCAGCGGCCGCTCAGCTCAGCGTGGCTTGCACGCAGCATGTATGCGCTCCCTCGTGTAAGCTGCGAGGTAAAGGAGGTCTGACCAGCCTGCTCCGCTGCTCAGCTGCTGCTTTGTTCCATCGAGGGCTGCTCGCTCACGTGCTGGAAACACAGGGCAGTTTGTTCAAGCTTTCGTCGTTCTTTGTAGGCGTAAATTAACGTCACGAAGGAGCCAGCAATGCGACTCAAATGGGTACGCTAACCGGATGCCTGGAGAGGTGGACACAGCTTTATTTTCTTGCTCTCCCTCTCACTGCAGCCGCACCGTGTCAGTGCTTGCTGTCTCTCTCTCGGCGCGCCGTCGCGCTCTAGAGGCTGCTGCTGCTGCCTCGGCATTCGCAGACGCTTTAATCAGCATAAGCAGCAGCCTCGGTGTCGGTGCGAGGGGCTCCCTTACTCCTGGAAGCTGTCGGTGACCGTGCGATGGCTTCCGCCTTCCTCTTGGTCCCGTCCCTTCTCATCGCTGCAGCCGAGCCTGTTTCGCGATGACTCGAGCACGACGTCGACGGCGTACGACAGGAGCCGGCAGAGCCGAAGGAGGGCGTGCGCGAACCGAAGTGCAGAGCGTGATGGCATGAGATGCTCGGCATTTCAACGGAAGACATGCAGGCAGGCAGGCGATGCATCAGTTCTGTGCATGTGCTCCCACTGCTCACTCCAAACCCTTGCTGCCTCGCCACCCCTGGTCTCCTCCAAAGTGCCGACTGCCTTTACTGCGCAGCAGCTCTGCCTCGATGGGCAAACAGTGTAGTAAAGCGCTGCTGCCTCTCTCCTCTCTCCCTCTCTCTCCCTCTCTCTCTCTCTCGCACGTTGCTGGTGTGCTGACATGCTGGGAAAGGTGCACAAGTCTGAGGCGCTCCCTGGAGCTGGAGCCTGGGCCGCTTCGCTTCGGGCAGTGCCATGATTGTCGCCTGCATTCGTCGGATCGTTTTTCCTTGCTGCTTTTGGAGGCCGGTTTCGTTGCACAGTTCAAGTGTGGACAGGTGGCAGCTTTCGAGCGCTGCGCGCGCATGCGGTAGCCAGCAGACTGTGCTCACCCAAGGTAGCGTGACGCAGAGCCTGGGTCCCGGGAGCAGTCGAGGCTGTGTGAGTAGCTGCAGCCGGCATGGGAGACGGCTGGATTGGATATGCTCTCTCTGAGTCAGCAGTAAGTAGCAGGAGAGATGTCAGTTGTGTGAGAATTGTAAAACAGTGGCTCACAGTCGAACAGTGAGTTAAATATTTCTGTGGCCAGCGGCCTGTGAAGTGAAGAATTGCACAGCTGCTTCATTGTCCTTAGATGATCCCGAGGCTTGGAGAGCTGCAGCCGCAGGTGAGGTAGTTAAATTGACTTGACGCCCTGAACTCTGAATGTCGTCGCCCACCTCATTCGGATGCTAGACTTAAACCGACGAGTCGAATCGTGCACTGCAAGCAGAAGTCTCTACGCTCTCAGGACCAGGTGGAATGGAATGATAAGTACTGCTGTAGCTGGGTGTCGTTGGCTGGAAGAATGCGTTCGTGAATCACTTGGCTATGAGATCTTGACCTATGACCCACGGATCGTCGCTTTGAAACAGTTTCTGTCAGATCCCCAGAAAGGACTGTGCCCCCACATCATTTTCACCTATCGACTCCTTCTGTCTCATTCTCTGACCTTGTATACGGGTGTGCTTTTGAAAGTTCCTCACTAAAATATTCGCTTGGCTGTATGATTGTCGGGCCTTTATCATTCGCGGACGACCAAAAGCAGCAGTCGGGTACGGATGTTCATTTCATTACTGTCAGAGAACTTTGGCATAGTCCTGCATCGCTAGTGCTGCGTGACTCGCGCTCGTTAGCTATGTTCTGGATCTCAAATGATCGCGAAAAGTGTGTCCCACTCACCTTGGTGTGTGCCCACTGGTGCAACTCTCTGATCGCTTGAGTCTTGTTTACTGTTTCTTTTCTATCGTATGTGTCAGGGTAACGTCGAGTTTTGTCGGGCGATGCAACTTGAAAAGCGTGATGCTGTGACATCTAAACTCCGTTTGGAATGCCGTCTTCTTGATCTGCAATAAAGATTCTGACTGACAGCCTTGAGTACTCATTGATGCGGTGAAGCCGAAACTTTGGTATGGATCTCGATGGAAACGCGGCGCTGATCGAGTCATCAGATGATGATCAGATGAGCACGCTACCTCTTAAATTCCGTCCGTGTTTGGACGTCGTGGAGATTCCTTTCACCGTACCTCACTACAAAAGATGCACCATGATCAAGCGGTGACTGGCAATTGGCTCCAACATGTCGCCGGGTCTGCCGACGATCTAGCCTGCTTTCAAAAGACTTCTTCCGAGTCTACACCTGGAAGATCAGAAAAGCCTGGGATTCCTTTTGCCAGGAAAAACTCTAGTCCTGCCAGTCAGACTCAAAACAAATTTGTAAGACGTTGAACAATTTTGCCCTCGCAAACTCACGCAAAGGTTCCACCTCCATACTGCAATGAAAGCTTGGCCATTGCTGTTGGGCCTTCTCTGTTGACGAAAGTGCGCACATTCGTGCCTCCATATTAAGCCACCTCTGACTAAAAAGTTGTTCCCGAGGTCTCATCCCGGTGCATCTCATCTTCACTTGAAATGCTCCGATGTTTCTGTCAATGAAATAGCGAGATTTATCACAATCTAGTAAGCGCTTGTTCGAAACGCAATGCCGCCTTCCTCTCTCTGGTCTTCACAGGTAGACACACTCAGTCAAGCCAAAACTAAATTTGTACAATGCTTCTCTGGGTAGCGGGTTGCTCCAAACTCTCAAATCGGCCATCGTTTGACCAATGCTTGCAGCCTGGGTTGGATTTTATAGAGGTCTTAGCAAATAACCGCTCAGTTTCTTCTTCCCTTTTTGCACAAAGATTCTCGAAAAGATGTAGAATTCATTGAAAAGAATGGATTGTACATAGAAAGGCTGTCAGGATTGAGCTGACACAACTCCACCGAAAACCGCTTTCCTCGTTGCGCAAACCAACGACATCCTAAGCACAGGCAACGATAGCGCAGGGTAATATTACCTGCGACTCAAGTGCTTTGATCTGTGAGCTGTGTTTGATGCTGGCGAGTCACGATATCCTCGTGAACGATTGAGAACAACGATCGGTTTCCAGGCAACGAAGCTTGGCGTGGTTAAAGCCACACATGTCTGGTCATGTTCAATCTGTATCGTGATGGTGGTTGCACGTCTCATCTGCCAGACTAGTTACCTCTGTGGAGTTCCACGCTTGCATGTTCGTCCAATCATGATTAGGGAGTTGCATACCACTGATGGCTTGCAAACAAAATGCTACTACCTTCTCTCGGTTCCTGTCTTGGCTGAACATATTGTAATGTTTTAGCTGGGCTGCCTGAAAAAGCCGCTCCGCCTGGTGAGCTTGTGATGAATGTGGCTGCAAGGCTAGTCAACAAAACCCAGTGAGTCATGAGTCTTCGTTGCTGAAGGAGCTTATAATGACTCCTGGTCGATCAACTGATAATAATAATATATATATAATAATAATTATAATGTATTTGAATGGCACCATCGGAAAATGTAACTCTCTTCATAGGTGCTTTCTTACATATGCTGTAATAGAAGCATAATGGAAATGGTTGCGGTAGTAACGTGGACAATGTCAACAAGCATAACATGGTTATAGGTGACTCGCACATGGTCAGCATGCAAATGTTGGTTGTGGTAACATGCAATCTCACCACACATAACCGCACAATGGAAAAGTAACAAGGACTCACATAAACGAAATGCTGTCGAAAAGCGGAGATGCATTTTTATCTTAATTTTAAAATGTCAAGTGGAGGATATTGTAACGTCGAGTCGAGAGTGAGTTTCCAGGCTTTGGGAGCATGCAAACTGATGGCACTGATTTCCTGAAGGATTTGAGAGATTGGTCTCGAATTGAGGTTAAACGACTGATTCAGAAATCAGCAATAAGGATGCCTAGAGCTAATTTGGGGAGTAGTTCTTGTATAGGTAGGTAGGCTGGAGCCAGAGTAGAATGAAAGGTACACACAAAGGAGTGACAGAACCTGGAAGCTCTTGATAGTTTCCGTTTGATTGAAAGCTAGTGCTGGTCAGCAAGAAGTGGTGTGATATGGCAGCTTCGGCTCGCACGACTACAAGCCTAGCGAAGAAGTTTGCACAGACCAAGCATCTGATTGGTCTCAGACCAGCTAGCTGAGGAGCTTTACACAAGTCGAGACAGGGTAAGCCAAGAATGCATAGACCAATTTTGTATATGGTAATTCCCTGTCTAGCTGGAGGCTCGGTGTCTAGGTGTGTTCCAAAGTGATCTCTCGTTAGACGACCACATCAGCTCCACAATCACGTCTGCCTGCTCAGATACATAACATTGCTCCACTCGGGCTGATATGAGATGCCATCAGTCCCAAGTTTGGTCCACATGCATTTGTGACATCCCGTCTTGACTTCTGTAACTCACTGCTTGCTGGCTCTGTGCGATCAGGTGATTACAGCTGCTGAAAAATTCCGCAGTAGGCTTGTCTGTCGTGAGCGTCGCGAGCTGCCACATCACACCACTTCTCGCCGACCTGCACTGGCTCTCAGTCAAGCAAGGGATCGACTTCAAGGTTTTGTCGCGTCACTTTTAGGTCACTCATTCTTTGGCTCCAGCCTATCTCTCAGATGCACTCCCACACCAGGCCAGGCATCGTGACCAAACCCGGCTTGTCGGAATACAACAGTTTACCAATACCTCAGTACAAAACCTCAAATCCTGTGGAGACCGTGCATTTAGTCAGTATGGTCCCAAAGCCTGGAACTCCCTCCCGACTCACGTCAGATATCCCCTGACTTGACCACATTAAGAACATTAAAAACACCTATTTAGGACAGCATTTAGTGGGGTCCTGCGATTCGTCCTTCATGTGCTTATCGCTGCTGACACTGTGCAAAACTGCCACTAACCACACTTGCATGCTGACCCTGTGCATGTCACCACTAACCATGTTATTCATGTTGTTTGTTTATCAAGCATGATATTACTCACGATTCAATCGCGTTTCCCTTTGCAGCAAATGTAAAGCACCTAGAAAGAGATTGACTTCTCTGAGAACTTTATCAAAGTGTTATTATTGTTATATCATTAAGCAGGGCCGAGATTTAGCAATGTTAAGTAGCTGAAAGTGGTGCAGACCTGTCTCTGGAACTGATGTGCACATCTAGTGAAAGGTAACTTTGGAATAGGATGCCTAGATTTTCGTCAGATTCTACGTGAGATATGCGGGCTGAGTGCCGATTTTGAGCATCAAGCTTTTCCTTCGGAGTCACACTTGTTTTTCCCATAAACAAGTAAGTTTGTTTTACCGTCATTTAATTTGAGAAAGTGTGCTGCCATCCAAGTGCTGATGAGCAATACATAGATCAAAGAGAGAGTTGGGAGAGTTTGACATGCTGGAGGCTGTGAGGGATCTATCAGAGGTGAAAAATAAATATAAATAAATGCTAGATGATTAAAACAGCCTCTTTTTGTATATCGACAGAAGAGCCTTTACACGCTATCACCCCACCGCTTGCAGTGGCAGATAAAGGATCGCCCGCCGCGACGGAAATCGACCCACGACCACGGGATCGAGGTCGTGAAAAGCAACCACCTTTCCCACCTAGTGTGCCATCAAGGTACACGCATATAATCTGCATAGAAGTGAAAGCCTAGATTATGCCCTGGAGATTACATCGGCAAGAGGGAGAATATAGTATGAAAAGAGCTGATAAGCACAGAGCCTGAGGTATCCCCATACTTTGAGTAGTTCCTGTTAGTACTACTACCTTTTAGTAGTTTTAGTAGTTCTTTTAGTAGTTTTAGTTTAGAAGTTCTTTTTAAATGTGGTCAAGTCAGGGGATGTTCTGACGTAAGTCGGGAGGTTCCCAGGCTTTGGGACCATACGAACTAAATGACGGTCTCCAAAGGATTTGAGGTTTGATGTACGTATGATAAACTGTTGGATTCGAAAAGCGGGTGACGATGCTTGGCTGGTGGGGGATAGATCTGAGAGAAGGCTGAGCCAAAAGGCTGAAGTGACCCAAGTGCGAGCCAAACCGTGAAGTCGATCCTCGCTTGACGAGAGCCAGGCAGGTCGGCGAGAAGTGGTGATGTGAGCGGCAGCGGCATTGGCTCACGGCGGGCAAGCCTAGCTGTGGAGTTTTCGCGAAGCGCAATCGCCTGATCGCACATAGTGGCTGAGCCAGCAAGCAGTGGTGCAAAAGTCAAGACGTGTCGAAATGCTGACCAACTTGAATGTAGTATCCTTACGATCACACGCTAGATTTTGGGCAATGCTATGTATCTGAAAGTATTTGCCGACTTGAGATGTTATGTATCTGAAAGTAGGCAGACTTTGACTGTGAGCTGATGTGGTCGTCTAACGAGAGGTACTACTTTGGAACATGATTACACTGGGCTTTCTGAGCTGATCTCTACAGGAGATATGCTTGGCAGAAGCCATTTTGAGTCAAGTCAGCCTTTCCACTGAAATCACACTGTGTCGACCCATAACTAGTAAATGGCTTACTCATCGTTTAGCTTTAGAAAATTTTCAGCGAAATCCATGTGTCAGTGGATGCCATCAATACATGCAGCAAGGGAGTTAAGAAATTCGTGGCGTGCTTTATTGCTCAGAGGGATCAAAAGCAAAAAGGTACAACTGAGTATCCTCCGCATGATAAAATTAGCCTATAGATTGTGTCGTCACACATTGGCCAAGAGAGAGAGTAGGCATATACGCATGAAAGGAGCCAGGTATAGCACGGAGCCCTGAGGTACCCCATGCTGAGAGGTACTTCAGATGATCTTTGTCCAGTCACGTCAACACTCTGGAGTTCACCACTGAGCTAGGAGACCCAGCCATTGCGTGAGCAGTGCCAGTGGTGCTCAGGCCAGATGAGAGCGCTCTAGAAGAACCTTTGCGATCAGTAGTCATCAAAGCTGCCGAAAGATCTAGCAAAATAAGCAGAGACTCTACTACTCTAACCATTCCAAGTGAACAGGTCGTTGCATGCCCTAAGCAATGCTGTTTCTAAAGTGAGTGAGTCTTCTAGCCAAACTGACTTCATTACTAGCAAAGGTTTTGGTTTGTTTCAGAAGTTTCGATCTACTGCACGGACCTTATTCTATCTCCAGAGGACGCTTGCCGCCGACGACGGCAGTCTCGTCGGAAGATTCAAGGTCCAATTGCGAGATAATAGCCAAACTATGTTAATGATTACCTGTAAAGGGCATTCCATTGGGAAAAATGTTAAAATGCTTTCGATTAGCGCTTTAGGGTTTCTTGTCAGCTATCATGAGTCGCGGGTGAATCGTCCCGCCAGTACTGGCCGATAATTACAATGACCCAGGGCTTCATATTTAGTATGGCTTGACGGTTTTTCGAGCAGTGCCCTACAGCAGTGACTTTGCCTGATATCCCGGTGATAGCAATTGCCATGTAATTCTGCAGGTGGCTCAGGTGCGCCTTATATTGCATCTTAGTGATGTGTCTTGGGATGTTTGAGAGGTGGCATGGTAGGGTGGTGGCTGCCCCTGCCAGCTCCTCCCGCCGCTCACACAGAAGAGTTTGATCTGTCAAGAGAGCACTCGCTTGCAGCAGGGATGATTGCGTCGCTTATGTGAGTATGCTCTTCAGATTGACTCTCGCATCACCAGTGGAATTTTTGGCGCACAGGCAAGAATCAGCGAAGAAACTGATGCCAGTGAGAACTCGCATCAGTTTCTCTCTGGGCGACTTTGCACTCGTGCAGAGCGCCTGTGTGAGCCATGAGCTTAGACAGCTGCGCTGTGCTGGCGCTATCCGAAAGCAGCAGTGCACGCAGGGCAGTTTAGCCTCTGCGGCAGTAGGAGCCACGTGTTGGAGCCAGCGCTGTCCGCCGGTTGCAGGTGCTCAGCAGTAATGGCCGTTGACCGTCATGCCGCCGCCACTGTGATTCATGGCGATGCCCAGCGTGGTGCTGCCCACTCGCACACCTTATGTGCCACACCTGTTTGCTCAAGGTAAGTGGCTCGAGGCGCCTGCCCCCATCGCAATCCGCGGGCGTGGCTTCTTATTATTATATTGTGCTCTGGTTTGTGTGTCGAATTCGCCTGTGGGTTTGGCCACCCACTGCTTCACCGTTGTGGCGCAGCCTCGGCAGCCCGATGGCAGATCTGCACGAGTGCTAGCCCGGGAGGTGCGTGGTGCACTCGCTGACCTTCCCTTCCCGGGTCGTGTGGGTTCGAGTCCTGCAGCTGGCAAAGCTTAGATTATGCACTTACAGCAGCTTCGGCAATATGCAATTGTGCATTGTGCTAAACGTGGCAATAGCCGTCAGGGCTTCGTGTGCCGCTATGTAAACCAAGACCGTTTGAGCTCGTGCTTTGTCGGAGGGTTGCTCTCAGGTTTCATTCTGGCAGATCGTTCGTTTGCATTAACTGAGCAACCACGGCAACCATGGTGGAGATGCGGCGCGCTGTTGCGCTTTGAGCTGTTCAACTGCCGCAGTAAGCCTCTCGATGGAGCGGCTACCTTTCGGTCCCGCTGTCGCTGCTGCTGCTGCCGTACGCTGCTGCTGCTGCTGCTGTGCTGCTGCTGCTGCTGCTGCTGCTACTGGCTGCTGCTGCTCGGCTGCTGCTGCTGCGCTGCTGCTGCTGCTGCTGGGCTGCTACAGCAACTGTGCTGCTGCTGCTGCCTAGTGCTGCTGCTGCTGCTGCTGCTGCTGCTGCTAGGCTGCTGCTGCTAGGCTGCTGCTGCTGCTGCTACGTCGCTTCGCTCCGCCGCCCATGTAGCTCGCGACGCGCGCGTGGTTTCCAGAGTGGAAATGCGAAAAGTCGTCACGGACCCGATGATAGAGTGGAGAGAATTTGCCGCGCTCAAGGCTGAACGGAGAAGCTGGCATGCTGGCTGTGCATCGCACCTAGCACTCGCCTCCAGCCGCCGTCGCGCAGCAACAGATCTGCCTCCAGCCAGCACTCGGCAGGCGGCAGGCGAGCGGTGATGTAACTCTCTTCCGTACGAGCGCCGACTCTCCTTTCCACGCACAACTCTTCGCTTCCTTTCGATCGCCTGTTCGTCGCGCCTTCGTGAGCTGCCCAGAGCAGCGTCGCCAGCTACGCCCGCCACTACTCTGCTCTGGTCTGGTCGGCTGCCGCGTCTCACGCGGGCGCAGGCGACAAGTGCACCGATACCGACAGCGTGTCGCCCGAGCACGTGCTTTCGCTCAGCTGCATCGTCGCTCGTCTCGAGAGTGCGCCGAGCGACCGCATCGTCGTGTAGCGCGTTTGCAGCTGCCCGACGTTTTGTAAACGGCGGCAGCCAAACGCACCTTCCATCGCACAGCTGCCTCGGTCCCTGTTCAGACGACTCTCGAGTCGCCACGTGCTGCGATGGCTGCCTGCGTCCGCGGCGGCAGCGGCTGCTGCCGCACGCTGACCTCATCACTTAGTCTCTTGAAATATCCAACATGGCCACGTCTGCAGTGCAGCCAGGCGCTGTTGTTTCGAATACATTTGTTGCTGATTCGCCGTCTGCTCGCCCTCTCAGTACCCCCTACCCCCTTCACGGCTCTCCCTCATCGAGATCAGCCTCCAGCCACTTTGCTCTAGTGCTGCATAGTAATAGGTGCACAATCGCTCTCGGTAGCCTTTCGCAATCTCGTCGCAGTTTTACTCGCGCTCTCTTAATTCTGCTGGTCGTGGACTCCGACATTGTCGCCCACGTCTGTGGTTTAATGAGATGTTGAACAGTGAAAATTGCGTCGCTTCTGTCGTCCGGCTCTGACAGTATTCCCGGCAGCTAAGCGGAGGTGTCGGAGTGTGCTCGCTGGGCAGTTGACAAAGCCTGCAAAGAGAGACCTGTGCTTAAAACGGACGAGTTTCGTCTGCTCGCACACCTACTAGTGTATCGTCTAGTGATGCCGATGGGTTGCGATATCTAGAGAATGGCACCAGCCAAACGCTCAAACGTGTGGTGGGACAGCTTTCGCAGGCTGCCGAAACATTTTATTAGTGAAGTGCCCGATCATGGTCCATAATCTGGAGAGAACTTGGCCTTACCTCCCAGCACTTCACAACTGGTATCTCTTCATATGGTGGCTCACGTTGCTCTCCCGCACGTGGGCGAAGACGCAAAACTGTCGCAATGTTCTACTAATATCTGTCCCATTGCGCTTCCGTGTTTAGTTTTGGAGAGAGGGGGTCAGACGCAGGTTTCGTGTTCAAATCCTGATGGCTGGCAAAGATCACCACTCAATTGAAGATGTATGGTGCGTAGTAACATGCAGCGGCGCTGGACCTTCTCGACTTGCTTTTGCTGCTTCTGACTTGCATCGAGCACCGTCAGTTGCACCATCGTTACGATGCAGCCTGTGTGCCTTGCTGTGGAGTGGGCCTCTGCATCGCCTAGGCAGGGCGCTTTAAATTGAAGAGTTTTAGGATCGGCTGACGTGCGACCGATGAGGTGGCATTCAGTTTCTTATGCGAGCGGCCCACTCCTACTGGCTCGTTGACGGTTTTGGGGGAGCAGCTGATGGCTGAGCCGAGGACCAGCTCAACTGTTCCCTGGGCGATCCTCATCGCCAACTTGTGTCGCAGATCGCTTTGAATCGCAATTTGAGATTCCACGTTCGAACTTCGGTGGAGCAGCGATACAGATTTGCAAACTCCCTATGTTCTCTTATGAAGTGCGAGCTGACGCGTTTCTCATCTGTTCATTATGCGACTCAGTGCCGCGAGCACTCGCCTCGAACAAGGTCTGGTGAATGCTACTACGAGGTCGTTAGTCGATGTGCATGCGATTCATTTCACGTGAAGTGCTTGAGAGTCGGTGCTATGCTGATGGTCCTGTATGGCTCTTATCATGCTCGATATCACTACGTAGCCCTAACACACTGTTTTGAATTTGATCTGTTGTAAAAGTTGTTGTCAAAAACTTGTGAATCTTATTGCACCATTCAGCAACGTGAGCAGGGGAAATGCTTTCGCATATGTTGGCACCTGCCTCCTGGATGGACTGTAACGGTTGGGATCACTAATTTCATATTAAAATAGTTGTTTCCCACTTCTTCGAGAAGAGGAGCCATGCGAAGGAGTCCTGCATGCGTGTGCCCGCATGGGACTGGATCGTGCGTGAGCGAGCGCACTTCTCCGTCGCCGCGCCTTTGCATCTCTCTGAGCCCTCAACTTTCGGACTACAAAATCCCTCGTTATCTCTCGCTTCATTTTTCGCGTCAGCTAGCGAGCCGAACCAGCGATCGCGGCTGCGCTCCAGATGCCGCGGCCCGTCGCTGGGAATTGGGCGCCGTAAGTCCTGGCAAATCACGATCAGAGTCGCAGTGGCGGCGCAGGTCCCTCGCGAGCACGCTCGCGCCCCCAGGCACTCGCCGCAGCGCTTATGGACGGCTCGTCGCCTGCCCAGTGAATCTTTCACGCTTCCACTGCATCGTCGTGCCTGATCTCTTTCTTTGCTGAGCTCACTCGCATTCCTTTCGTCGCGCTTTCTACCCGAGTCGTCTGCAGCTGAAGAGACCGGAAGCGTCTGGGCCTCCATGCTTTTGCTGGGCTCCTCGCCCGCCCGCCCCGCGGCCGCGTTCTCTCTGCACCCAGTCGCTTGCCCTTGGCTCGCGTCCGGGCGCGCGCAGGCAATCACCGCTGCCACCTGCTCGTCGCGCTCCCAGCACACCGAAGTGAGAAAGCGGCTGCTGCTGAGCGTCGGACCGCCGGACGGAAGCCGCGCCGACCGTCGCCGGAAGCCGCCGCCGCCGAGCGGCGCAGTGTGGGACCCAACCCTCTCCGGAATTTCCGTACAGCGCATCCTACAGTTCTGCCATTGTGTAGACCTACTGGCGAAAGCATGAGCAGAACCGTTCATAATGCACTGCCTCTTTACGCCGAGGGCGCACATCCTCCCAACGCCGCAGGGCTGCTGCCGGCATTGCCGGCAATGCACTGCGGCTGAACGCAGCGCAGACTGCTCTGCAGACTCGAGGAACTAGAAGTACAGACTAGAGGGAGGAACTGGGAGGGAGGAGCTGTGGAATAGCGAAGAGCCTAGCAGCAGTGCAGAGCGTATTGGCAACGGAATGGCGGCTGGCTGCACTGACTGAGTCAAGACAGAGTGGAAGCCAGTGAAACCACCTACGTTTGCGGCGTCGCTTCCTCGTCCTCGTTGCTGAAAGCTTGCGCCACTTGCCATCCTGCGAGCGGTGCGAAAGTGCTCGATGACTCCCGACCCAGAATCCACCTCGTCGTCGGGAAAACGCCATGGGGCCGTAGCGCTGCGTTTGCCCAATATAGTTAAACGGCCGCGCTCCGCCGGATCGCCCGAACGGACGGCGGCGGCGGTGATTCCAAGCGGGCTTTCGAGACGTCCGCATCGCCGCACCAAGAGACGTTGCGAAAACCGTACAGTCATTCGCGACTCGAGCGCGTTTCCCAACGCGCCGCTCCGAGGCTGCAGCTCGGCGCGCCCGTGACTATGTGAGCGCGCCACTTCCCTGGCGTCTGCAGTGAGGGACCGCGGCTTTACGACAGCGCAGCGACCAGCTGCCGTCCGATTCGCACCATCGCGTGCGTTCGCCGAGCAGCCCTTGCAGCTGCGTTGGGTATGCACTGATCTGATCAGCTGTCGGTTCTCTTCTACTTCCGTCCTTTTCCTCTCACTGCTACATGGACTCTCGTCGCAGCGTCTCGGCGTACGCGTCGTCAGCCAATGGCAAGAGTTGTTCTTGAAGTTCATGCCGTGCATATGCAAGTCTCACTTCCGAGAGGTGCCGTCTTCGTAGAGAGCAGCAGCTGCGCACAACGGTGTGTGTGTGGGCGGGGTCGTGACCTCGCCACGCTCGCCTCTCACCCACGGCGTCGCGATATTTCTGCCTGCCGTTCGAGCTCGCCCACAATTGAAGGCTGGAGCTGGCGCCGTAATTTCGGCGCGGCACCGTGAACAATTTCGTCGCCGCGATAATTTCGGCACCGTGATAATTTCGCGCCCGCCGCTCTCATTCCGACGCTAGCGTCGCTTGCAGACGTTGAGACAATTTCTCAGGAGGAGGCAGACCCCCGCCGAGTCGGTATCTTTTCATTGCGCTGCGGCCGTCGGGCGAGGGCTGAGGTAAAAGCGAGGTAAACAGCAGGGTGCACCGGACCGGCTGCTCCATGACAGGGGCGGGATTAAGCGCCGCCCGCGCCCGCTCACGCCCGAGCTCGGCGCGTCGGCGCTGCTCTTATCAACGCTCGAGTATAAAATGGCGGCGGCGGCGGCGCCGCAGCCGCAACGAAGCTGCTGCTGCAAGGAAAATGGCGCACACGCGTTCGTTCTTTTTCGCTGTGGCGGCCATCGGTGAGCGATTCGATTTCGCCGCCGCGCGTGGTGGCGCTCGCGCACGCCGGCAGCGCCATCGCGCTGCTGCGCGACGCATCCGTCCTCAGTCGCGGAGCGTGCGCTATGCTCAGCGGTCAAACGGTGCGCCTTCTCGCCGAGTCTTCGTTGCCATGCGCTCGCAAATCCGGTCGCAATCGCCACCCACGGCTTCGCTTGGCGCCGACGCGGCGCCGCCACTTTTGGGCTCGGGAGGCGCTGCCCTAGAGCGCCTGCAGGCAGCGTCTCCAATGCCTGGCAAACCGCCAGCGCCTCGAGCGCTGCGGGGGCGAGAGCCGCGAAGCGGGGCGGAGGGGCCGCGGGGGCGTACTCGCCCGCGCCGAGATGCGGCGAGAGAGAGAGAGAGAGAGCGAGAGAGAGGCGGTGGGGAGGAGCGAGGAGGACGGCGCTTTCCCTTCTATGCAGATGTCAGACTCAGCTTTACCTTTGCTTTGATAATAATGATATGAATAATAATAATAATAATAAGAATACGTTTGATACAGCGCCCTCACAGAACTCAATCTGTTTCTAGGCACTTCACATTTGCTGCAAAGGAAGCACGGTCCATTCCTCCCAGCCTCCAGCACGTCAAAGTCCCTCAACTTATTTGTTGCATTTATTGATGACATCCGCACATGAATGGCAGCAAACTTTCTTAAATTAAATGATAAAACCAACTTACTAGTTATGCGAACCCATTATGGCGAACCGAGTGCGATTCAGAAATTGGAAAACCTAGCCCTCAAAATCGGCTCTTCGAGCCATCATCTCCTGTTGAATCTGCACGAAATCTAGGTTTTCTCGTTTCAAAGTGGCCTTTCATTAGACTACTACATCTGCTCCACACTGTCAAGTCTACCTACTTTCAGCTACATAACATTGCTAAAATTCGGGCTTGCAGGGATACTACATCCAAATTGGTTAAATTATTGCCGGCGTCGCGGCCGCTTCCGGGTTTTCGCCCCGTCCTCTCCAACCGAACGTAGGGGGCAGCGGTCAAGCCCTTCTGTCGTTCCGCTTGCCGCTCAAATCCACTCGCCGTCCGCCCTCCTCTGCCCCGCCCTCCTCTTCGCCGCCGCCGCCGCCGCCCTTGGCTCCGTGCGACCTTCGGAAGCGGTCCGCAGGTCGTCGTCCGACAGACGCGCGGCAGGTCGCCGCGACCTACCTCTGGCTTGCCGTCGCCATCTTTTCTCTTTCATTGCTAGGAAGCGTGGCGGCTGCGCCGAAATGCATGAACGGCTCGTTCAACGGCAAGCCGTGCGCCACGACCACGCACTTCTCGCTGACGTCATCCGGACAGCCGGGCTCGTGCGGCTGCGGCTCGAGCAGCGCCTCGTTCGCCTGGGCCAAGTCGGCGTACACGGCCGCCGCCAACGAGGCCTTTTTCAACGGCAACAGCAAGTTCGGCTCGTGGTGCGGGTCGGCGTGCGGCCGCTGCTACAAGCTGACCACCACGGGTAAGAGCGGCGGCGGCGGCGACGGCGCCGCTGCTCGCGGCCGGCGGCGGCGTCGGAGCTCTCTTCCACACTTGGCACTTGTCACCCCCTGTCGTCGCTCGTGCCGCCGCAGGTGGGTCGGTGAACGGTCAGGGCAGCGGCGCTCCGGCGGGCCGGTCGATCACGGTCATGGTGGTGGACGCGTGCCCCAGGGCCGGCAATCAGAACTGGTGCGGCCAGGGCCTGTGAGTAGCGCGCAGCCGCCGCCCTCCGCAAGTCGCCGCCGCCGCCGAAAGCCTGTCGCCGCGCGCAAGTGAAGCGGAAGCTACGGAGCAACGTGGCCGCGAAGGGGAAGCGAAGGGAAACGCCGGCAGTCGCGTTCGTGCAGCGCCGCGCACGTTGCAACTTTGCGGCGGGCGGCGTGGCAGCGCAGCACGTTGGCTTTGCAAGGCGCGTAGAGTAGGCGCGGAGTAAACGGCAGACGCGCCTTGCTGCTTTCGGTTTTCGCTACCGAACTGCCGCAGGCGCGAATCGGGTCGCGTCCTGAACTAGGCGACCTCTGGCACTCGATCTCTGGCACTGCTGGCAATGAATCTTGAATTTACTCGCCTCCGGATGCAGCACGAATTGTGGGCGGCAGTGAACTTCACGAGCGTAAAGCGGCCGTAAGAAGCTAGCGATGCGTGACGCTAGGGGACCCTTCGTGCTAGCGCTCTGCGTGGCAGAGTCGACAGATTGGCGCTTTGCTTTCACGCCGCCAGCCCGAGGGCTGCAAATGACATCATAAGTTATTTCCATGACTACGCTTGCATCCTGACCCTGCGCAAGTCACCCCGAACCACGTTAAGCTCGCTGTCATTGAGCATGCTACCGCCAACCATTCGATCATGCTTCCTTTGCAGCAAATGTAAAGTTCCTTGAAAGCGATTGGGTTCTCTCAAGTTGCCATATCAAGTGTATTATTACTATTATTTTTACTATCACTCTCGGACACGGCTGAACAAGCCGCGTCCGAGCGTAGCAGAGCGTAGCAGCGAGCTTTGGCGCTGCCGCTCCGCTGGGCAGGAGGCGGAGCGCGACAGACATGGCGGACGGAGGCGTCGCTGCATCGCGAGCAGCGGCGCCGCCTCCGGGGACACCGTCTGCGTCCGATTCCGGGCCGAACGATTGGTCGCTGGCGATGCGGCGAGTCTCGAGTTGCCACCTAGCGGCAGCTCGTAGCCGCTAGGTGGCAACTTGAAGCAGCAGCCGGTTGTTGCAGCGTGTGCAGAGATGATGATGATAATGATGATAATACTTTTGATATGGCGCCCTCAGAGAACTCGATCTCTTTCTAGGCACTTTACATATACGTGCGGCAGACTGCGAGAGTGGTCCAATGTATAGCGTGGCAACAACTCGCGGCCGTCCCGCCGCAGCAGTCCGTGATTTTCCGCGATCGGTTGAGCGCCCAAGCAGCGCGAGACGCGTCGAGAGACGACTTCCGCCGCCGCCGTCTCCCCCCCCCCCGCGGACCGGATTTAGCGACAGCCGCCGCCGCCGCCGCCGCTAGCCCGGCAGCACGATTATGAATGGTTCGCGCCCTCTCAAAATCGCTCGTGCCTGCGATCCCTCTCAGCAGTGCGCTGCAGGCCGCGGCAGTACCGAGCCCTGAAAAGGGCTGTTAATCTCCGTCCGAACGCGAGCGGCCCGCATATATAGCAACGGTTGGCGGAACGAAACGCGGAAACGCCTTCGCTCGCTCAAAAGCCGTGCGCTGACGGACCGGCGCTGACACACGCTTTAGGGTAACTTCTCTGCCCGCTATTGATTTTTCGCTTTTTTGCAGAAACGGCTTAAACAAGTACGGTTACCCGGCGCATTTTGACCTCACAAACGACAGCGGCCAGATCAACAAGCTCGGCTGGGACAATCCGGAAGTGACGTATGAGGCCGTCGCCTGCGGCGGCGGCGGCTCTCCGACGAGCACCCAGTTCAACTCATGCACTTGCAAGCTGGGCAAATAAAAAAGGCGCTCGCTCGCTCGATCGATCGAGGATTGGCGCGCACGCGAGCACATGCACGCGTCTCGGAGAAGACGGAGCGATTACGCATGCGCGCGCGCCAGGCATCGCGACGTTACGGCGAACCCGGTGCGCAGCGGCTCCCCCAGTCGAAACGGAACCGCTAACGCAAGAGCCGCAAACGCAGCGCTCGTAGCGGTGCCTCGGCCTCGGCGGCCGACGAGCGACGAGTAGTGGCGACGCCCGAACCTCGTATTGAGGTTGGCGACTTCTAGATGCAGCACCAATGCAGCGCTGGCGGTACGCCCCGACAGCAGCGGAGGAGCACGGTGGCGGCGGCGGCGGCGGCGGCGGCGGCGGCGGCGGCGGCGGCGGCGGCGGCGGCGGCGGCGAATAGCGCCCATAACTTAGCGTAGCAAATCCACATCCGTAACGTAGATAAATCTGTTTGACAGCAACGAAGGGTCGCAGGCGTTCAACACGTGACCACGACGTAGACCAACGCCTCCGTGGCAGTGAGCTCAAACCAGTTTAACTGTTTAGGCCAACTCCGGAAACGCAACCGATTGCCTGTTGCAGAGCGCCAGCTTTCACGCGGCCTCAGCTATTGATTATCGCGTAATCGGATCCCAGCCTTTAGAATTGAGGAACCGCGAGTAGCGAGTAGCGAATGTAAGTCGTAATCTGGCTGATTTGTCTTGCCGCCGATTCACTGCCCCTCCTTGAGTAAAGGCCGCGATACAAAAGCTAACATCTGAGCATGCATGGTAGGTGTCCACGTTTGGCTTCGCCACGACGTTAGGCTCTAACCCAAACTGCCACCAATCGAGGATTTTCCAAACGCCTCCTTCTAGGTTACCGCAGTAGCTGGTTTGTTTTTCTTTTTTTTTCAGCAGTCGTTCCACCAACGAGCTGGGCGCCCAAATGTTTCAACAATCCTAAGCTTTTCATAAGTTCCGGTCGTCAGCGCTTCTGATTGGCCAGAGAAGGCGACCACCTCTAGCCCCAGCGCTTTTTTGTATTAGCTTACTATTATTTTTATTTATTAGCTATTTTAATAAACACCTGCACCGATCTTAAATCAGAGCGAGAATTTCACAGGGAACACACTGAGAAGCAGACCTCCCTGCACAGAAGCGCGAGCAATTGTGACTTTCGCCTTATCACGCTCGCTACTGGCGTTGCATCTGCAACTTGCAGAGCCAATTGCATCCTCGTAGAAGAACTCGCGAAGACATTTGGACCCACAAGATAAGAAGCTTCCTTAAGTCGGCAAAAACTTTTTCAAATCAAATGATGATAAAAATCAACTTAATGGGGAAAAACTAGAGTGACTCAAAAATTGTAAAAATCTTCCAATAATATGGGCTCTGCCGGCATATCTCCTGTATCGTTCGCCCTGTATGGCGCCCTGTTACAAGATGACCTTTCACTATACGAGAGCATCAGTTCCACAGTCAAGTCTGCCTACTTTCAACTACGTAACCTTTCGAAAATTTGGACCTGCTTAGATATGAAAACCACGTCCAAGTTATTCCCTGCACTGGTTACACCCAGTTTCGACTTTTCTAACTCGGTGCTTGCAGGTCTTCCTGCCAATGCAATCAGGCTCTCATTGTTGGTGCACAACTTAACAGTCAGGATTGTTTGTCGCGAATGTTGAAGTTGCCACATCTCGTATCACTGTCGCCGACCTGCACTGGCTCCCAATCAAGCAGCGCATCGACTTCAAGGTTGCGTCGCTCACTTGCTATCACTTCATTCTCTGGCTCCTGTCTATTCTATCAGATCTACTCCCCAACCAGGCTATGCATCGTACCAATCGCTCGTCTGACTCAAGTCTTTCAGCTGTACCTCGAACTAACCTTAAGTCATTTACTGGCCGTGCCTTAAATTCGTATGCTCCCTAAGCCCGGAGCTCACTCGCGATTTCTGTCACAACATACCTTGACTCGACGACACGTAAGCAGAAAATAAAAATGCACACAATCTATTCCAGACAAAATATCGTGTACTTCTGATTTTCAATCACCTGAACGATTTCGATCAGGTGACTGATCAGCTTCTTGACTCGTCCTTCTAGATCGCACAGCATCATTTGACCCAATTGACACTTAGGGTTATTTTGAAATTTCTCTTAATACGCTCAGGTGTCCCTTGGCATGTGCGGGACTGGGTCAAGTCATGCCGAGTGAAAGACGTCGGAAAGTATGTGGAAATTGCTGTCGGCCATGAGTGGAGCCTTTAAAGTATGGGCAACCTCAGGGCTCGGTTGTACGACCCCTTCTTCTTTGTTGTCTCTATGCTTGTCCCTCGGGATACGTCATCGCTAAGCACAATCATGTCCTACATTTCTTCCCGATGGTATCGGCGGCGGCGGCGGCGGCGGACTACTTATGTCTCAGCTTTTATAGCTCCCTGTGAAGCATCGAATTGATTTGACGCATTTTCTGCGCTCAAATTTCCTAGCATCATGGTGAACATTATTTTTTCTATGAGTTTTTCACGCTTACTTACTTGTACATGATTTACTAAACGCTTCTAACGAAGCGTCATACTAACTATTCTCTACGAGTGTTTCCTGTGTGATTTCGCATGGTGGTTTGAACATGACACTTACTTGCTTTTGCCCGATTGTCAAATCACGATATCCAGCATGCCACTAATCCTTGGTTACTGGTTCTCCTGCAGTGGGTTGAAAAGGTCTGGGGAAGAGATTTAGTTTTCTTATGGTGCAACACAAATGACCCATTAGTATTGTCGTTATTTAGCTGAGACCCTCTGTGATTTCAAGTCAATTCAGGTGGCAACAGAAGCCAGGCGTGAGTGTCAGACATGTGGCATATTCGAACTGAAGGTCGGGAATCGAAATCTTTAAATTCAGCACCTAGAACGGCTACATGGCACGAAGCCAAAGTGCCGGTGTGATGGGAGTAAACCGAAGAGGGATTCCGGGAAAGAATGCCGGATAGATGTATGCTGGTACAATCAAGTAGAGTGCTATGTGAGCCACAGATAGAGTAGCGATGATCAGACAAGGCTCGATACTGAGCTAGCGAGGCTAGGTCAAAACTCGTGCGATCGTGCAGCTACACTATAACCGACGGGCCAGACGAGCGTCCGAGTTTTGCGCAAGTTGCATCGTACTATTATAACGAGAAAATGCACTTGTTCCTAGATAAAGAGAATTGCGTTATGAGCGGGATATCACAAACGCATTAGCTAGTTAGGATGTCGCACTCTTGCTTAATGGCTCCGATTGTGCTAGTGCCTCCTCCAGCTGAATATAGTCCGATTTCTTTGTGGAAATAATGCGACCATCCAATTTCAAGTAATTACGGAACTGCACCCCTGGACAACAAAATAGATAACAGAAATCTCTCAAAATAAGAAGAGAGCGATTTAATATTCAGACTAGTTAGAGAATTGATGCAAATTTGGAGATGAAGTTGTGATTGCTCCTTCGCTCATTATAAATTAAAACCACCGTCGAAAACTTACCCCTTGCTGGCCCAAGAACCAAAGGTTCACACTTTTTAATTGTAGCTGTAAAGAAAGGCTCGGAAGGATCCATTTCTTAGAAGACTGACGAAACAAATTAGCTTTAATGATAACTGCAGCTTGAATATTGCTCTTATAGACATGCAGCTGTAGGCACGTAAATAAAAATAAAATAAATCCTAGCTAATTCAACAGCCTCTTTTTTTGTATGGCGACAGACGAGCCTTTACGGGTACCACCACCACTTGCAGTGGAGATATAGGATCGCCCACCACAGCAATTGAACCCACGACCTCTGGACCGAGGTCATGAAAGCAACCGTCTTACCTAGTGTGCCATCACGGCTCACCTGTATAACCATCTTCGAAACATATAGAACCGAAGGCCGTCTGTGCGAGGGCACACAGTTCGCTTAGTTAGAAGTGCAAACTCGTCGATCATGTCAGCTAGTGTCGTGTTGTAGCAATCTACCAATGATGCAACACGACATTAGTATACATGCTTGACGAGTTTGCATCTGACTAAGCGCACTGTACCCCCTCGCCCAGACGGCCAACGGTTCACTGCAGACATTAAACTGGCTAGGCCTACTTAGCGCAAGCTTGAAAAAACATACAAAAGATCAGGACTGACTGTCCATCGACAGGCATACGAGGACTACTATAGATTGTACCAATCGATCATAGCAAATGCCAAGTCTAGCTTCTATAAGAAAACTGTTGACTCGTAGATGCGCAATCCTAAAGTGCTAATGTCGACGATCCAAGTAACCGCTTCCAGGTTAGCTACTCAACTAGTGATCCTTGTGATGAACTGGCCGCTCGCTTCTCTAGCTTTTTTCAACGAGATAGACCAGATCAGAGAGTCCATCCCTAGGGTGGCAGCATCCCCCAAGAATCATGTCCCTTAACTCCATGCAGCACCTCAATGTCTACATTCAAGGAAGCCTCTAGTGACCTCGTCCTGAAGTTCATATCCCAATCAAAGAAGACAACTAGTCCTGTGAACCTTATTTCCATTGTCCTGCTTCTACGATGCACAGACCTGCTGCTGCCATTATTAACTAACATCATAAGCATGTAATTTGCCTTTTAATATACCAGCACCTTTCAAAACGGCTGTAGTCAGGCCATAACTCAAGAAAGCGATGCTAGACCAAGAGAACTTGAGCAACCTACGCCCAATCTCCCTTCTACCGTTCTTATCAAAGACACTGGAACGAGCCGTGGCAGACCAGCTGAACTCTTATATCAATCTTCCAACCTTGCTAGTAAGTTTCAGTCTGGTTTTAGAGCTAATCACTCCAAAGAGTCAGCATTGCTTCGAGTATATAAAGACCTACTTAAGAATCCAGACATAGGGAGAATATCTCTGCTTGTTTTTCTCGATTTCTAGGTAGCTTTTGATACTGTCGATCACAAGTCCTTCTCAAGCGCCTCTCATCTCGCCTGGGAATCACTGGTACTGCACTGCAATGGTTCAGGTCCTATCTCATTTGGAGACTCCAGAGTATTGATGTGAATGGACAAAGATTATCCGAGAAACCACTGAATTATGTGGTAACTCAGGGATCTGTGCTTGGTCTAGTTCTTTTCATGGTTTATACTTTCTCCCTCTCCCTCTCTCTCTCTCTCTCTCCCTCTCTCTCTCTCTCTCCTGCCGATGTGATTTCCAGACAAAATCTAGGCTTTCACTTCTTTGCAGATGACACTCACTTTGCTTTGATTCCTCCCAGCGGTCCAGCAGGTCAAATTCTCTCAACTTTCTTGCTGCATGTATTGATAATATCGGGAACATAGATTGCAGCAAAGTTTATTAAATTAAATGATGATACAAACTAACCTACTAGTTATGGGCAAACCAGGTGTGATTCGGAAATTGTAAAGGCTAACGCTCACAATCGGCTCTGCCAGCATATCTCCTGTTGAATCTGCACGAAATCTAGGTGTCACGTTCCAAAGTGACCTTCCAATAGACGACCACATCAGTTCTTCAGTCAAGTCTGCCTACTTGCAGCTAAAAGTCGGGCTTGTTTAGGCAGACATGCCACTTTTAAATTGGTCCATGCATTTGTGGCATCCCGTCTCAACTTCTGTAACTCACTGCTTGCTGGTCTACCGACATGTACAATCAGGCGCTTACAACTGGTGCAAAGCTCTGCAGCTAGGCTTGTCTGTCGTGAGCTTTGCAGTTGCCACGTCACACCACTTCTTGCTGACCTGCACTGGCTACCAGTCAAGCAATGCATCGCCTTCAAGGTTTTGGACCCTCACTTTCGAGTCCTTTCATTTTTTTGGCTCGAGCCTACCTATCAGATCTACTGCCCTACCAGGCTAAGCATCGTACCACTCGCTTTACGGAATCTAACTATTTATATATATATATATATATATATATATATATATATATATATATATATATATATATATATATATATATATATATATATATATATATATATATATATATATATATATATATATATATATATATATATATATATATATATATATATATATATATATATATATATATGTGTGTGTGTGTGTGTGTGTGTTTGTGTGTGTGTGTGTGTGTGTGTGTGTGTTTGTGTGTGTGTGTGTGTGTGTGTGTATAGGGTCTAGAAGGCTGCTTAGTTTTCTTAAAAGACACGAACATTTCTTTCTATTATTGCTCTTAGTAAGCCACCAATTCACATCAAATTCATGAAAGGACTCCCATGAAAATATTTGCAACCGCTCTTTATTAGGATGCGGTAGCCTTCAAATACCGTTGAAATTTTCTCACATCCGAGTTGTCTGAGCTCTAAAGGTTATAAGTTAGGATAGAGCTAGAGGTTAAAATTCCGGCGCCTCTTTTTGAGACCGTACAAAAGATCATTAACCGGAATGAGCACTCGAGGAAGCTGGAAAGAAGAACGCTTTGAAGAACCGCTGTGAAGAGGCTTCTCCTAGAAGATTCTAGGCTTTCTATGAAATTGCAACGAGGAACCTTGCACGGAGCTGTTTGAAGCCGAAGGCGAAGAACTCGAGTACAGCGCGGGCTGCGGGGAGCTTTCTGAAGTCCTTGACCTTGATGCTCGTATTGAAAATATTGAGGGAGGAGAACGTGGACTCCGTACGGAAAAGCAAGTCGGTCGCAAAGGTCATCGCCAGGATTTAGTGGATATTGTAACTAGCTAGCTACGGTCAGTACAATGGCAGCACGACTGTACTACATTTGGGTACTAATTCTGTAAAGCGATGTGTGGTACAATTGTAAATCTCAAAAAACATCGCTATAAAACACAATTTCACGGTCATGTATTTTGTAAGTTACCAATAAATACATGTTAGTTTTTAGTTCACTTTTTATACAAGATCTGGAAAAGAAGGTATTTGAAAAAGTTAATTAATTTTATCATTGGATAAGAGTAACTTTAAAATTAATCAATTACCTAGTCACTAACAACGTCTGCGAGGATTAATCGTCCTTTTTATTCTTTGGATAAGTGCAACTGGTTAATAGCACTTAATAACCATTATTTAAATTTGCGTTACATGTTTCTATAGCCTGCAGAAGCTGCAGACTCTAACTTTTTAGCATCCGGCCAATGCACAACAAACCACGTGATGCGTGGCGATGTCACCTGAGTCAGTCCAAGTGCTGTGACCCCCAGTGTGCAACGTGATAATTATTACACGTTGATCTTGTGCATGTTTCCTCTTACCTTGTTATGTTTATTGAAATTGTGCCTTTTACCACGAACCATTTTATTATGCTTTCTTTAGAGCATATTTAAAGTGCCTAGACAAAGATTAAGTTCACTGATGGCGCTATACAAATATATTGTTATTGTTATTGTTATTGTTACAATCAATTGCAAATGCCGGCTGTAGCATCTGCAATTCCAAAATATTACCCCAATGCAAAAGGATTATCGGTGCACACTGGCATTCTGTCATGATCTGTACCAAGCAAAACTGAGCTCTATTACAGAGGTGTTTTACACCGTGGAGATTTACTTTCTATTTGTATTCCAATACCTTGCTGCTCTTCGGGCACGTGCGCTCCTGCCGCATGGTCACAATAGGAGCGAGTGGTCCGCAACTGCTCGCTCCTATCGATGCTGTAAAATGAAAATACCGGCTGAATTGGCTGATTCTTTGGCAGTAAAAAACTTTCTGGTTTCCATAGGGGGGCGGTGCAGGAGGGCTAAAGTAAAGGATGTCTGCTTTCAAGATTCGAAACTACGACCCTTGGAAGCTGGATGCGAACGACCAACCGCTCAGAAAATAAATGCAGCCTGCACGCTCTGCCTTCTGACGAGCTGTCCGCAAGGGCCGTTCGCGAATGATGTTAAAGCAGATGCCCAGTCGAAATCTTTCTTAAGAAATAGATTAAGCCTAATACGCATTGGATATTGTAATCGTATTCTGATTGGAAGAGCTCAGGAAACCTCGTGCATAGCAACCAACCGTATCTACCAACGGGGATTCATCGGCAGGTACGTCACCTAGTGAGCGCCTGCGGCCGCAGCAGTAGCCAGCCATCACCTGGACCTGCTACACAAGCCATCCATCACCTGAAACTGCTACACCTGGGCCTGCCGAAGCAGCACCGTGAGTTGATATCTGGTGATTGAGTCGCTTCCTAAATAGATTAAGCAAAAACTTACGCCACACAATAATAATAATAATAATAACAATAATGATACATCTGAATAGCGCTAGACACTTTACATTAACTGCAAAGGAAGCACGGTCGAATTGTTAGTGGTAGCGAATGAAAGACATTGCCCCCCCCCCGACATCCCCCGTAGGACATTTCCCCCTATGTTGATGAATTTTTAACCAAGAATACAGATATATATATATATATATATCTGTGTATATATATATATATATATATCTGTATATATATATATATGCGTATGTATATATATATATATATATATATATATATATATATATATATATATATATATATATATATATATATATATATATATATATATATATATATATATATATACATGATCAAAGGAAGTTCACGCTCTATTGAAATAAAATAAAATCAGTATAATTGGATGTTTTGTTAATTCCGTATGACATATTCACTGGTTGGCCTTGCACTATACAGTCCATTCGAGTAGTCTAATCACAAAAACTGTACTTTGATGTTTTTCTCAATCAACTACTGATAGGCCAATCAGATCAATCACGAAAAAGAGCAATAAAAAAGTGCAAACAATCACTGCAAACGCTAAACCCTAAACCCTCAACGCTCAACCCTAAACCGCAGGGGGAAATGTACTACCCCGGGGGGAATGTCCGGGGGGGGGAATGTCCGTCCGCCAGTGGTAGCATGCTCAATGACAACAGCCATAACATGGTTAGGGGACTTCTCAGTTTAATTCTCACCGTTTTTCTTTTGAAAAGCACCCTAAAAAAACAAACACCGATCACTCGACCCATTTTTTCTCAAGTCACATACAAATAAAAAAACTACTATTCCTTTGTACAGCTCCGTAAGAGAACTTGCTCTACGCGCCTTTCACATGCCGCAGAGCTCGAGCCTTGATGATGTGTTTTTACCCTATACGACATTTTTATTTTATCAACTCGCATCTTTTTCTCTTTTACAACATTTTTACTTTTTCAACTCGTTCTCGTTAACACTCGAACTTGTTTCAAAACTAAAAACGTTGTAAAATGAAAAAAGCGCTCGTTTCAAAAATAAAAACATCGTATAGTGCAAAAACACATCATCACACTCGTTCTCGTTATCACTCGAACTCGTTGATGTCTTTTAAGACTAGGATATCTGTTTTAAAAATCATATATTATAGTAAAAAAAATTTCTCGCAATTTTATTTTATTTAAACAAAATATTATTACCTTATATAGCAAATGCCTTTATCTTATATTTCTAGAACATTAATTAGAAGAGAAGGTGAAAAAGCAAATATTTGGAAAAAAGAGTCGAACATATACTTTATAAACATTCTTTTCAAAGAATTGATGTGTCAACTACTGTCAAAGAACTCAATAAGTTTGTTAAAATATATACTTTACCAAAAGATAATACGTGTTTGTTTGATAAGATTTATAGAGTTTTTAGTTTTGATTATTTACTTCAAGAAGTTGTAACTAAAGCTATTAAACGTAGATAATGTATAGTGAAAGAACATATTTCAAATTATAGAAAAAACAGAATATCTGAAATTAGAAAAATGAGTTGGTCTGAAAAATATAAAGAAAATTTATCAATTAATTCAAAGTTAGAAAGTGGAGAATATAATCACTGGGAACATGATACTAATGAATGTTTTTGTGATAACGATGTAGAATTATTGAAGACCAAAGATTTTTATGAACAAGAACTTAAAAAATTAGGTGTTCCAGAAATTAAAGAAACAGATTTTGATTACGGAAGGTGTGATGTTCCTTTTCCTAGTTTTTCTGACTGGACACATGGCTATGAAAAAATACACATATTAGAAAGTGAAATGGTTTTATAATTCGGTGGTAATATTCCAAAACAACTTAACGAGATTGATGATGATTATATTGATAGACTAAATGATATGATTCGAAGTATAGGTTACACAAAACATATTAGTAAAATTGATAAGAATGATGCTTAGTTGAATAAAAAACTAGTATTAAAAGCAACAAATCGTATCAATGAGATACACGATAACTATAATAATCACAAAAGATCTGGTTACGACAGAGATTTAAATTATGATGTAGTCATGATTTTTGTTTTGGAACTTGTATTAGATAATATATTACAGATCTAAGAAGAAAATATTCCAAGAATTGAAAAACTTTCAATAATTATAGGAAAACGGCAGATCTAAGAAAAAAATTTGCTCTTCAAAGATATGATGAAGTAGTTGCATATAGTGTTAAAGTTAGATAATGTCTAACAAATTTAACAAGAGTAAGATATATAATTATAATTGTAAATATACTAGTAGCTTTAGGAGTTACAGTTTCTACAACACATGTTCATGCTCATCCTGAAATAACTAATGCAGTCACAGCTTTCTCAGCACTAACAGCAATGCTAATGGCAGTTGATGGTGCTTTAGTTAAAATAGATAAAAGAAAAAGACTTAGTCTTGATTCTAACACACAGTTTATTTCAAAAATAACAGACGCTTTATCTGATGAAGTAGTTACACAAGAAGAGTTTGAAAATCTTATAGAACGACGTTCACAAATAGAAATGAGTCCTGTTTAATAACTTGCAGTTCTTCTCTAACAAAACTTCTCTTAATATCATTTATCCAAAAACGCGCCGGCTGTTTTTTCAATACCATTATTCTAACAATAGTATGTTTAGTCAAACTCCATATCGGATCTGTAGCTCTTCTCCTTTTTTCATCTTCTCCTTCACCAGGTTCTAGTAAATATCTAACAGTTGTTCCAAGTTCTAATAATTTTTCCTGTTCTCCAACTTTTCTATAATATTTTGGCATATTTAATTTTACAGATTCTTTTTTTATCGCCTTTGCAGGTTCTTCACCAATAGATCTTGTAACGCTATTATTTAGATAATCAATAAACTTTGGTAAATTATAAATCCATTCTTTATTTCTTGTGAAATCTCCATTATTAAAGTTTTCTAATTCTTTTTCATATTGCGCAATAAATGCTCTTTCTGCTACAGTTCTATTCATTCTTTCAACAAGTGCAACACTCTTTTTACTACCAGCTTCTATAACTTGTGTTTCATGTCTTTTCATTTCTTTCATGAATTCTCCTTTAAATTCACTTCCATGATCTACTGTTATCTTCTTTGGCCACTTCAATAAACTTTTTGTGTAAATATCTGTTATAGCTTGTGTTACTTCTCTAGAAGACTTTGTTTTAAGTGGATTATTTGGCATATACAAAATGTCTGCTTGATGACTTTCATTAGGTTTAGCTGTATCAAAGAAACCTTTTGGAATTACTTTCGGTCTTGGCTTGAATATCCGACTTATATCAGACTCTGAATTAAATTTCCCTTCCTTTTTTCTTTCATTTAGAGTTAAAAATGACATTCTATAGAAATGGAAATATTTTGTGAAAGCTGTTCGACAACATTTAGCGAAATTGAATACTTAGAGTCAGGTCATCCAGTTTGCAAAAAGGTTAAACGAAGACCAAAGTTAAAGTGTGAAATGCGTTGCGATATGTGTGATTTAGATAGTACAGAAACATAATTCGATTGTGGTATTTTAAGAAACAACAAAATAATCATTTGCGCAGATTGTTATTTTGCAAGAAATAAATATTCTAAACAAAGACCTACAAAGATATACTGCTTAGCAAAAAAACACTTTAAAAAAGGTGTTCCAAGCTATTCTGCATTCATCATTGTTTAGAAAACGAATCAATAATGCATATTGCAAAATTATTTCCATTAGTAAAAGGTAAGCGTACAGCAACAAAGCTAAAAGAAATAATTGTATTACTTGTTCATTTGTACTTCTCAGGTACTTATGTAAGAAATTAAAAGATTAACCTTTATATTTCCTAGGTTATCAGTATAATAATAATCAGCAGGCAATCTATTAAAATAAGCGTAATACTTAAAATCTGTACCACTAGAAGAAGTATTTATAGCTCTTATATCTCCAGATACTATTGTTGTATCGCTACTAGGTTTTAATTGTATACAATTAGACGATCCGACTACCATAGCATTAAGTATTATAATCGGTGGGCTATTCTTATTTTGCCAAGAGTATGCAGTAGAAATATTAATAATAGAATTCATTGCTCTAGGATTAAATGTAAGTACAACGACTTCTGTTATTTTTTTAACAGTTCTGTCAACATATGACTTTGTCGCAGCATCTGAAGAATTAACAGGTTCAGCAACATTATATATAGAGTTATTATTCATATTCAAATTTGTTGTAGCAGGAGAATTCTTCAGTAACACATCTCGCTTCAATCCTCCATAAGTAACACAAAAATCCTCAGGAAGAACTGTTGGTGTAGTAACAGTAGAATTCCAGTATGTAGAAGTAATAGCAAAACTATTCATATTTAAATCTCCAGTCATTGTATCTCCAGATTTCTTGACATAATTAGATACTTGATTTACATTAACAGCATCTGTTGGATTAACTCCTGGAGCAAGATTTGTAATTGGTCTATTCTGAAAATTTACAGAAGTTCCACTATTTACAATAAAGTTTGCATCTGCAAATGATTTTGTTACAGCATCACCATCATTCACAGGATCACTCAAGTTAATAATTCTGTTACCATTTGCATCAAGATTTGATAGAATATAACCATTTATTCTACTCACGTAGTCAATGCAATGATGTCGTCGACTCATCTATATAATTAATAATTAAAATCTTTGATCTATCTAACACTTCTTTAACAATAGGAACTATTCTAGAAAATCTACAAGGATCATCTTCTTCTACTACTTGAATCAAACATATTCTTATATAATACTTTATATCATAACCATTTGCTTTCTTTTTTTTAAATCTGCCATATTTGCTTATAATATCAAACTCAAAATCAAAATACTTTTCATCTTTAAGCAATAGCATAAAAATTGGTTCTCTTATTGGCATATCAAAATCAGTATTAGGAATTCTTACATTTCCAGCTGCTACATAGTCCGACGGAGGTTCTTCACAATTCAACCCAGGAACAAAAATCTCAAACTCAGAGTAAAAGCATTCACTAAGTTTTAAAACATGTAAACCAAGTAAACATTGCGCGTGATATTGTTTAGGTATAAAATCATCAATGATATTCCTGCTCCATAAGCATTTTATTTCAACTAAAGTATTGTTATCTATTATTCCATCAGGAGAAAATCGGTAAACACCATCACTACTAAAACAATCATTCGCATTATCAAGTTTCACTTTAACTTTCCTTTCTAAAAACTTAGCGGCAATAGGTTCAAATACTTTACCAAACAACATTGGAGGAAATCTCATACTAGAATTATTAGCAATGTATTTTTTTCGTTTTTTATTTGCACTTAATTCTATATCAGTTTCATTCTGATCTCCAAATACTAAATCATTTCCAAGCACTGAGTGAACTTCTGAGCCTCCAATATTCAAGGACATTGATTTTTCCATTCATCTGAACCTTGTACAAAATCAAATTTATTCATTATATTTCTGGTTTAAATTTTTTAAATGTCAGTTCCATCGTAAAAAAATGTTCCTTTACTGCAGTTAAATGGTGAACCATTACCATTAGAAGTAAGTTCTGCAGTGTTCTCACAGATAGTTAAATAGTGAATCATAATGTTTGTAGCAGGATTGGCATTTGGTATTTGAGAGTTAAACTCAATGCTTACATCAAGTTTTGAAGTGATTCTTAAAGGTTCATCGTTGTATTGGAGATCAACAACATGAATTGGATATAGCATTAACCATTCAGGGAAAGTTACACCAACTGGTTCTGTAACTTCATTTAATCCAAGATACTGCTTTCTGAACTGAGTAAAATCTAGATATGCGGTAGAACATTTTCCATCTTTTGGATAACTACTTCTAGCAACAGTAGGATATTGCTTTGAACCATTAGCAAGCACAGTCACATTTTTAATATCACAATGATTGTATGTGCAAGGATTTCCAGTATAATCGGTATATTTGTTTGTGTTTTGTGCAGCAACAATCAAACACCTAACTTTATCAATAGTATTTTGTACAGATAGAGTTCTAGTATATTTTAGACCTTGGTTGAAATTGGTCAGTGTCATATTTTCATAACGCCTGACTCTGTAATTAAGTCTAATTTTCTTTGCTCTCTCACTTGATACATCAGCAAGAGCTCTTTGAATACTTTCTTTAGGAATAACACATGGAACCATCAGCCTCATTTTTGACATATTAATCTTAAATGCATTCCAAAGCCCTTCATTAGCAGCCCCAGCAACGCCTCTTGATGTAATTGAATTAGTATTAGCAGCAGCTCCTGATGCACCAGTCATAGTAGCATCAAAGTCACTTCCACCAACTCTCGTCATCTCAAGCGTAAATGGGATATTATTAAGAATCTTATTCATATCTGCACAAAATTCAGGCAGTCTTGAAAGTGGGAGTGAGATACTAAAAGTTCCTGCATTATCTGATAAGACAGTTGAAAGACCTCTTCTGTAAGCAAAACCAATATTACTAGAAGTTGCTGCAGAAGCACTTGGGCTAACATAAGCACTGCTGCCTCTTTTTAGATCATCAAATGAACTTGCTTCATCTTTCTTCCATCCAGTTGCAGGTCCTTCTGTTCGGTTGTAATCATTTGGATATGTAAGGTGACCCATAAGAGTTGATACACTTCCAGGCCCTTCTTTCAATGAATAGCTTTCTATTTCTTCAGCACCAAGTCTGATTCTCATCGAACTAAACATCCATGCTCCAGCATTGTTAACAAATCCAGCAGCAAGAGTTCTAGCAGGCGCTGCAAAGTTTCCACCAGCAGCTGTTTGGACTTGCAGTTGTCCTTCAAGCAGTAGATAAGCATCTGACAGCACATAGCAAAGTTGTTGCTCGCCAGGAACAGAAAATGTAACTAGTTTACTTGCAATACTATCAGTCTCATTTCCATTACTCTGGTAAAACTCTCGGTATTGATAATCTTTAATCTTATAATTAGGAAAGCTAGGACCGCCTAATTCGAGTATGGTGTCAATCGGTGCACTTGCCATTTCTTCTATATATAAAAAAGTAAAAATTTATTTCTTATTTTGAATGTATAAACCAGCACCAATTTTTTTCATGTATCCTCCATATCCATCAGCTCTTGGAGCAGGCATAATTGCAGGAACAGCAGATTTCTCTTTTATAACTCTTTCTATTTCTTTATATGCCTTAGGATCATTTTCCTTTAACGTTTCTGAATAATTCTCAGTTTCAGAATCCTCCATTTTTGCCTTGTATTTCTTCTTCTTAGGTTTAAGTTTGTTAAGCATAGTTCGTTTTATCTCAAGATAAATCTCTTTAAGCTTTCTATCATAATCTTCTTCTTTCTTTCGTTTTTCTAATTCATATTCATATTCTTTCTTTCTTCTTTCCTCTTCAGCTTTATCATCAATATCTCTACGCTTATTAGCATACTCCTGGTCAATCTTTTCTTTCTTTGTCTGCAACTCAATTAATTTTCAAGCTTGATGCATTTCAATACCTTTATTTGCAATGTTCATGCTAAGTCCAGTTAGTCCAGTAAGCACAGGCAGGTGCTGCTTTTCCAACGCCATCAATAATCTTGTCAAGTACGCCAGATCCGTGGTATTTTCCACCAGTTATCCTACCATGACCAATTCTGGCATAGCTACCCATCCTATATTATTTCGAAATTTCTATTGTAGCTAGAACATCTGTAATAGTATTTATTGAATTTTTATTTTGATCTGTTAAGTTAATTTTAATACTACTGACACCGTCAATATCTCCACGAGTAGGCAAGAAAAAAATATTTGGAACATGCACGTCAACCTTTTCTCCTGGATTAACATCGTTAAAGTCAATTAAATATAATGATGAAGACTGCTCTAAAAATTCTTTTATATGTTCGACATAGTTCTTACTAGGATCTACAAGATCGCAATGAATACTTATCCATTTTACTCCAGAATTATCAGGAAGTAGCATTTTATTCCATGCCTCATAAGTACCAGAGAAATACATAGCTCTTTCTATAGCTTCATATGGTGTTCCACCAACCATCGCAGCATCGAATGAGCCTTGCAAATTTGAACTAAATCCTAAATAATCACCAATAGAGTTGATTATTCCAGAATTTTTTCCGTGTAATACAACAAAATCACAAGCAACTTGCATAATTACTTTATCATCTAAATCAACGCTAAATCTAATTCCAGTACTATTTCTATTAGCAAGATTGATGCGCATGCTTGGATTTACTTTTGCTAGTGCTTGATTTAGTGCAAAGACAATTCTTTGACTATCATAATATCCTTGTGGAATAGAAATTGAGTAGTTGAATGCAGCTGTCATATTTGCTTTATACCAAAACATATTGTTTACTCCAGTAGTAACGTTTGATATTATTTTGTTTGTATATGTAAACTCAACTCTCCGTAAGCCTATTTTGTTATAACCAGAATCTGATCTAAGCATTAATGGAGGAACAAGAGTCTTTGAATCTGAACTGGTAGTCACAGTGATTCTTATAGACATTCTTATATTATATTTCAATAATTTCTATTACAACAGTAATCTGCTGCGAACCAAAATCTAAAACTTTCAAATTTTAGTCTGTAATAGTAATCAATATATCAGGAATAGATTCTCCAACAAGGTTGTGATATTCAAGAGTGTTTGGCTCATATACCATTTGTTCCCAAGGATAGAAATTATAACCACAACTTCTAAGAGCTTGTGTTTCGATATTTTTTATGTAGCTTGTTCCACTTGCAACCAAATTACAATTTATAAGAATTAAATTCAAGTCAGAAACAAAAACTTCATTTTCTGAAGTAATTTTCTCTCCAGGATCTACAACTACTTGTGTGAACTGCTTTCCAGGAGCTGCAGTATATGTAGATAGTGGAAGTGTTTTATCAGTTGTATAAACAGTTCCAGTAAATCCAAGTAATGGAGCTATGGTAGACTTAGCAGCAGCAAATGTAAACCCAGCAGGCATAGTAATCCAAGAATTAGAAGTAGCAGTATCAATACCTAAAACAAACTTATCATTTCCAGATAATACAATAGAATTATTTATTGTATGAGCAATTCCAATATTTACATCATCAGAAACAGCTGCATATATTCCAGGAGGAATCCTTACTATTCTATCAGATCCACCTGTAATTCTGTAAACGAAAGAATTATTTGCAGATGTTATATCTTTAATAGAATTAGTTCCAACAAACTTTTTGAAGCATAGCTTACATTTTTTATTCTTAAGTCTTATTGGGTTGTTGGTGTTTACTCTAATAGGATTAGTAGTTCCAGTTATATTAAAAATGCATCCTTCCTTGCCTGCAATGGTATCTTTTTTGATTGACTCACCATTCTTTAGAATATCCTTAGCTACACCAAGAAGATCTGAAATTTTCTATATATCATATAAAAGCTTATTAATTTTAGCAACATATGACTTTGGAACTTTTCTAGATTTTGCAAGGTAATCAACAGTAGCACTAATAGAATTTACTACTCCAGTATTTCCAGCAGCAAGCTCTCGAATCCACAATTCAATCTTATCAAATACTTCATAATCATTCTTTACAACTAATGGAATTATTTATACTCCTTTGCCAACTTTTGGTCTTAAATAATCTAAAACTCTTTGCTCTTTACACTTCTTTTTCTTTTTGTCCAGCTCTGAAATAACAGTGGAAAGATTTTCCTCACTAAGTCTTTCCACAATTTTTCTTATAGGTTTAGATATTCCACCAGTTTTCTTTGCTCCAATAATATCAAGTAAATCTTTCTTTTTATCAACTGTTGATTCGTATGCTTCACTTATTTCATCTTTTTGTTCGACATCTCTAAAATGTTGCATATTCTAGCACATCATGAGCAGTTTGTTCTAATTCTTTTTCAGTAGTATACATTTTTTCATTATAAAGTTTTAATCCTAGCTCATATAACTTTAAATCTTTATTTGTACTATCAATCTCATTTATTATTCTTGTTTCATAATTTGGAACATATCCCCCTTTATTTTTAACTATCTCCATTAGTTTGGCTTTATCATAATCTTGTACTTCTACAGATCTCTTTGGAGTGCCAGTAGTAGGATATATATTTAACTCTTCAGCTAAACCTTTTTGAGCAACATCAATAGCTTCTCGTATTTCTGGATTTGCTGCATATGTCTTTGCTTGATTTGCTATGGTAATTGCTTTTTTATGCTTTCCTTCACTAACAGCTTCTCTTGCTTTTTGAATAGTACTTGATATGTCTGGTTTTTGTTTGTAATTCAAAACTTTCTGAAGTTGTTCTTTATTTTCTATCTGCAAGGCAAGTTTAGGTCTGACTCTTTTAAGTTTCTCAACAACAACATTTCCTGAGTTATGCGTAGATCTCTCTAGATCTCGCTTGCTCATTTAATCTATGCTCAGCAGCATCTCTTACAGCTATTTCTGATTCTATTCTTTGTATCTCGCCAGAGTTTTCTAGAATGTTTGCATCTCTTAGATCTTGCAGGTTTTGCAGTTTAGATTCATAATCAAGTGCTTCTTCAACGCTACTTTTGTAAGGCTTTTTACCACTTGAGTAAATTTTTCCATTAAACATTTTACTATATCTATTAAGAATTAAAAAATGTCATTAATTGCTTTCCCTCTGAATCAACAGACCAAAATCTGCCTTCACTTTCAGTCTTAGTTAGGTCTATTACGCAATATCCAAAACGGTTTCTAGTACATGAGTTGACCCATTCTCTAAATTGTTTCTTATCAATATCTCCAACGTATGCATCACGGATATACTAAATGCCAGTTGTATTTTGCTTAGAGATTACTATTAAATTTACATTGTTTCTAATTTCTCTCCTAGGTATATTTGTAAAGCCTTGAGCAAGATAGAAAATGTTTAAACCTTTATGTCTTTCTCGTGTGAAATAGTCTAATATCTTTGTCTGATCCTCAGTCATTAAATCATCAAGCACAACTACATTCTTGCAGTTCTTATACGAGTCTACTTCTGGCATAGCATCAATCCCATTCACCTATGAGTAAGCTTTGTTTTCTTTTGTCATTGACATAAGTCCACGATACAAATTTTGATCTAAACTTATTAACTTAAGCAATAATTGTGCAACTGTCATAACTAACCATTCCATAAAATATTCAATTCATTATGAGTTGTGATTTACCTGAACCACTTGGACCTAAAACTAAAGCTCTAATTGGAACATTTGGTAAAGTTTCTTTATGACCAGTATCCACATCTTGCCCAAAATTAAACGCCTTTACTCGAAGAGACATTTCCTACACTAAAAAAAGTTTTTATATTATAGAAATGGAAATTTACTGCTTGAAATGTAAGAAGCCAACAGCTAGCATTCATGAGGAGTATGTAGAGATCGATAGTACAAAAGGCCTTAGAGGAATGATTAAAGCAATTTTGTGTGATTTGTGAAAGTAAAAAGTCCAAGTTTGTTAAGTTAAGATCAGAGAGTGGCAGTGGAGTTCTATCTCATGGTAAAAAGTTAGGTTCAGGAGTTTTGCCTCATGGAAAAAAGTTAGGTACAGGAGTTTTGTCTCACGGGAAAAAGTTTGGCGGTGAGATGAGTAAAGAACAAATACTTTCTGAACTAAGAAAAACTATCAACAGTTTTAAAAAAAGGTAAAAAGTACACAACTAACTGACCTCGAAATAAATAACTATGTGAAAGAATTAGATTAAAAAATTTCAGAGGTGTATTTGCAAGAGATGAATTAAGTTCTCCAGAACAAAATTAGTGCCTTATTTGCAATACTGGTAAATCAGATCTAGCAATATATCACTGGGTAGCTCTTAGAAAATTGGAGATCGATGTTTTTATTTTGATTCGTTCGGTGCTCCTCCAATGCCAGAAGTGATTAATTATTTCGGTGTTACACCAAGTTTTTAGACTTTTCAACTGCAAAAGTTTAATCAAACGGATTGTGGAATGAGGTGCTTAATCTTCCTTAAATTAATGGAATTTGTCGATTTTGGTACAGTCATGCAATAATTAATTTGAATTAAACAAAATATTTCCACTATATAGAATGAAAAATCAAGAAAAGAAATGTGTAGCCCTCCAAAATTCTGCAGTTGTTATTCCTAAAGGAAAACCTGCACACGTTCATGTTGAAGAGAAAATTTCAAAAGACTCAAAACCTTATCTTTTTGCGTGGATGTATATAACAGAAGAATCACTTCCTTATATTCAAAACATTGTAGATAGATCGAGCGAACAATTAGAATTCAAGGGATTTGATGCTAGTGCAAGGTCAACAATTGGAATTAGATTTGATTTTGGAAAGAAACCTAGCATTATGTCTGATGAGAATAATAAACAAATTAAAGTATCTAGTCCTGCAGACGTAATTAAAAAATTAGGAAATGATTTTAGTATCACTGGAATTCTTGATGGAAGTTATGTTTCAAAAGAATACTATAATAATGAAGCAAGATTAAATATTAGACTAAAGATTGACCAAGTAAAAGTTTATGGTTCTTCAAAGAGATCAGTTTTTAATCCGGCAGAGTTTTAAAAGTATAAATAAAAATTAGTTTTAAGTTAAATTTGTTTAGATCTCTTTCCGAGTTATATCAAGCATCCTATCAACTATTCCACGAGCATAATTGTTTATCTTATTTAGGCTAGCAGGATTACTTACTTTATCTTTGAGAAAGTCAGTAGCAAATGAATCGTTTAGAGCTCCGCCAATTCCCAAGCCTAATTTGCTTTTTGCCGCCATAACGGCTGCTACTGTCTTTGCATCTTCACGAACATAATTTGGTTGACGAGGATCTAGCGCAATTCTAGCAGCAGACTCAGCTAATACCAAGTCTGACAAGTTTCTTATTTGTGTTCTTTGAGGCTCAGACATAGATGAAGTTTCGGTAAAGTCATGGTCATGGATAAGAGCCCGTCGATCAAAATCATTCACACCTTCATAAGATTCATTCATCCTTTGAGTGAATTTTGTTCCCGGCCCGGCGAAAGAGTAACGGTTAGTATTGTTAAAACTTCCACCTGGTACAAATTCAGATTTTACTCCTGAAGGAAGTTTTAGGTGCATTTCGCGATTTCCAGTTAGTTTGCTTATTATATCGACCAAACCGTTGCCAAGTCTTCTATTGCGTTTCAATTGTTTTAAACTTAGATTCAGTTGTAGGCCAGTGTTTTTTGATCTACACTTTTCTATTTTATTTAGTTGTGTTTTTGTTGCAAAGATTGAAACTGTGCCTGATAGGTCTTCTTTTTTTTAATCTTATTGAAATAGGCTTGTCAGACTTATGTATTAAGTTTACTTGATGATCTGACAGTTTCAACTTTGTCTCATGATACTCCATTCTATACTAATTAATTTTTATTTAAAGACAAATTAAACTATTATATATTAAGAAATGAATCAATTTGAGGTTTCTGCCTTTAGAGATAGTTATGGAACTATTAGACTATAACCCAGATACTGGGAAAATCTTTTGCAGAGTTAGAAGAAGAGGAAGAGCAAGATCTGGCAGCGAAGCCGGAACAATTCATCATAGCGGTTATCGAGAAATACGAATAGATGGCAAAATTTACCGTGCACACCGTATTGCGTGGTTGATTATGACTGAACAGTTTTCTATGCAAGAGCTGGATCATATTGATAACGATAAACTAAATAATAGTTTCTGTAATTTGCGTGAAGCAACTAGATAAGAAAATAATAGAAATAAAGGAAGAAGAAAAGAGAATACTTCAAAATGTATTGGCGTAAACTGGCACTCGCATAATAAAAAGTGGAATGCTCGTATTGCAATAGATGGAATTAGATATCACCTAGGATACTATGATAATCCTATTGCAGCTGCTGAAGTGCGTGACCTTGCAGCAATACTCCTTCAATTGCAATTTGCTAGATTAAATTTCACATACACACTTACGGAAGATTACAAAATAGTTCGCTACACAGACTTTTAATTCTTACAGCGTTTTTTAACTCATCTCTTAGTTTTATCATTTCATTATATATTTGTTCTTGTGTCGCACCTTGCGCAAAAAGATTAGCTAGTAACATTGCACTTTCACTTTTATAATCACTGTGCTTTTTCCCTCCAATCGTACTACTTTCTACTTTTTTATGTCTCTTTTTAACTCATCGCTATAACTAACGCCAGATTTTTCAACTAAATCTTTTCCTGTTTTCAAATAATCTAATCTGTTTTTCACCTCACTATTCTGCACTTTGTCACTCAAATCGATATCAATGTTTCTATCAAGTAATTCTATCATATTTTGTATGTCTGTAATTGCATTATTTAGTCTTTCACTCTGTAAACTCAAAGCACTCATTCGTTCCTCATGCGTATCCATTTTTGGTGCCTTAGCAGTATACATTGTTGTATCAATAATCTTCTTAATCAATCCTGCTACAGTTACAGCTATTGAAACACCTAAGCCAACTGCTTCAATAATAGAAGCTATACTTGCTATGATTGCTGGAATTGCAGGCAAAAATCCTCCTGATCTTACTTCAAGAAAATTCTTACTCCAAGCTGTTGTATCTAATTGTGAAGCATCCCAAGATATTTCCTCTCCAAATGTCTCTAAAAGAAATCTACTAGGATCTAAGTACCAATCAGATTTAGCTTTTTCTGCTTCTAGCAAAATCTCGTTTATGTAATAGCCAACCTCTAAGGATGCTACCGTTTTTGACAGTCCTTTTTTTATCTGCAATTGTTTTCCAAAGGACATTGCCAAATTTTCCTGAAGCAATATCATCTACAATCTCTTTTATGAATAATCCTAAATCTACAATTCCTGCTATTCCTGATAGAAATCCACCAAGTGCTTTTGTAGCAGTTCCTATAACTTTGAATGACTGTAAAACTTTTGGAACAATTGTTGCAATCCTATTCGAGGCTCTCAGACTTAGCTTCACTGAAATCTTTGGGACTACTTTTATTATTGCTTTTGAACCTAAATCGGTTGCTGTTGTTGTTCCTGATAATACTTCTTTTGTTGTATCTAAGCCAGATTTAAGGTTCTCTTTTATTTTTTCCATGTATATAAGAATGGGTAATATTAGTAAGATTAATGGTAATATTTTTAGCGACCTTGATGCTAATGGAAATGGTATTACAAACCTTGGTTTTCCAGTAAATGATGGAGATGCAATAAGATTAGATTATGCTCGTAATTCAAACTTCTTTAATACTGTTGCAACTAATGTTTCAGGAGAAATAGCTTCTGTTTCTAATTGATCTGACTTAATTCCAAAGAATAGTGCAAAAATGTTATCCCAGTTGAATTGTAAAAATATAACTGGTATATCTGGAAGATCTGCTGATGGAACTGTCTATCAAGATTCTAGGCCTTACAAAGTAATAAACTATGGATTACTAAAAAGTATGACTCAAGTTTTTAATGGCAACTCTAATAGTACTCTTGATCTAGGATCAAACAGAATTACCTCTTTAAAAAAATTCAGATGTTGTAACAAAGCAATCTGTTGATTCTTACAAATGTTCTACTTTGTACTTAAGACTTACTGGTTTTACAAATGATTCAACTATTGTTCCGTTAAACATATTTAATATTAATGTAAATTAAATTAAATTAAATAAATTAAATTAATTTAATGGAACAGAAAGTTCTACATTAAAAGCAACTCCTGCGGATATTGCAATTTTTAATCTGCAAGGAAATATAATCGACTATTCAACACCTTATAAAACTTTTGTTGCTGGTTCAGTAGCAAACTTTCAAACAGTATCCAATATTATCTGGTATTCTAATACTACTGGAACGTTTTTAGAGTTAACTAGTGACAACACTTATGGTGTATCTGGTACTCTTCTTTTAGTTATTAACCTTGATGGGACATGTATTTGTATGATAGATAACTTAAGAGTTGCTAGTAATATTACATATATTGATTTTATTATTACTATTGTATAGAATGTCGCTTGGATATCGTAGAAAAGGTACTAACCAAAAAAATTACATTCGTAAAACAAGAGATATTATGAATGGGTCTTTAAATACGAATCAAAATCTAATAAAAAATCTTGGAGATCCTGTTGATGCTACAGGTGTTGTAAATAGAAAGTATATTGATACAAACTTTGTAACAAAAGTATCTAGAGGTACGACTGCTGATGGTGATCTTGATATGAATAATCACAGAGTGATAGATCTTGCTAATCCTGTTAATCCAAGTGATGCTGCTACAAGAGATTATGCAGATACGAAAATATCAAAAACTGGTGGAACTGTTAACGGAAATTTAACTGTAACTGGAACATTAAATATTGCTAATGCAGCAACACCATCCTTAGCAACTAATGTTGCAACTGTTGCATATATGGATGCTAACTTTGTAAAATATAAATATGCAGTAATGAGCGGACCTTTAGATATGAATGGTTATCCAATTATTATAGACCTTTATATATGAATGGTTATCCAATTATTATACGAAATGATCCTGTAAACCCGAATGATGGATTAAATCTTGGCTATTTAAAAAAAATAAATGGAAATGTTACTAATGTAAATTTTAAAGGAATTATGGACGGCTCACTAACTACAGAAATATATGGTAGAACAGTCAATGGTAGATGGATTGCTGACATTAGTAACCTTACAATCCCTAAAGGTACTTTTGTTCTTGGAGTAACGTATGAAGTTTCTGGAGTAACAAAAATACTTATTCCTCCACCATCAACACTAACAGCGCATGCTGATCAGTTGTATGGTAGCTATATGTTAGATTACAATAAAAAATAGTTACTAATTCTATATTTATATGTGGATCAAACTTGTTAGATAAAGAAATAAATATTATGGTTTATATAGCAATAGCATAATGTTAAGCAGAAAAGATTTACAAATGATTGGAACATTGAATATGTCTGAAAATAGAATAGTAAATATTGGAGGTAATGTAGATCCGTTAGAAGCTGTTGGAAAATCATTTGCTGATAACAACTATATAAGAAAAGATTCAGATCAATTTATACGAGGAAACATATCTGCAAACTCAAAAAAATATGTCAATGTACTAGCTCCGATAAAAGGAAATGATGTTGCAACAAAAGAGTATACTGATACTAAGGCAGATTTTACAGTAAATGGTGATTTAACAGTAAATAACCCACGAGTTGAAAGTGGAATAACTTCAGGTCATAGTGCGCTTGATGTAAATTGTATATATTTAAGAAAAAGAAACCCTCATCCTGATACACCACTTGCTACAGGTCCTTTGACTTTTACAAAAATAGAAAATCCGTCAACTTATTATGATGGTATATACAATGATAACTATTACTTGAGTAGAATAACTGACATACCAATAAACGAATTGGGTTATAAAAATGTAGTAATAAACATAAAAGAATTTTATAATACTATTTTTGTTAGTGGTCGTACCTCAATAACATTGCCAAATTTAAGAATTGGAAGACAATCTATTCTATCATTTTTTGTTATGGAAAAACAATTAAGCCATAGATAAATTATACTAAAAGATGCTAATTTAACAAGAGTAAACTATTCTATTGCCAAAGTGAAACTTGAGACGCGAAGTGGAGATTTCGGTAATTTTATAGTTAGAAGCTATAGACAAAAACTTTACTCGCCAGACTTCTTTGTTTCTAATTTTCTTAATATTACTTATTATGGTGTTGAAGATGACTATATGTTATTATTAAGTGATTATATAACACAGTTTGATATAGATGATTTTGATATATATGGCAGATCTATGGCTATTACTTTTAGTTTTCCTGTTTTAAAATATAATAATCTTGAAACTCCAACTTATTTAGATGTAATTGAAATTGATTTAGTTACCAATGTCAAATATAATGCTCAAAGTTTAATTGAATATGTTCCTACTACTTATACAACTCCTATTCCTCCTGCTGCTGCTGCTACAGATGGAACAAGTTATTTTAGAATAGCAGATATTTAAACTTTCCAATCTAGACTTTCTTTAATAAGCTCTGTTGGTAAACTACATTCTTTTCCTGTTAATTTTTTTGTTAACTCTATTTTTTTAGAGTATGCTTCTGATTTAAGACTATTTATTTGATCTATTTTCAAATCTTTAAGAAACTCTGAAAAGATTGATCCATCCCTAACTTTTGTAAATATATATGCCATTTCTTTTTCTGAATGATTTACTCTAAAAGCTTTGTATTCTAAAATTAATTTTAATGCTTCTAATAGTGTACTCCTAATATTTTCAATTCTTCCCATGGAATATGAGCAAATTTTTATAGTCTGTTGTCCTTGTGCAACTTTTAGACAATCTTTACTTCTAGTTTCTACATTCATTTCTATATATATAAATTATTTACAGTGTGGTTGTTGGAGTTGTATCAGAAACTGGGGCATTCGGATCTGCGACGACCTCTGGAGCAACTGCTGGAGCAACTGCTGGAGCGGCTAAAGCAGCAAGTGTTGCCTTTTGTCTGGCACTAGTTCCATCAGAGATGTCAGGTAGAATTGCATAGCATTCATCCTTAACAATTCCAGAGATATCAGGTTTCATTCCTGCAATGCTTGAGATAACTGTTGAAAGTGTTGGTAGCTGGCTAGCAATCCATGTTGTATAACTAGAGATTTCTCCAGGTGTATCAAGAAGAGTATCAACTTTAGTTCCAGCTGTTGCTTCAAGGTCACTTGTTATACTTGCCATTCCAGAATCGATTACCTTTTGTGCTTCAATGTCGCACTCATCAATATAAAACTTGTTTACAGATGTATCTGTCATAATTGAGATATCGGAGTCGAGTGTCTGTTGATCATAAGCAGTCATTCTAGACTTTACAAGATAATCAACATATGCTTTCAGCAGAGTTGCAGATGTAGCAAGACTGGCATCAGTTACTTCAGTTGTCGACATTTCCTATACTATTATAGAAAAATACAAAACATCTAATTCTTTGTTAACTCTCTTGCTTTAATTTTAAGTTCCTCATATTTATCTTCAAGGGTACACATTTCAAATATAATTTTAATAAGTTCATCAGTTAATTTTAATTTTCTACCTTGACTAATATCTTGAATTGTATTACTAATTTTATAATTTGTTATTTTTGGATCCATATATACTATGAAGAAAAACATTTAATTCAAAATTAATTAATTAATTTGTACGCCTTGTTTAGTTTTTGGAGTTTTTGATTTATTTTCTGTTTCTACCAACATTCCATTTATTTTGCTTCTACATTCCATTAGTTTATCACAAGTATCGCAAATCTCAACTAGAACGCTAATATATGAGCTATCCAAATCTGGAATAAGTTTATCAAGTGAATGCTTGACAATTCTCTGATCTACTCTCTTTAACTTTTGTAGACAAATTTTAAAAGCCATATCTCTTGATTGCTCGCAATTTATAATTCTAGAAACATCCATTCTATATAAATATACATTTTTTTATAGTTCATCTTCTTCGTTAACGTAGTTGTATTCATTAGGTTCATCTTCTTCGCTAGCATCTGAATATTCTGACTCATCACTTTCTTATTCTGATTCTTCTGGATTGTAATCAGGATCATCGCTGTCAGACTCATCATATTCAGATTCATATTCATTTTCAACATTTTCGTTTTCAATTTAAACTTTTTCCATTTCTATAATAATGAATTTTATTTATTAATATAAATTTATTCCTGCCATCTCAAAAAATTAACTCCTCTTCTGCTCTGTCATATTCCATTTCTATTTGTAATTCATATAACTCTTTTGTTGTTTCTTGAATATCATGTTCGACTTTTATTTTTGCTTCAGGTTCAATTATATTTTCACTCTTTCGTTTTGGCATCTATATTAATATTATCAACATTGCAAGTGTTACATCGTCCTGGATTTAGATTATTACTTAATGCATCAGCAATTCTATAGTGTCCATAAGCGTAACTGCAAATACCACAGTCCAACCAGTTTCGTTTTGAATCAAAAGCTGATAGTGCTACTTTTTCTAGCTTATCGGTGATAACAATGGATATTCGTTGTGCAAATCGTGATAGTACTCTTTTGTTTTAGGATCGTATTCAATATCAACAACAAAGAAAGCTCCAATATCCGACTCGTCAGGTAATGATAGTATTTGTTCTCTATCCCATCCATCAATTGAGCACTCATCAATCTCTCCTTGTGGAAGAAGTTCCATCATTGCTGTTGGGTATAAGCTTGTAGCGTCTTGATAAATAATCCACCTTGTCGGTTTGCTAGAATCATATCCAGGTACCATAGGATTGTTTGCTTTAACTAATCTACTATTAACTTGACAAATACCACCACGAATTGACTTTTTAAATGTGTCATACGTCTCTCTGTTTGTTAATAACTCAATTTTTACTCCAGAATACCAAAACACAGCACTCCATGAAAAATTTGGTGTTGTAACAAAGTTTGCAGGATCTAATTTTAGTTTAGAGATAAATCCTTTTCTAAAACTTTCAAAACAATCTGCTAATAGCAAAACATCAGTGATTAAATATAAATCATGGTAATCAATGAATGATTTACAGTCAAATTCTTTCCAAACATCATTTGCTTTTTATAATCATCATCTGATATTCCTTCCATATAAACATTAGGGTAAAAAGATTCCTTACTCGGTAAAGCATCACAATTAAATTTCTCCCAAGAATCCATAAACTCATAAGGATATTCTCCTTTAACAGTAAGAAGATTAAGATTTTTTTCCTTTATACTTTTAGATTAAAACTTTATTTGAAATTGGAAAGCAATCAATTGTTTTTCCTATTGTTGAAGCAATAGTTTCAAATGACCCGATCATAAACTGCATACTGTCTTTAAAAACCAAATCACCAACTTTGAGCCTCATGTACTTTTCTAAATTATTTGCAATTGGTTCTGCTTCAACGCTAAAATTCTCTAGTGCTTTAACAATAATATGTGAATCATACCTTCTAAAGTTATGGAATAAAACAGGTAACTGCCATTTTCTAAAGTCCATGCTTGCTTTAAAATTACATGAATGGTGTGCAGCACCTCTATATTTATTTGTTAAGTGACAATGGTCAAATACTTTTCTCAACTCATTATTTCTTTGATTAAAAGGACCTTTACACATCCAACAGAAAATTGCATCATCATGTGCTTTCATTTCATCATCAGTTAAATCTATCATCGTGCTATCTAAATTTTTCTCAACTAGTCTAGTTTTATAAAAATCTGATACAGCAAATAATCTTTTAAAGAAAGTATTCACACAATCAGGACCAACGTTTAAAAACCTATCAACAACTTCACCATTCCAGTCAACTATAACATATGCTGCAGAGCATGGTGTGTGTGTTGAAAAGTGGTCATCATATTCTCCTTTTTGCACTAAACATTCAAAGTCTGCATAACAAACATAAGGACACACATTAAGATGTTTGAATGAATCAAATGATATAAATTTATTATGTTCGTCTGGCATTACATATATTGTTGTTCCTGAGTTTATACTATCACATATTTCTAAATGTTCATCTACTTGAAGCTTGTAAAAAAAATCTATTTAAACACCGATGACAGTAATATTTTTTTCCTCCAGAACTAGATGGCCTGCACAAAGCGTTAAAATTGTTAATCAAAATATAATGTTCGATATCACCGCTTGTTATAAGCAACAGATTAATATGTCTATTTGGAATCTCATCAGCTTTCTTAACAACTCTTAAAGGAGAAACTCTTGATTCTTTATATCCACATGAGTAAACATTTATGCTAACATTCATAGCTCTCTCTAGTTTACTTGTATCTTTAACTTTCATTGGCCATTCGATATCACTAATTAAACTTGAATATTGTTCGTTTAGTATTTTTTTAAATCATTTGTCTTCCATTTATTTCTTTCTACTTGATTTAGAGCTCTCAAAACATACCAGAGCACGAAAAACTCATTATCATAGGTTTTTAGGTTAGTAACACACTTTTTCTTAGCTAGATAATCAGGGGTTTCAACATATGATCCGCCACCGATTGGAATATATTTAGATATAACTACTGAAAATGAGTGAAAGCCAATAAATAGCCAGCCAGAACCAACACCTCTCTCAACTAGTAACTCAGAATTTATACCAAGCGCAAGCATTATTTTGTCATAAATTTCATCTGGTGATTCGCTATCCATAGTTAAAATTGATTTGGATTGAGAACCTCTTCTCTCCGCTTCACCAGTATCAAAAGTTTTCATATCAAATGACACTCTAAAATGAATTCTAATAAAAGACCATATTTTTCTAATTCTCTTAAGCAATAATTTTGTTTGATATCTGAGTGATTCTCTTAAAGTCTCGAAATCTCCAAACCATTTTTTAGTATTATATGTAAAAGTTAAAGTATTACCACCAGCAGTTACAATTGGATTAGTAAATCCTACCTTGTTAAGTCTTCCAGTTTTACCAACATTTTTAATTGAAGAAAGATCAAAATCAATATTCATCAGTCTTCTCGCTTCATTTGAAGAAATTATTTTTTCTCTTCTAATTCTTTTAGCTTTACGATCCTATTTAGTTATTGGTAAATCAAAATCAACATTCATTAATCTCCTTGTCTCAGACGCAAAAGAATTTCTTTGTCTAATTGGAAAAACCATCTTGCTATATAAGGTAATAATATTTTGTTTAAATAAAAATAAAAATTGCAACAAAAATTTTACTATAATATATGATTTTTAAAACAGATATCCTAGTCTTAAAAGACATTAACGAGTTCGAGTGACAACGAGAACGAGTGTGATGATGTGTTTTTGCACTATACGATGTTTTTATTTTTGAAACGAGCGCTTTTTTCATTTTACAACGTTTTTAGTTTTGAAATGAGTTCGAGTGTTAACGAGAACGAGTTGAAAAAGTAAAAATGTTGTAAAAGGGAAAAAGATGCGAGTTAATAAAATAAAAATAAAAATGTCGTATAGGGTAAAAACGCATCATCAAGCCTAAGTCCTCGCACGACGCGCCTGGTACAGCGCGCGGACTGGCCCTTCGCGCGCCGCCGCCGGCTCTGGAGCGGGCCCGAACCGGAGCTTCGAGCGAGCGCAGCGGATACGCACGGCTGCCGTCGCAGGAGAGTGTGCCGGAGCAGCGACTCGACAGCGACGTCGACGGCCGACCGACCGGCCGTCGACGGACGCGCAGGCGCACCAAAGCGCGCGCGCACCCCGCCATAGGTCATAGGTCGCAGCGGCAGAAGAAGCGGAAGAGAAGAAGAGCAAAGCGGAAAAGAGTAAAGCGGAAGCTAGAAGAGTAAAGCGGAGAGCGGTCACCGGCGGCTTCCGGCGGCTTCCGGCGGCGGGGCGCCGTCAGTCGCCTGTCGATCTGCCGGATGCGAGGAGCCTTATCGCGCGCGCGCGCGCGCGCGCAGAAAGCCCGGTTCCTCTGACGGCGGCCGTTCAGCAGCGCACGCGCGATAAGGCTCCTCGCAGCGGCGCCGCACGCCGATAGCGCACGGCCGCGAGCCGGGCAGCCTCGCTCGGGCGGCGGGCCAGCTGGCTGGCTGCTGCTGCCCTCGGCGGCCGCATCCGGATGACCCCGAACTCCCGCGGCCATTATTTACCGATCGCTACGGCGTCGCGGTCAGCCGGTCGCCCCTCGTTAGTAGCGGGTCGGTCCTCGCGGCGTTTCATTGAGGGGGAGGAGGTACGTACGGCGCGGGCGCCTCGCGTTCTCCTCCCGGTTCGTGCGCCCGCTGGCGCCGCCGCCGCCGCCGCGAACTGGTCGCAGGCGCCCGCCGGCGGGCGACGCCGCCGCCGAGCGCCTCCTTCGCATCGCCCGCCGAGAGCTCGCTCGTCGGCGCGCGGCGGCCGCCGCCGAGCGCCGCCGCCTCCAGCGCTTCGTTTCGGTCGCCGCCGCCGCCGCGTCTCTGCCTCGGGGGCTTCGCTTGAGCTCCGCTACGCGGCTCGGTCAGCTTCCAGCGTGCACGCCCGAGCGAGCTGGCCAACCGCTAATCTCGAGTCGCGGCGCCGCCGCCGCCGCCGCCGCCGCCGCCAGCCCGCTCGGGGGACCGGCTCTGCCAGGAAGGTCCGCAGCGGACGGACGCTCGCCCCTGACCCCCCCCTCTTAGGGTGGGGGGACGGGGGGGGCGGGGACGAGCACCCGATCACGGCGGCGCTACTCCGCGCGCGATTGATTCCGCGGCTATTGCAGCTGGCGACGATCTTGACAAGATCGGCGCAGCGAAATTAATCCTGCAAGCGGCATGGTTCGCCGCTTGGCCGGCAGGTCATAGGTCAAGCGTCGTAACGCCCGTCCGCGGGCGGCGGCAGCCTGCGCCCGCGAAGGCTGCGTATTGTAAGCAGCCGCTCGGCTGACTTTATGCGAAAGCGCGTCTTCGCCGTACGCCGAACCTGGCAGAGCTGGGGATGCCGATGCCCGCCCACCCACCCCCTAGGGGCTGTTTGTCCACCCCCTTGGGAGGGCCGGCTACCCACCCCATCCCACCCCACCTGGCGGAGGGGGCGTTACCCAATCGCTGGGGGCCGGCTACCCACTCCTAGGGGCCGCTATCTAATCCGTGGGGGCCTCTATCTACTCTAGGCGGGGGGGGGCACCTGGCCTGCCGCCCTCGCAACGAGGGGGCCCATTGCCCACCACCTACTCAACCCTACCGCAAGGGCGACCTAGCTGTTGGCCGAGGCGACACTGACCGAACGTTCGCCAGCCGCAGGACGGTCTATTCACGTGGCATCAATTAACTACGGGGGGAGGGGCCGGGCCTCGGCCGTGGCAGCCCGGCAGCTGCTGGAACGCATTAGCCGGAATGGTCAGGCAGAGGGTCCTGCTGGAGAGTGGGGTTAAAGAGCAACTAAGGTGACCTGTCTGAAACCCGAGTGCTGTGCTTGGCGATTGTGGTCGACATTTTTGGCTTCAGATGTTCTAAAAATCGAAAGGGGTCAAAGCTGCCAGCTCCTCCGGGTCGTGAGCGAATCTGATCGTCAAGATAGTTGGCATCTGGCGTCTGGGCAGGACTAGGTGAGTCCAACGACCATTAGTGACACCCTCGGAGGAGAGCGAAATTCTGGCCCACGGTCTAGCATCTATCGGCCACCTGCTCGTGCTCCGACAACGCCCTGCTGTCATTCAAGCCCTCAGAAGTAGCTGAGGCGATAAGAAGCAGATGTCCATGAACTTCGACGGCCGACCATCGGCCCTGGATGTCAGCCAATGCAAGGCAACTGAATAATAATATTTTTTTGCGCCAGCTGCTGGGGTCGCTGTCCAGCTGCTGACCAAGAACGTGCTGTGTGGTCTCCGGGATCGGGGAGGGGACTTGGGGCTCTTGGATAAGTGAGGGTGACTGGGGGGAGGGGGGCTCCTGGATGGGGAGATTGGAGCTTGGTTATTCTACTGAGTGGAGCTCCTGCAGGACTGGGACTTGGAGAGAAGGAGATTGGAGCTCATCGATGGGACGGATGTTATTGATCACAGCAGAATGCTAATAAAAATATAAACCCCTTGGATAGTTACATATACACAGATACGTCTATATATACAGAGCAATGTGCATATGCATCCTTGAACATGTTATATTTAGTGTATGCATATACGCGAATGAATATACCGGCATGTATTTCAGCAAATGTAAAGCACCTAGAAAGAGATTGAGTTCTCTGAGGTCGCTTTATCAATTGTATAATTATTATTATTATTATACACGTATATTTGTACCCGATCGTCGTCATCGTCCAGGTAATTTGAAAGCTCTTCACCCCATCGCTCGATTGCAGTGGGCAATGGAGGAATGACCGCTGCATGACTCGAACCAGCGACCTGGGGGTCGTGAAGTGTAAGGACCTTACCTCCTCGGCTAAAACCCGAGGGAAGCCTGATGGAATGCGCATTCGCCTTGTCGTTCCTTTAGGGCTTTTGTCTCCCGGCGGCAGTCATGGAAGGCACGTTCAAGCCTAAGAGCGACGACGGGGAGTTGACAGGCAAAGCTCTTGCGAGCGACGTGACCGTGGCGATCTACGATAATGCCGACAGCCCTGCCACCAGCAAGGTACAGTTCGAGGTGGCAGCCGCGGACACGGTGAGTAGCCACTTTAACCTTTAACCTTTAGCTGGCCACCGCCGCCAGCTGAGCTTGCCTCTTTGCACTTTGAGCTCAGGTCGAACTCTTGGCAGGTCTCGTGAGACTGGGGCGGGGCCTCCGATGACATCCGGGTGCCTTCGCTGAGCCGAGTGCCATGTCTTCATGTTTGCTCTTACGTGCTTGACACCGTGCACGTCACTAGCCGTCGCTAGCCCCTGGCTGAATCGCTCCTCTGGCAGCGATTCAGCAGCTTCAGCTGCGAGCTGTAAAAGCGCCCGGATTGAGAAATTAAGTTCTCTTGGGGCGCTATACAAATGACCTATTATTATTAGTGTTATTATTATTATTACCTAAGCAAGTTTCCAGAGCTGTAGGAATGACTATTAACTTAAAAGCGTCCGGAAAACTTCAAAATACTATCAATGTTGAGCAGTTCGTTCGTTCGTTTCTAACAGTTGAATTATCTTTGACCTGATCGCATACTTATCGCATCGCTGAATCTTTTGAGTTGCAATACTCCCTTCGCTTTGGCCCGCCCACCAGCCTTGTCTCAATTGGGTCGTGTAGCTAATCGTCGATCGCGATATCGCCACTTGCGATACCATTGCCTGGGCGACACACTCCGATTAGTGCTCGAGATGCTGTCGACTCGCTGTCGGTCTCGTTACTCTAGCTCAGCTCACCCCAGCACGCACTGTTACACTGTTACACTGTTCGCGCACACACATACACTCCTGCACACACATTCACTTTCCAGCTGGTGCCGCCATAGTGGGCGTGACTGTGTCGCTTGTCACCATGCGTCTCTGCCCTCTCCCTGCGGCTTATGCAGCTTGTGTTCGCTCGGCTTGTCGTAACTGTGCGTCTCACTTGGTGTACCTCCCTCTCTCTCTCTCTCTCTCTCTCTCTCTCTCTCTCTCTCTCTCTCTCTCTCTCTCTCTCTCTCTCTCTCTCTCTCTCTCTCTCTCTCTCTCTCTCTCTCTCTCTCTCTCTCTCTCTCTCTCTCTCTCTCTCTCTCTCTCTCTCTCCCTCTCTCTCTCTCTCTCTCTCTCTCTCTCTCTCTCTCTCTCTCTCTCTCTCTCTCCTCTCCTCTCTCTCTCTCTCTCTCTCTCTCTCTCTCTCTGTCTCTCTCTGTCTCTCTCTCTGTCTCTCTCTCTCTCTCTCTCTCTCTCTCTCCCTCTCTCTCTCTCCCCCTCTCTCTCTCTCTCTCTCTCCTCTCTCTCTCTCTCTCTCTCTCTCTCTCTCTCTCTCTTACTCTCTCTCTCTCTCTCGCTCTCTCTCTCTCTCTCTCTCTCTCTCTCTCTCTCTCTCTCTCTCTCTCTCTCTCTCTCTCTCTCTCTCTCTCTCTCTCTCTCTCTCCCTCTCTCTCTCTCTCTCCCCGTCTCTCTTGCTCTCTTACTCTCTCTCACACAACTCTTCCACCGTCTCTCCGTTTTCCCTCCTCTACCCAGTCTCCCAGTACCTGTCTCTTTCGTTATCTTTCTCCCCTCAGAGGTTGTGGTTTCTTGTTTGAATCGTGGCAGGACACAAAATTAGTTGACAAACCAGAGTAATTCAATTGTATAGCACCCTAAGAGAATTTGAGAGCCTTTATCCAGGTGCATGGCGTGTGCTGCAGGGCTCGAGCCCACGACCTCGGTCATTGAAGGCGACCACCTTACCCCTGGGCCAAACAGGGTGGCAAATTCGGCCTCCTCTTCATGGCTAATGTCGCCCATGTTCGATCAGCCTCCGCAGCCGACGCAGCCTCTATCCGTGACAGCTGTTTTCGATATGAGTGTGTTTGCTGTGTAGAGCTTCTCCACCTACTCGACCCTGCTATCTCTGTCACGTGATCTCTAGCAGCAGCAACAGCTAGGCTGCTGCAACGGGAAGTGGGAAGTGAGCTTCGGTGCTTACCAAGTGCATATTATGGTCAGCAGTAACAAATCCGTGCATTTAGACTGCATCGGGTCGAGGCTGATTCAACAGCCTCGTTTAGCCAGCTGCAGAGGAGCCAGTACGAGCCTATCACCAACACTTGCAGTGGACAATACAGGATCGCCCAGTGCAGGATTCGAACCCACGGCCCTTGTCGGTCGTGAGGAGCGAGCACCTTACCCCTGGAGCCAAGACCCACGGGCTAATCATTTGGCCAGTAGCTTAATGTCACTCGACTGCCCCTGCGGGCAAATTGGGCTCTGCCGTTTTCGTAGCTACGCACCGTGGGGGATGACCAACGAATGAAAGTTACTAAAGCAAGAAATCGAGGGATCAACTGAAATGGAGGCTTCGGCTCCGCTCGGGCAGTGCTCGTACTTCTTCCTCTTTGCGATCTCTTAATCTCTTAATCCGTGAGTTCAAGAATGTTGAGCTTCATGTAAACTGCCAAAAGGTACGAAGGATGAGGGCTGTGGGTCAAGGACAGTCGCCGAAGGTTGCTCTATTTTATTTATCGCTTCCTTGGAAACCGTGCAAAAAAGTGCAGATGAAGTGCACACGTGCTTAGAACGTTCTATTTCCAACAAAGTAAAGTCGTTTTGGGATCGTGGAGACAATTCGTCTTGGCTTCGGGCTCCTGGCCTCTGACATTGTAATCGAACGGATGACATTGCTGCTGAGCAGACTTTACCTTTTTCTTAGAACTCTGCGGTTTTTTCTGAGAGCCGTAATGGCTCACTGGGTAAGGCTGTTGCTTTTCACGACCTCGGCCCTGAGGTCGTGGGTTCGAATCCTGCGGTGGGCGATTCTTTATCATTGCTGCAAGCTGTGGTGATAGCGTAAAGGCTCTTCTGTCGCTATACAAAAAGAGGCTGTTAAATCAGCTAGTATTTAAAAAAAAATTAACCCTTAGGACTGCAACCACTCGCCCGAAATCAGCTGAGCACCTAAGGAGATGCCGGCTTTTAGCAGCAGTAATGCACAGCAGCTCTCAAGCTCATACGACGTGGAGCAAAAGAAAGAATGTACGCTGATAAGTCGGTGGTAGGCGGTAGCCTCTATTACCGGGAACATAAAAAGGCTAGGCACTTTCACTTTCATCGAGATAGTACCCGATCGGTCGATCGTAGCTGGAGCCGGCCCATCTGCCCCGAAGCCTGTTGACTCGAGTGACTCGAGCAATCGTTTTGGGGAGAACAGCTGAAAGGTAAATAAGTAGTAGGACAACGAAAAAGTGAGCTTTGCTGCAATATTCATTTATTTGTTCTCTAACGGAAGACCCGCTGTATTTTTTCTGCGGAAATGCTTGCTCCACGGGCTAAGCGATGGGAGGGACGAGGGTAGCTAGCAAGCTGCAGCCCGTGCAGCCCGGCAGGGGGCGTGGGTGGAGCCTGTGCTATGATTGGCTCGTTCTATCTCAAAGCTCTGTCCTCTATAAAAAAAAAAGGTCTTGGCCCGAAAGAATAGAAAGCGTTTCTGGCTACCACCTCCTCCCCGTGGCTGTTCCCGAGCAAGCAATCATGACTGGTCGGCAGGTCCTTGCTACTACTGCCCGATTTGGCAACGGGGAAAGTAGGAGCAGACTCGGCTGCATGCTACTTCCGTCGTATCTGGGTATTTCCCACCCCTTTCCACCACCCATCTACCCACCCCACCACCCGATCAGAGTGTACTGCGGTTGTTGGAGGAAATGAAGTCCGATCGCGTGGCTGGCTCTGCTCGATCTGGCTGATCGAGCGGAGCCAGACCGAGGCTCTGCTGATGCCTCGCGATCGGTCTGTGTAAGCTTGGGCCGAGCACCGTCCCTGGTCATTGGTTTCCAACAGCTATCTGGCCTGAAAGGGCTGTCGCATTTGGCTCGCGGGCCCGAGCTCTGCTTCGATGCTCATTAGTGCCTAATTATTAACTATTAGTGTCATTAATTATTATTAATATTTAATTGTTAAATTAATAATAATTGTTATTAATTATTATTATTGCCTAAGTATTAATAATCTAATGAGCGGAAGAGAGCGTAGTCGCCGCTCCGAAGCAGCCGCCCGAAGCCTTCCCTTTGCAGCAAATGTAAAGCGCCTAGAAAGAGACTGAGTTCTCTGAGGGCGCTTTATCGAGTCCATTATTATTATTATTATTATTCGTCCACCAGCGCGTGCATGTGCCAGGCTCCGTGCCTCTCCTTCTTCTCCTGCTCTTCCTCCTGTCCTTCCGAGCCGCTCGCTCCGACTGACCGATCGCTCTAGACTGCTCCGACTGACCGAGCTCTAGACTGCTCCGACTGACCGAGCTCTAGACTGCTCCGACTGACCGATCGCTCTAGACTGCTCCGACTGACCGAGCTCTAGACTGCTCCGACTGACCGAGCTCTAGACTGCTCCGACTGACCGAGCTCTAGACTGCTCCGACTGACCGAGCTCTAGACTGCTCCGACTGACCGATCGCTCTAGACTGCTCCGACTGACCGAGCTCTAGACTGCTCCGACTGACCGAGCTCTAGACTGCTCCGACTGACCGAGCTCTAGACTGCTCCGACTGACCGAGCTCTAGACTGCTCCGACTGACCGATCGCTCTAGACTGCTCCGACTGACCGAGCTCTAGACTGCTCCGACTGACCGAGCTCTAGACTGCTCCGACTGACCGAGCTCTAGACTGCTCCGACTGACCGAGCTCTAGACTGCTCCGACTGACCGATCGCTCTAGACTGCTCCGACTGACCGAGCTCTAGACTGCTCCGACTGACCGAGCTCTAGACTGCTCCGACTGACCGAGCTCTAGACTGCTCCGACTGACCGAGCTCTAGTCGACGCCGGCTGCCCGCGCTTCGTAGCTGGCAGCCGGCGTAGCACCCTGCCCACACCGGCTGCGCCTTACTCTGCTGCTTCCAGGGACCGTACGCCGGCATGGGCAGGGAGCTGGTGCTCAAGTACTCGGACACGCCCTTCTACAACCGGCTTCGCAAGGCCCTGCTCGCCCTGTTCGTCATCGCCTGGCTCGGCCTGCTCGGCGGCGTCATCTACCTGGCCGTCACGCACAAGTCGTGCCGACCCGAGCCGAAGCTGCAGTGGTGGCAGACGGCGCAGGCGTACCGCGTGTACTTACCCAGCTTCCAGGACACGAACGATGACGGAATCGGAGACCTGAGAGGTGAGCACCAGCGGTGGTGCCGCCGCCGCTCTCGGCGGCGCATGCCGGCCCAGCCCAGTCGGAGCTCGCCACGCCGCCGGTCGCTGCTGCTGCTGCTTCCGGCCCCCGCCGGCCAGCATAGGAGCTGCTGCCGCCAGGCGTCGCTCTGTGCCCGCCGCTAGCCGCTCCAGCCGAACGCACCGCGGGATCGATGCTCCGAAGCGGCCGACTCTCGAGCTCGCGCTGCTAATCTCGCGCTGCTAATCTCGCGCGTGCGCTCAGCGATGCGGGCAGTCGCTGCCACCGCGCCAACTGACTGCAGCAGCTGCAGCCAGTCCGGCGCACCAGTTGCGGCTGCAGTATGGCGAGGTGGTGCCAAGGTGGCTGGGCCACCGCTTATGACCACAGCTGTTGAGGAAGGTCCGTTCAAGGGCGAATGATGCAAATTACTCAAGTGTTTTATCATTTTTTTACGGCGCAGCCGTGTGAAAGGGGCTGTCGATTACGAAAGTCCTCAAGAGCCATGGCAACCCACGACCTTGACCCTGGGTCAAGGTCAAGGCACCCGTGGCTCTAGCATTGCCACACTTGTATCCGGGGGACCAATCAGCGGTTGTCAGTGTCACCGGACAGTGGTGCAGGGTTGCTGCTTCCTCGGCCCTCTGGGCCTTAACCTTGAACCTTTGGTTAATTAATAATGCAGACAGTCTTAGGCTCGCTGGCAAGGCAGCGAGCTGCATGGGGGGGTGTGCTTATGCATATGGCCGCTCTGCGAGAGGCTCAACTTAGCTTATCTCCATCCGCATGTAACCTCTGACCTCTGCACTTACCTCTGACTAGCTCGGTCTCAGAATGTACCTGCGCTGCCGGTCCAGGGCTTTTGCCCACCTGCCTTCGCACCTGGCGGCGCCGGTCGCTGTTGCCGAGCCGTGTGCGTGCAAAAGAATCGAGCGCCCTCTCACGGCTGTCCCCCGCTGCTGCTGCTGTTGCGGCCGCTAGGTGTCAAGGAGCAGCTCGGCTACCTGAACGATATCGGCGTTGACGTCATCTGGCTGAGCGCTTTCTACGACAGCCCCATGAAGGACCTTGGCAAGGATGTTCGAAACCACAGAGAAGTGGCAGCGCAGTATGGAAACATGAGCATCTTCGACGAGCTCCTGAAGGCCATCCACAATCAAGGTGAGGAGTGTGATTGCTCGGAGGCGGCAGCTGCTGTGACCTGGTCGTCACCTGACGATGGAAACCAAGTTGCCGGCAAACTTAGCCTCCGGCACTCACTCAGTAATTGGACAGTTAGAAAGCCGTAAAGTTGGCATCGGCCAGCGCATTCCCTGCAGCCTATGCACGGAATCTTGGTGTCCTATTTAAAAAAAAGGCCTTCCACCAGGTGACGTCAGTCTTGTCAGCACCGCGGTCGAGCTTCAGCCGACTTTCTGCTGACCAGCCTTGCAAGAATTCGCCTCTCGCTGGGGAGATGAACTCAGCAGCCAGGCTTCGTTCACATGCATTTGTTATGTCCCTTCTAGTCTGCCCTGACTCTGTCTCTGTCTGTCTCTCTTCTCTTTCTGTCTCTGTCTCTGTCTCTGTCTCTGTCTCTCTGTCTCTCTGTCTCTCTGTCTCTCTCTCTCTCTCTCTCTCTCTCTCTCTCTCTCTCTCTCTCTCTCTCTCTCTCTCTCTCTCTCTCTCTCTCTCTCTCTCTCTCTCTCTCTCTCTCTCTCTATCTCCCTCTCTCTCTCTCTGCAAAGCTGCTAAAAACTCCACCCGTTCTTCCGAGCATTTACTCTGTCTGTGTGAATTGACTGTCGTGGATTGTGCGTGTTGAAGTTGTACGTGTTATCACTAATCAATTGACAAGCTCCTTTGTAGCATGTTTAAGTTACCCATGAAGAGATTTGATTCTATCGGGGTGCTATACAAATGTTTTAATTATTCAACGGGCACTCCACTGCCGAGCCAGTTGCAGCTGATTACGTGCTGCAGCTCACAGTGGTGTCTTCGTTTCAAAAGAGTTAGTCCAGGTGCCTTGGCTCGGCCAGGAGTTGCTAGCGCTGTTTCAATCTTGACCTTGCCCTTGTTTCAATCTTGACCTTGCCCTTGTTTCAATCTTGACCTTGCCCTTGTTTCAATCTTGACCTTGCTCTCGCCCTTGAACCGACCCAGCTGTCGCATGGAGCTGTAGAAGGAGAGAGTTTAGCAAGGAAACTGACGTCGCATGCCCTTCTCGGACAGGTTCAGTTCGGTGGCCACCCCTTCACAAGCTATGCCTCCGTGAGCCGGGCGTCACTTCCTGCCAGTGCTGACTGAAGGCATTAAAAGTTCCTCTGCAGACTGCATTCGATCCAATCGTCGGCTGCGCTGCCACCGCCGTGCTTCTTATCTGCTGTCCGCTTGTCTTGCAGTTCGAGCGAGGACGTCTTCTGCATGCCACCTGTTGTCCGAGAGCCACCATGTCTGAGCTGGGTTTCTTGCATGCGTGCACACGAGCACACCTTGTTTGTGCATGCGACGTTGCTTTTTTTTCAACACTCATCTAAAAGTGTAGCCGAATCACTTTTTATTTTTGCAGAACTTTGATGCCCTTTACCGGTGCATGTTTCCGCACTCGCTCGGTTGTCCCCTCCGGACTTTGAGAGATCAGTGTGGTTGCCCTCGGGTAAACCGCCCCCATCCTCATAAGGGGGGGGGAAGCCCCCTCGTCAGCCCCCCTACACGACCTCTCACAACGAATTCTGATCGCCTCGACCTTACCCACCCCCTGCTCCCTCGACGATGTGGTAACCGCTGTCCGGCGCAGGCGTTGTCCTGTCTGAGTGCACATCTGCCTTTGGCCGGCCGAAGAGATGCTGCTGCCACGCCTTCCTCCTAGCCGGTTCGTGCTGCCTCCGCATGCAAGGTTGCGGGTGTCAGGGATGCCGGCGCGAATAGGTCCGTGCACCCGATTTGGATTTTCAGGCATGAAGCTGGTCATTGATTTCATACCGAACCACACCAGTGACGACCATCCGTGGTTCACATCCAGCGCAGAAGACGACAAAGACTTGTACGTGTACTCAAGAAAATCCACGTGCCCTCCTAACAACTGGGCAAGTACGCAGGCTCGAGGGCAGGGCGTGTGTGCCATTTCTCATCTCGCTGTGCCGTGCAATGTGAGGCCTTGCTACTGTGCGAGGGGGAGGGCTATGTCGCGCGGTGCGGTAATGTATCCTCATGTGTAACTCCACAAAGGCACAACGACTATGAGGGTGCTACGCTGGAGAGTTTTCTATAGCACATTCAAAGCCTGAGCGGCTTACGGTATTTCATTTATTTATTTTATTTATTTATATATATATTTTATATATATATTTATTTTTTTTTATTTTTTTTATATATTTTTTTTTATTTATTTCATTTATATTTATTTATTTTATTTATTTATTTTCCATAAGCGGCTTACGATATTTTTACGGTAACTTCATCTCTCACCGCAACAAAGAGAAAGTGAGAAGCGTAGCAGAGTCAGGAGAGCAGTTGAAGTAGTGAGTGGCATGAAAGTAACAGCTCAGGACGGCTGGAAAGGATGAGCCACAGTCGGCAGCGGCAGCACGAGAGTGGATGGTGTTGCGTAAGAGTTGTGGAAGTGAGTTCCACAGTCAAGAACCTGCAGAGCAAAAGCCAATGTCGCCAACGGTCTTTAAAAGTGTAGAAATTGTTTTCATGCTGTCATTGTCACGCTGTCACTTTCGTTGCGCTTGCCGGCTGACTTCCGCCGAAGACTACAGCAGTGCCTCGTCCAGCCATCTTACCGCGTCCAGCCATATTACCGAGAACGCCCATGCCTCGTGTGGTAGTCATTTACGTGCAAGGTCGCGTTCACTTGGCAGTTACGAGCAAGCAGCTCGGGAGAGCAGTGCTGGCTTCACTGCCCTGGCCGTCTGTCTGCCTGTCGACTGAGGTCCTGACTCCTGCCGCTGCTTTTTCAGATCTCCGTTCATGGCGGCCCGATGTGGACCAATGCCTCGGCAGGTTGCTACCTTCACCAGTTTCGTTCGTTCCAACCCGACTTGAACTACCGGAACAACCGCGTCAAGCAGAGAATGAACGTGAGCATTAACTGCCCGATTGGGACAGCCCCCCCCCCCTACGCTCCCTCCCTTTTACTTACCACTCTGTGCATGCTAGTGCACGAGGCAAGTAAGGTGCTTGCAGTAGAAATCTAGAAGCTTCTAGCATAACCGCTTACTATAGCAGCTGGATTCTAATCAGGTAGATGGCATGGGATCGAGCCCACAAGTGTGTCCTGACTTTGGCAGTGACTACGCAGTATGTGTGTCCGTGCGTGTGTGCATGTAAGATCACGTGTATGTGTTCAGTGAACACTAGTGCAGTGGTCAGGTGCTAGCACAGTAGTCAGTGGTCAGTAGCCAGTGCACTGGTCAGGCTTCCCTCCGATTGGCCGTGTGGAATAAGAATGCGAGGTCAAGGCTTCAGCCGTTTGCTTGCTGCCCTGTGTGCGCTATGGCCTCGCCTTGGCCCGCCCACCCATGGCAGCCATCCCTTCCTGCACAGGCGTGCGGACTGTCTGCTCAGTGTCGCTCTGCAGGCCGCCTGCCCGGGCAGTCTGCCTCCCCACACCGTGTCATCTCGCTCATGTTACCCGTCCCCGGTCACCGTCTGTCGTTGCAGGAGGTCGTCCAGTTCTGGCTGGACAAGGGCGTCGACGGCTTCCGGCTTGACGGCGTTGCACACCTGTACGAGGACTACGGCTTTGCCAGCGAGTCAATGTCCTCGTCAACTAGGAGCATGAACACGGTAACTTCATGGTACCAGCAGCGGCAGCATGGCTGGCACCAGGGGGCGCTGGGCGGCACTCATGACCTTACCAGCCATCTGATGCCTCTCTGCTGAAAAGCCACTGAAGGTCAGGCACGGGAAAGGGGCGTCCATTCTTCATTAGCCTCTGTAGGAGACTTGGCATGAGGTACCGTTTTTCATCTGCTCTTTTTAGCACAACGTTTGCAATGTCATGTGCTGACCGTGGCACACGGAATTGCAAACTGCCCGACCAGGGATGCGGTATCTCTATGCACTGATAGCTTCAGTAGTTCTCTGCGGCTATTTTTACGTAGACCGCTTCCCGGAGCCTAGATAGATGTCGTGTAGAATCGTAGACGTATGCCCTCTCTCACTCACTCCCTTTCATTCTGTGTATCCTTACATCTATCTCCCCCTCACCATGCGTTTCTCAGCCCCTTATCACTCTCTCTCTCTCTCTCTCTCTCTCTCTCTCTCTCTCTCTCTCTCTCTCTCTCTCTCTCTCTCTCTCCACTCTCTCTCTCTCTCTTCTCTCTCCTCTTTCTCCACTCTGCTTTCTTTCCTTCTTCTTGTCTTCCTTCCTTCTCTCTCTATTTTCTTTGTCACTGCATCATGCAGCGTTCACGTGCATGCACGGCAAGCTACAGGCATGCGCGGCTCCCCCCCCCCCTGCACGTTCATGTCTGTAGCTTGTAGGGGAGGAGGGAGCTCTCTATACATCGAGGTGCTGTTTACTGTCGCCCTCCTTGTTCGAAGCTGCTCATGGGTGGACTGGCCGGATGCTCCGGTCGCTTGGGACTCACGTGTTTGACGGTAGAGCGAGGCGCGAGTCCTGAGAGACTGCTCCAAAAAGAAAGTAGACCGGATGTGTTCGTCTCGTTGGGGCGCTTCTCCAGTCGCGACACCAGTTTTGGAGTCGGCGTCGTGCTTATGTAAAGAGCTTTCCCTGATTTTTTTGGGTCCCCCCCCCCCGATCCTTATCCTGTGCGGAAGTGGCGCCGATTCCTTTCACCTTCGAGCTCGATGTTTGCTCGTCGCCTATTCTTCTCATTCGCTCGTTGAGCGGCTCTCCTCAAGGTCGCCTAGTAGAGTACCGGTCTCCTCACGAACTGGCCATTTTGCAGAGCGATTATCAGTATTGGAATCACACGAATACGTTCAGCATGCCCGAGGTCATGGACATGGTGACTGCATGGAGAGGAATCATGACTGATGCCCAGCCGCCGTACAGGTGAGAGCGACGTACAGGTGAGAGCGACGTACAGGTGAGAGCGACGTACAGGTGAGAGCGACGTACAGGTGAGAGCGACGTACAGGTGAGAGCGACGTACAGGTGAGAGCGACGTACAGGTGAGAGCGACTTGGCTGGAGCCGCTACGTTGACGTTGCACGTAAGCACGCACGGCGGCAAGCAGATCGCGTGGAGAGAGCAGCTACGTAATGTAATGTAATGCATCTCCGTCTGTAACTCCACAAAGTCATAAAGACCATATGGGTGTTACTCACGATAGTTTTGTATAGGCACTCACAGCCTCAGCGGCTTTCGGTACGCAGTCGGTAGCCAACAGACTTCGTCTCACGAAACAAAGAGAAAGTGGGAAGCATAGCAGAGTCAGGAGAGCAGTTGAGGTAGTGAGTAGCATGGAAGTAGCAGCTCAGGACCGCTGAAAAGGATGAGCCATAGTCGGCAGCAGGAGAGTAGTGGTCGTTGCATAAGAATTGTGGAAACAAGTTCCACAGTCTAGGACCTGCAGAGCTAAAGCTTCTATCGCCAACGGTCTTTAAGCGGAGCAATGGAACAGCTAATTCATTGTCCACAAGGACTTGAGGGCGCGAACAGGCTGAAACTGATGCAGCAGTTCAGCTTGGTACGAAGGAGCCAAGCCGTGGCAGGCCTTGTGGGTCAGCGTAAGAACTTTGCTCTGGATCCGTTGCTCAACCGTCATCCATCCTAGCTCTTTTAGCAAAGAAGACACGTGCTCAAACCTCTGGGACTTGAAGACTAGCCTTGCAGCCATATTCATAGTCTGCTGCAGTGGCCTAATTGCTTTCTTTGGCAGCCCAGCCAAAAGGGAATTACAATAATCAAGCCGAGACAGAATTAAGGAGGTAGTAGAATTTTTTACAAGCAACTGTGGGAGACAGCTCCTAATCTTGGCTAGGGATCGGACGTGATGGTTAGTTGTAGAAGCAGTCATCTGAATGAAGCTTTTAAAATTGAGGCAGTTGTCGAAAACGACACCTAAATTTCGAGCACGTGGTGATGGTCGCACACTAGCATCACCTATTAGAAGAGCAAATCATTTTAATCCAGCCACACGCTTAGGGTGCCCTATGAGCAGCAGTTCGGTTTTATCATTGTTTAATTTCAGGAAGTTTTCCGACATCCAGGATCGAATATCGGCAAGGCAAGCATTCAGTTTCTCAGTTGCTGCAGCGAATTCCGACGGTTTGAATCACAAATACAACTGAGTATCATCAGCATAGAAGTGATATCCTATTCCGTGGGCCTTAATGACTTTTCCCAGAGGTTGTGTATAAATGGAGAACAGCAAGGCGCCGAGTACGGACCCTTGAGCGATGGTCGCCAGAGCGAGGCATCCGTGCAGGAAGGGGCGGAGCCCGAGCTGAGCGTGTGTGTCACGTGCTTTAGTCGTGTCACGTGCTTTAGTCGTGTCACCGTATTGGCATCAGCAGGCATGCATGCATGCAGCCGGAGCCAGTCATTCTTGTCATTCAAGCACTTGAGTTGGGGGTGCCTATAATAGTTCAATGCTACAATGGCGGCCTTGGCTGTTGAAAACCTACCCTTTTGTTTGATGAAATTGAGTGCTGGGTGTCGGAGTAGACCGCAGCAAAAAGTTTACCAATCCTCGTGAGCATAATAATAATAATCATGATGCATGTGCACAGCAAACAAAACCTTATAGGCACTCAATGTGCTGGAAAGAAAGCATATCAGTTGATTAGCGATATTATCTTGCACAATATCAGCCCCCCCCCACTAACCTAACCACATAAAGAACATGTCGACAGAGCAGGTGCAGTGGAGAACACGTGAATTTTTAGCATCACTTTAAATGTCAAGTCATGGCATGTCGTGTCGTCAGTCAGACGTGAGTTTCAGGCTTTGGGAACATGCAAGCTGAAGGCATTGGGAGCACACGTAGGACTTGAGATTGGTTTGAGGTATAGCTAAACAATTTGAGTCAGGAGAGTGGGTGATATGATGCTTAGCCTAATTGGCGAGTAGGTCGGATAGGTAGGCTGGAGTGAGAGAATGAAGGGACCTGAAAAAATGGACAGAACCATGATGGCGATGAACTGCATGACGCGGAGCCACTGCAGATCGATGAGAACTGATGTAATGCTGCAATTGTCATGAGCCGATTTTCCATTAATTTAAGGGATCTCGTTTAGTGTCAAGTCAATAGTGAATCCCCAAGCTTAAGAAAGCATAGGGACTGACAGCACCGAGGGTCAGTCTCTCGAGGATTCTCGCAGCTATTGGTGGCTTCGAGTCTGCAGGATTGGTGGAGCCCTCGGGGAAGCCATGCGCGAGTGCACATTTCAGATGGAGGAGCAAGAGAGTGACAGGATCTCAAAATGGATGCGTTGCTTGCATGGAGCTACATATTCGTGCATCAAGTTTAGCTGAAATAAAAAAAAGGCGTCTAATTAGTTGCGACACTAGCTTGCAATTCTTGCACTATCGGTACGACCATCGAAGGCAGTCTGACTTACGTCAGATGTATTTAGGAAACAGCTTGCACGGACAAGTACTGCTCTTGCTTTCTATATTTTCATCTGTCTGTTTCTTTTTCTGTCTCTCTCTAATAGCTAAGGATGCATACTGCTATAGTGCTAAATAGGGATCTTCTCAGGCTCCACTTAGGCTCTTGACTAATCTCTCTCTATCTCTCTCTCTCTCACTCACTCTCTCTCTCTCTCTCTCTCTCTCTCTCTCTCTCTCTCTCTCTCTCTCTCTCTCTCTCTCTCTCTCTCTCTCTCTCTCTCTCTCTTTCTCTCTCTCTCTCTCTCTCTCTCTTAGCAGGGCTTCCGAAGACTGCCACAAGAACTCTTATGTTTACTCCTAAATATGGCCACTAGATTGGTCTTTAAATCCTCGAAATTGAGCCACGTGCCCCTGTGCTAAAGCAGCAGCGACAGCTCACGGTTGAGCAGATGCTAGAGGTCAAGTTTAACTGGATCGACCTTTGGCTCACGGTGCTCCGGTGCTCCGGTGCTCCGGTGCACCCGCGGTGACCTTGGGCTCACCGGTCCGACCCCCCACCCCGAGTGGCTGACACTGCTGCAACGGGCATCGGTCCCTTCAGGCCCCTCTCAGGACTATGCTTTAGCTTCTATCCGTTGTTTTTATTTGTCACTGCAACTGCTGCTAGCAGATGCTCCGTCGGACCGTGCAGCCTGCCCCTGTGTAGTCATCACCATCTCCCCTTACAGGCAGCAGCAGCAGCCTGCGGCAGCACCACGTGCCCACGATCTTTCGATCTAGCTTGCTCCTTGCTGGGTTACCACCGATGGTGATAGGCATGCACTTGCATGGTTCGATGCACTTGCATTGATATATGTATATATATATATATATATATATATATATATATATATATATATATATATATATATATATATATTGCATGCATATATATATATATATATATATGTTGCATATATATATATATATATGTTGCATATATATATATATATATATATATATATATATATATGTTGCATATATATATATATATATATATATATATGTTGCATATATATATATATATATGTTGCATATATATATATATATATATATGTTGCATATATATATATATATATGTTGCATATATATATATATGTTGCATATATTTATATATATATATATATATGTTGCATATATATATATGTTGCATATATATATATTGCATATATATATATAGATATTGCATATATATATATATATATATATATATATATATATATTGCATATACAATTGATTTGTATAGCACCTTAAGAGAACTTCTCTAATCTCTAACCAGGCGCTTCACATATGCCTCAGAGCTCGAGCTGACGAACTCGGTCATCCAATGCATTCACCTTGACCTTGGTTGGTGAAGCCAAGCACCTTAAACTCCTGAGCCAAACCAGGAGTTGCATGCACACCAGGAGTTTCTGTTCGTTGCTGCCGTTTGTTGCTTCTGCTGCTGCCGTTTGTTGCTTTTGCTGCTGCTGCTGTTTGTTGCTGATCATGAGAGTCGGCTGAAGGAAGCCCTGCATGAAGTGCAGCAAGCTTAAAAGATGCACTAGGCTTGGGCAAGTGCTGGAGAAAGATTAGCAGATGTATAGCTGCCTGCTTAAGTCAGAAACAAAAACTACTTTGAACCACTCGGGGCTTGTTTGACGTTGCTCGCTGTAATGGTTGGGTGGCTGTCATAGGACAGCTGCTCTGCAGAAGCTGTGGCTTGGCCACCTTCTTTCGAGGAAGAAGCGGCCACTGGTGGCCATGGAGACGTGTCTGACTGGCCCGTGCGTGGCCAGGGCACGCCCGGACACGCCAGATCTAGGCCCGTCGAGTGGGCACTCAGCGATGCCGTCAGCAGAGCAGCTGCCGCCGCTACCACTGCACTCGGAAGACGGGGGGGGGGCGGCAGGCGGACGGGGGAGGGGTGAGTGGGCAGAGTACAGAGGCACGGGAGGCAGGATACGTGCACTTTTTGGCGGTCGATTAGGCTTCAGGCTTTTAGGTCGTTTGCTGCCGACTAAAAATACCTGCTAGTCGGTGACATGTGTGGCCGGCTGTCTGCTACTGCTGAGGCCCCACATCAATCTCTTAGCCAGCCGAACCGAGTGGGGTGAGAACAGAAAGGAATGCAGCACTGGCCCGGCAGTCGTTGAGGTGGTCTGAGGGGGGAGGAGGAAGTGAGGTGAGAGCAGCAGCAGCAGCTGCTGCTGCTGCACTGGCTGGCCACCACCTGGCTGTCTGCTCTGGGTCGACGAGCCCGAGCACGTGACGGCATGCCGGCAGGGCTATGGAGCAGCCGTGCCGAATTCCACAGGTGCCTGTCTTGGTCGCTTGGCCGCCTGGCTGCTTCCGGTACTCTCCTGAGAAGGAGTAGGAGTATAGATCGGCCACCTGCTTTGCACATCAACCCGGCCAGCGCCCGTATGATGCCCGAGCTGGAGTCACCCTGTGGTGTGTGTATGGGGGTGGACAAATTCGAAATGTGTGGGTGAGCGAGAGCCTGGGTACTTGTAACTGTCGCAAGCAGCTGGACAGAGAGGTTTTCCGAAAGCCGTGCGACTTAGGTGGGGCCAGAAAGACTGACAGAGAGACAGAGAGAGGGGGAGAGAGAGAGAGACAGGCAGACAGTGAGACACACACACAGAGAGAGAGAGAGAGAGAGAGAGAGAGAGAGAGAGAGAGAGAGAGAGAGAGAGAGAGAGAGAGAGAGAGACAGACAGACAGACACAGAGACAGACACAGAGACAGACAGGTGGAGACAGAGAGGGGAGGGATGGAGGAGAAGAGAAACAGGGGAGGGAAAGTGAGAGACAGACGGAGAGACCAAGCTGGTTTGGTCGAGCGGTTAAGGTGCTCGCCCGACCAAGGTCTGGCTGAGGTCGTAGGCTCGAGCCCCGAGGCATATACGAAGCGCCTGAATAGAGATTAAGTTCTCTTGGGGTGCTATACAAATTAATTATATATAGAGACAGGCAGAGAGACTCGGTGCGATTCGGTCGTTCGACCATGTCACACCTGGTCCTGCACCAACGTTCCCGTGGTGCAGTGTGGACACTGTGCTGGAGCAGGAGCTATGCTGCGGCGGATCATTTGCATGATCGTCCGTGCGCTGCTGATGCGGTTTCCGCGAACGTCAGGGAATGCAGGAGGGGGCAAGTGAGGCGGTCGTGGCGGTGGAGCTGATAGAAGCCTCCCCTGTGGCTAGGCCTGCCCACTCTTCGGCAGCCATTGTGAGAGCCCTCTCAATCTTTGCTCATCGCTCGAGGCAGAGCGGCTCTCGCCCGGCTCAATTCATCGCTCACCTGGGGCCACCACCACTCCGCTCGGTGGCCGATGCTGGCAGTCGATGGATGGCCCGGCCTGATACATGGAGATCCGCCTGCGTCCGCTGGTGGCATTTCCGCCGGCGTTTCCCATCGACAGGTTCATGGCAGCAGACGTCGATGCGCCGAGACCCGAGGAGCTGCGCATGTACTATGGACGCCAGGGCAGCGATGGTGCCGACTTTCCTGTCAACTTTGTGCTGTCCACTGCCACCAAGGATTGTAACGCCAGCTGCATGCAGAGCCTGGTGGACAGCTGGCTGCAGGCCCTGCCCGCCGGCAGGACGGCCAACTGGGCGGTGAGTGGTTTCGAGGCAGCGACTCCGGCAGACGCCCGCAACTCGGGCATTCCCGCCCTGACAGCCAGCCCTGCCCGGCACGGTGGCAGCGAGCCACTTTTTTGCGCACTTGCGTTGCGCCCCGTCGTCGTCGTCGTCTCACCACCGGCGGATCGGTCGGAGCTGTGGAGGTCGGCTGAGAATCGTGTGATGGCCCCTCGCTAGGGGCTGGCCTCTGGCCTCTTGCTCGTGTCTCCGTCATTGTCGCGAGCGCCACAGTGCAAGGCCGCACGCGGGGCAGCAGCCTGCGATCGCTGGCTTTTGGTGATGACCTCGTGCGTCGGCACCCGAGCTGTCGGCATGAGGAAGGCGCCATCGGCAGCGGCTCGGAGGGGCATCTTTTCTTCCTCGGTCCCTGCGAGTCGTCGTCACAACGATGAAGCCGCTGCTCACAGGCTAGCAGGTGGCGTGCCTTCCACCATCCCTTACTCCCCCACCCCCTCCGATTGTTCTTCCATTGGCTCGGGCATCGCCTTCCACGCAGATTGGCAACGAGAACAAGCCTCGGGTGGCGACCAGGGTCGGCGAGCAGCACGTCGACGCCATGAACATGCTGCTGCTGCTGCTGCCCGGTGCAGCGGTCTCCTACTACGGCGACGAGATCGGTCTGCCCGACCTGCCCGCCGACGTTCTGCACGGCAAGAAGAGCTTCGATCTCGTGAGTGCTCCGCCGCGCTGCTGCGCTGCCGCAGCACCGACGCCGCACCGCATCCCCTTTGTGACCTCGCGCAAGCGGTAGTAGTCGCCTGTCCTGGAAACCTTCAGAAGCAAAGCTGCTGCTGCTGTGCTGCACCCCTCTTGCCGCTGCCGCTGCCGCCGCTGAATGCCGGGCAAATTGGACGATGACTAAAAATCTCCATCGTTGGTCGACCGATGGATTACCACAATGCTCGCGGCTGCCCGAAGCAAAGCTCCATGCAGGCACCCGGAGACCTCGCATCGAGGCTGCCCGTCGGTAGCGACAGCCGAGCCTTGCCCCCCCCCCCCCCCCCCCCCCCGCACCTCGTTCGCCTGCCGCTTTGCCTTTTTATTGTTGTTCTCGCTAGCTCCACTCTTTTCCCCATATCGCATCGCATTTTGTGACCCGAGCGCTCACTATTGGATGAGTGCGGTAGCACTACTTCCCACCTTCGCCACCACTGTGATATCTCCGCCGCCCGAAATATCTCGTGCAGGACGGCAGAGATGCGCACCGAACTCCGATGCGCTGGAACGGTAGCGCCACGGCAGGGTTCTGCCTCAGCGATCCGTGCCGCGACAGCCAGTGGTTGCCCGTCCTGCCCAGCAACAACGGCTCGTTGCCAAACGTGGAGGTGAGCGCTGCCCCCCTCCCCCAGCCGCTTCGAGCGACCTGTCGTTGCCCACTCCTCGCTGGCGAAGGAAGTACTGCCGAACTAGCGGTTTTGCTGCTAAGTCGACATGGCGTCCGAGCGATGTAGCCTTAGCTTGCGCCTTGCGCCTTCGATGCTACACGCTTGGCGCTGCGACGTGGAGCTTGCCGGAACCGCATGCCTGGCCATCGCCAGATGATGGCGGATGAATGGCTCGACTGCAGCCGGGTTACGGCAGACCCGCACCGAACATGGTGGCTACGAGCATGACGTCAGACCCAGCAGCTCCTCCGAGTCGTGTGGCTTGCAGCCTCGGCTCTGCTGCCCTCCCTCCCCCCCCCCGACGGTGCGAGAGGAGCCGCTGAAAATTAAGCCGCTGGCTGTGGTGTTGTTTGACGATGCAGGCTCAGCTCAAGGACTTGAACTCGCATCTGAACGTGTACAAGAACGTCAGCAGGCTGAGAAAAGAGAGGACATTCCAGATCGGCCACACAGAGTGGCACGTGACAGGCAACCCGTGCGCGCTCGCCTTCCGGCGCCACTTCGACGGTCGGCCGACGTGAGTGGCCCGGTGCTCCATTGCTCTCCTGCCCTGCCCTGCTCAGGTCCGCGAGGCGTCGCTGTGAATTATAAACTATCTATTTCCAACTTCACTCGTATCGAATTCTTGCCCGTGGGCACTCTGAAGGAGATGCTGTGCCGGGCTTTCGGCCACTTTTTAAAGCCGTGCCGACGGCGGCTCCACTAACTGGCAGGCTTTCTTTCTCCATCGAGCGAGCCAGTGCGCGTGTGGGCAAGTCAGGAAGTCAGGCTGCCTGGCAACCAGATGCTTCGTGCAGAGAAGGAAGGAAGTAGCTACAGAGAGAGAGAGAGAGACAGACAGAGAGAGAGAGAGAGAGAGACAGACAGACAGACAGGCAGACAGACAGTGAGGAGGGAGAGACAGACAGACAGAGAGGAGGGAGAGAGACAGACAGTGAGAGAGACAGAGAAGAGACGGGGAGATCGACATAGTATCGGTAGCTCACTGCTCTCAAAGTGGCCCGGGCTCTCTATCTGACCTTGACCTACGTGCTCGAGTCGAATGCTTATCTACCTACTACTGCCTGAGTTTACGTCTTTCCCATAATTGCAAAAGCTGCAACCACTGCATGCTTCAGTCGGCGACCAGGGCCTGTATCCTCAAAAATCGAGCTTACAGTTAGAGTGGCCGATGTAGCGCCTCCCATCCTGCTGATTATACTTTGTACCCAATCCATGGAATCCTGCATTGAATAATGATAAGGCAAATTTGATAAGGCTGTCATAAGCTGCCGTGAGTTTAACGATGTAAAGATATAAATATAAATACATAACGATAGCATTGAAAGGAAACCATAATTTGCCATCCTCGAAAGTTATTAATACTAATTACTATTATTATTTTAATGATACATTTGATATCGTGCTCTCCGAGAACTTAATCTCTTTCTAGGCGCTTTACATTCGCTGCAAAGAAAGCACGATCAAATGGTTAGTGGATGAACATCCGACATGAACGTAATATATCTCTGTCTGTAACTCTACTAAGTGACAAATGGAGAGTTTTTATAGTGCACTCAGACCCCAAGTGGCTTTCGGTACGAATAGAGGTTAACGTACTAGTGTCTCGTCTAATCTGTCTATTGTCGACTCGCAACTTTCGCTCTGATCGTTTACGACACGGTCGTGATGACGGGTTGCATGACTGCTAGCTGCCGTGACTTGACGATGCGATGTTTTATTTGTGACCGGGGCAGGGTTGCCATATATAAATGTAGAATACATTTGTACGGCGTCCCAAGAGAACTTAATCCCTATTCAGGTGCTTCACATAAGCCGCCGGACTCGGGCCCACGACCAAGGTCATCAGATACATTTACCTTGACCTGGGTTGAGGCGAGCATCTTAACCAGTGGGCTAGACCAGCTCAACGTGTGCTAATTCTCGTTGCAGATACCTCGTTGTCATCAACTTTTGCTCCGAAGAAATTGAGGTGAACCTGGCCAGCGACGATACGCCAGCAGACAGCAGCCGGTATCCCGTGACACTCGCTGCGAAGACCGGAGGTGTTCATGCCGACAAGCATGAGATCGGCATGTCCTACGAACTAGATAGTGTCAAGCTTGCCCCTAACCAGGGACTGGTGTTCACGTGGAACTATATCATCGACGAATTGATTTGAGCAAGCAAGCAGGACAAGGATTCGATCGGTTTCGCAGCACTTGTCTGTCGGCAAGGCCCGAATAACGTGTCCAATGCAAACCTGTTTTAGCCTTAGGCGAGTGATCTGCGTCATTTGTACCTCGCTTTTCTGGCTTAATACATGCATATTTCGAATGGCAAGCGAGGATCGCGTAAAGCGACACGTGCAGCAAAGCACCCGAGTAAGTTTGAATCAAATGTCGCTGAACCGATGGCGACTTCAGCACGATGTGGCTGAACCAACGGCAGATTGTGGTATAATGTGGCTGAACCGATGGCTATTGTGACATAATGCTGCTGAGCTTATGGTAGAATCTGGCATAATGTGGCTGATGACCGTATTTATATAGCCCGTGTGCATCTGCTGTCCCTCTGGTGATATGGTTTCTTAACTCTGCCGAGTGTTGCAGAAAGCTTGCCTGGATTCGTCATTGCCATAGTTTAGAGTTGAGCCAAGTCTCGTTCTTTGATTCCGCAGAGAATTAATGTATCTCTGTCTGTAACTCCACAAAGCCACAAAGACTATGTAGGTGTTTTGTATAGCGCACACAGCCCAAATGGCTTTCGGTACGGATTCGGTAGCCAACAGACTTCATTTCACGAAACAAAGAGAAGGTGGGAAGCATAGCAGAATCGTGAGAGCAGTTGAGATAGTGAGTGGCATGGAAGTAGCAGCTCATGACCGCAGGAAAGGATGAGCCATAGTCGGCAGCAGGAGAGTAGTTGTCGTTACGTAAGAATCGTGGATGTGAGTTCCACAGTGTAGGACCTTCAGAGCTAAAGCTTCTGTCGCCAACGATCTTCAAGCAAAGGAATGGAACAGCTAATTTATCGTCCATAAAGGACCTGAGGGCACGAGGAGGCTGAAACTGGTTCAACAGTTCAGTTAGGTATAGAGGAGCCAAGCCGAGGCGGACTTTGTGGGTCAGCGTAAGAACTTTTCTGTGTCCGTTGATCAACCGGCAGCCACCCTAGCTCTTTTAGCAAATAAGATGCCCGGTCAAACCGCTGGGAATTGAAAACTTGCCTTACAGCAATATTCATGGCCATTTGCAGTGGACTAGTTGCTTTTTTGATAGCCCAGCCAAAATAGAATTACAATAATCAAGCCGAGACAAAACTTGAGGAGCTCGTTAAATTTTTTTGCAAGCCACCATGGAAGGCAGCTCATAATCTTAGATAGGGATAACACGTGATGGCTAGCTGTAGAAGCAGTCTTCTGAATGAATGCTTTTAAAACTTAGCTGTCGATAACGACACCTAAATTTTGAGCACATGTTGATGGTCGCACGACAGCATCGCCTATTAGAAGAGCAAAGCCTTCAAACCGAGCCGAACGCTTAGGTTGTCCTATGAGCCGCAGTTCAGTTTTATCGTCATTTATTTCATCTTCCAGAAATTTTCCGACACCCAGTGTAGAATGTCGGCAAGGCAAGCATTCAGTTTATCAGTTGCTGCAGCAGATTCAGGCGGTTTGAATGAAAAATAGAGCTGAGTATCGTCAGCATAAAAGTGATATCCTATTCTATGGGCCTTAATAACTTATCCCAGACGCTGAGTATAAATGGAGAACAGCTAGGGACCGAGGACGGACCCTTGAGGGATTCCACAGGTGACCGATCTCGTGGGTGAGACCTGACCCCCAGCACGACACGGATTGAACACGATCAGACGAGTACGATTTAAACCACGCCAGTGCCCCGTCCACCAGACCGATCGTTGTTTGCCCAAGCGTTGAAGCTAGGACATCGTGATCAATGGTATCGAAGGCAGCTGATAGGTCTAGCCTGTTGATAAGTAGTGTCAGACGAGTAAGAGATCCGAGTGGGTCCGAGCGTTGCACGTCCATCGAGAGGAAGCTGTTCCACCATGTTCAGCTGAGTGGTAGGTCATAGTGTCCTGCAGACAGTCCTCTAGGCAACCGGTGGCAACTCGTGTGAGAAAACCATCAAACACGTCACTGCGCTCGCTCGCCCCGGGGGTCTTGAACCGCGGCACGCGACTCGGATCGTGGGTTCGAATTCTGCAGCAGCCCTGATTCCCCGATTGCCACTGCCCCGCGCAGCAGTGGCAGATGAGCTTTAAGGCCCTTATACTAATATGCAAAATGAGGCTGACCTTTGATCAGCTGACCCTCACTTCAAGGTGAACGAGTGTCTTGCACGAGTAAGCTACATTCGTGCACTGCCCGCCAGGAATCCCGACGTCCGTCTAGATAGGAATTGCATAGCACCGACAGAATTGAAAGAATCCCCCTCCCCCTGGGCATTAGTCTGAGGGGGCAAGGTGCTCGCGCTAGAGCGACCATGCCGCGGGTGGTTCGAGTCCTGCAGCAGGCGATCTTTGTTGCTTTCTGCAAGCGGCAGATCGCTGCAGCTCTTCTGCCGCTGCTATTAGGAGGCTGGATAATAGGCCTTGGCCTTTACTTTATTTTGACAGACGAACGCCCGCTTGCCTAGCGTCGAAGGAAGCCGGAGGTCCGGTCATTTCTTCTGAATTGCTCCTGTCATGGCGGCCGAAGCCCTCTTTCCTTTAAGCGGAGTCACGTGACCTCTTAAAGGAAAGAAGGCTTCAGCAACAGATACTGTCTCATGGGAACCAAGAGTCACCTCCAGCAAACAGTTTCCTGTCGCCGCCTGCCTCGTCCCGAAGCCAAGTTCAAGGTCTTGGTAGAAGCCGGTCCTTTGCACTGGCACGAGTCTATCGCCCGAGTCTAGGGAAGCTAACGAGGACTCTTGCAGCCTTCGACCCAGCGCTCCGTTAAGGCATTCTAGGGCATCGGGTCAGTCGGTCTACCAATCGCTCGCTCGCTCGCTCGGTCTCGGGACGCTGGCAATAAGAGCGTCTCTAGCAAGTACCCGTGGAACCAGGTGAGTACCTGTGGAACTTGGCCAGAGGCCGAGGTCTCGCTCGCGAGCCGGACGCACGAGGAGCACTCGACTCGGCCACTCGGCTCTTGCAGACCGATTAACGAGTTCTTTTCCAGCTCGGCTCGTTACTCAAAAATCTCCCTCCCTCGCCAGCGAGCGACAGCTGTCAAGTCGCTGCTCACGCGCGTCGATCCAAACGAGCCGCCGCCGCCAGTCGCCGCAGCGGTGAATTTCCACATACGCAAACCGCCGCCACGAAGCGATTACTGTAGTACTGTACCACTTTGCTGGCCTTGGCGGAATTTTAGCGCGAACAAGAGCTGTTCGGAGGCGGGCTAGAACTCCTTTGTCCTGAAGCAGTGAGCCAGAGAGGAGCGTCAGTGCGGTTAGAGAGCAAGAGCTTAAGAGCAAGCCAGGAAGCTCTGAGACCAGCGGTGGCGATTCGACTTCTAGAATTGGTCCGATACCCGCGGAAGCTGCTGATTGATGTTGGCTGGCCTGTCAACCTCCGCCTTCACTCGGTCCAAGAAAGAATCGTCTGGAACACATTCACTTTTCAAGCTGGACAGAGGTGCCCTTCCAGTGGCCTACTGACGGTATTAATTCCTTGCTGTAATGGGCCGGGGTGTCGGGCCCAATACCACTAAGCTCTGGCCCCCATTGTCTCAGCTACGTATTTAAGAGTCGAGCGACACTCGCTCTTAGTGTCTTTTTGGTCTTCTGTCCGGCTCCGAGCTTCGACGCCGTCGGACTCGTTTCTCTGAAAACGAGGGAGGAGGGCGGGCTGTTTGCCGGCGATTGACGGAACAGGGCGAGACAGCGCTAGGAGGATTCGGTGGACTCCACTGAATACGGTCGTATCGCGCCCGAGCTGGCATTTTGTGTTTCATTTGTGTTTTGTGTGTGCGAGCTAGCACGTGGTCTCGGCATAGGGATTTGCCGGTGCGAGCTAGACGTAGTTGGCGTGTGTGGAGTATTCTTGCCGCACTGGTGGAAACCGAGTCCTAGTTCTCCGGTTAGGGTTTAGGCTCCGGTTTGGGCTCAGTGTGGAGAAGTATTCCCTCCGCAAGAGTGTTGGTGCAGTTGAGAACGTGCGAGGAGTGTTGAGATAAAAAACTGAGCTTGACGCGCAGCGACTTTGTGCGTTTGCGAATGAAGCTCAGTAAAATCCCCAGTTTGTGTGTCTCGCTTTCCAATTCACGCCGCGGACTCAAGACCCCCTTTAGTAACGGTAAGCAGGTCAGCGCCAGAAACGCTCGTTTCGTGGCGGCCAGCTTATGGCGCGTAGGCGCGCACCGAACGGCACTAGGCGCTAGGCTACGCCGCCAGGTGAGCGGCAGGTCAAGCCTACTCCGCCGAGCCTTCGGGGTAACAGTACGCCTTCGCAAAGCCACGATGACAGAGCCGCGGCTTGTCTCGCTGCTTGAGGTGAGTTGTCCCTCGAACGCAGAGCGGTGGCGTGGTCAAGGTGGTCAAGGCCATCGGATTGCGGCTTTCGCAGCTCGAAGGAGACGGTGAAAATGACCTCGAGGAGTCGAGAGAGCATCGAAGAAAGTTCCAAAGACTACGTTTAGTCGCCTAGGCGACGCCTGCGTCAGCTCCGCAGGTTTCGCGCGCGTCGCCTCGTCGGCCTCCTCAAGTTGCTCTCGCGAATCCCTAATGGGAGTGCGGCTCCTTAGGAAGCCGCAAGTGTGATGTACAGAGCACTTTGAAGGAGAAGCAAAATTCGGAAATGATCGGCAACTACGGCGATTCAACGGGCCTTCGCGCGACGCATATATATATATATATTATTTATTTACAACTCATTTGCATAGCGCCCCAAGAGAACTTAATCTCTATTCACGCGCTTCACACATGCCTCCGGGGCTCGAGCCCACGACCTCAGCCAGACCTTGATCCCGGGGCGAGCACCTTAACCGCTGGACCAAATCAGCTTGGCGCGTCCGCCGAGGCAGAAAATTCGCAACATTCGTGCGCAATAGTCGGCGCGACGAGTGAGCGACGCTTTACGTCAATTTGGGCGAAGCGTGCGAGCAAAGGGTCGACCCTTGGCCGCCGCTCCCCGCCACTGCCGGATGCTCTCGCGTATTCGTTCATGCCAGGTCAGACTTGGCGAGCGCGGGCTTCGTGCAGCTGCGAGAATTTCGCTATTGATTGTACGCTACAGTAGAGCGCGTCTCAGTCCGACTCAGTCGCCCCTCAGCCATTAGATCTGCGAGGGCCAATTCCACCGATTCCACGGCTTCCGCACGTGTCCCTCGTGGCTCCGACGCTGTCGCGCTGAGAAGGACAGCGGCGGCCACCCACGTCGCCACCGCCCACACAGCCCACCGCCCACAAAGCCCACCGCCCATGAAGCTCACCGCCCACGAAGCCCACCGCCCACGAAGCCCACCGCCCACGAAGCTCACCGCCCACGAAGCTCACCGCCCGCGAAGCCCACCGCCCACGAAGCCCACCGCCCACGAAGCCCACCGCCCACGCCACAGTCGCGAAGTAGCGCCGAGGCCAACGCGGCACAAATGCGATTAAATTAAGCAGGATTAAAGACTGCGCGGCGGCGGCGGCACGGATGAACGGGCTATTCCTCATCGCTTGGCGAGTGCGAATTTTTTCCGTGTCTTTAGACTGCAAATTTTCCTGTTAATGAGTTCGGGTTACACTTGTGCGTCGTTTAAGGAATTGCATGCTTTCTTGAGAGGGCGAAGGAGCGATCGGCGAGAATTGCAATGACGTGACACTGTCGCATGAGATGATTGTCGCATTGTCGCATGAGCGCAGAGCCGTCTGTTGACAGTTAAAACAGCTGGAAGATGTAATGCGAAGACGACTTACACCCTGTACATAAGCTGAGATTCGTGGGTCAAGGCCATGCGCTCGTCTCACGCACGCGAGTGAGCAGCGACCCACACGCACCGCCGGCGGCACAAGGGTGGGAGGGACCTGCCTCCTCCACCTCCCGTAGGACCTATACCGAAGGGGCGTGGTCGGGCAGTTTGGCCACAGGCCGACGACGCCTACGCATTCAGCCTTACTTCAATTGGCTGTCCCGTGCACAGTCAAGCGCCCCAGGTCCCCCTTACCTTGGCTTAATTCTGTCTGCGCCTACGCGTCTCGCACCCCCCCCCAGCTGCTGCCAATGAGCTGCAAAGCCTTGCGGCGTGCAGAGGCGCCCGAGCGGAGGCGCCGTCAACGGAGATGCGACATTCGGTGCGTCACATCCGATGCGTACTCGCCGGTCGGTAGTGTAACAGCGGCTGGACGACACCTCATGCGAGGAGGACATCGCGCGCGAGTTATTCTTTTGGCAGGTTAAGTCGAGAACAACGGCGGATATATACCTTGAGAAAGAGATAAAATAGACTAGCCCGTGATCGTTGAGCGCTTCGCGACCGTCCGCGATGAAAGAATGCAAAGCACTCGTAGCTGGGCAGTGAGGAAACCTCTGAAAATGCAGCGAACAATCGGATACCCTCAAGCGAAGCTGTCGATTGCTACATTTAGACGCTCTGCTCTCTTCGGGTGTTACAGAAATATGTTAATATCCATAGTACTACCGTAGAATGCCTTTTCGGAATCAAATCGTTTGGGCATACCTCGACCGAATCTCAAATTCTTTCGGAGATCGTGCCTTTAGTTCGTATGCTTCCCAAAGCTGGGAACTCACTTCCGACTGACGTCGCAACGTCCCATGGCTTGATGGCGTTTAAAAAGAAGCATCCGGCGGGAGCCGCCGGAAATTTCCGAAGAGGGCATCGCGGTCCGAAAATACAAGATGGTCAGTCAATCAGCGGTCTTGAACGGCGTCAGACGATAGCCAAACCAGATTCTCTGTGGCAGACGGTCACGAAAATAGCGCGCGGCGGAATCTCCAGCGAGCAGGACGTTAGCACGAGAGTGCGGGTGCACGCACTATTAGCAACTACACGCGATTCGGCGAGATCCGGCCCGAGATTCGGCTCAGAGATCCGGTCCAAGATTCGGCGCGGAAATCCGGTGCGGTTTCTCGCCGGACGAGCCTACTCGTTCGCGTCGCTGCAGCGGCTGCGCTCCGGCGCTCCGACGGCCGACGCCGGGCGCCAGAGCGAGGCCGAAGCTCCGTGACGGCCGGCAGGGGGGACGGAGGGCCGGACGAGCTTCGCCAGCTGCGTTCGTGAGCAGCAGCCGATGAGCTGCCGCCTGATTACGCTTGCGCTTTTGCGGATTGGCACGCTTGCGATTAAGCGCTTTCCTGCGCCGTCGCGGTTGCTAGATTACGCGATTACTAGATTCCTCGACGGGCGGCGCCGCCGTCGCCTCCGCTCTCTCTCTCTCTCTCTCTCTCTCTCTCTCTCTCTCTCTCTCTCTCTCTCTCTCTCTCTCTCTCTCTCTCTCTCTCTCTCTCTCTCGAGGCGCTCTTACAAGAGAGGGAGCACAAAAGTCGCCGCTCGCAGTTACTCGCACTTAATCGTCGCGCTCTGTCGGCCGAGCAAGCGGCTTTTCACAGCCGCGCGCGAGGCTGGCGCCGTTGTCTAAGCGTAGCGTCTAAGCTCGTGCCTGACGAGGTAAGGCGAGACGCCGCAGTAGCTGACGTCCGCAAGAGAGTGCCCCCTGGCGGCTGCGGCTTCGGCTGCTGATGAGCTGCTCGAACGCAGCGGAGCGCTCGACGAGCGCTTTGACGCGACGTTTGACGTTTGAGCGCGCCGTGCGCCGTGCCAAAACCCGCTGCGACCGCGCAGCGCTGGGAGGCGGCGGCGGCCAGGACTTCCGCTCGAAGCGAGAGCCGCGCCAGCTGCGTCGTGCGCCCGCAGCGCCAATGGCGGAGCCAAGGAAGGGGCCGAAGGGACGGCTGCCCTCTGCCCTCTAGAGCATTCGAGGGCATTCATCCTGGGCCGCTCTGTAGATCTATGAACCGACCGTCGCCGACGACGAAATTATGTCCCACTGCGATCCAATGCGATCCCTACTAAGGAGGAAGGATGCTTGAGCTTGATTAGCGCTCGACGAGCGACTGCGGCGTGCGCCACGAATGAACTGTACAGTGCGCGCTAATAACTTTCTATTCCTTGTTGCACTCGCCCCCTACATAACAATTTTGCTAACCCTGCCCTCCAGTATACAATTTTGCAGGTCTTGCCTCCCCCAGGGGAAAAATCCGGCCGCGTTATTGCGTATGTCCTTTGGAGACCGTGCATTTAGTTCGTATGCTCCTAAAGTCTGGGACTCGCTCCCGACTTGCGTCAGAACATCCCCTGACTTGACCATATTTAAAAAGAACTTAAAAACACCTATTTAGGACAGAATTTAGTGGGTCCCTTTGATTCGTCCCTCATGTGCTTATGCGTGCTGACACTGTGTATACTGCCACTAACCACACTTGCATGCTGACCCTGTGCATGTCACCCCTAACCACGTTATTCATGTTGTTTATCAAGCATGATATTTCTCACCATTCCATTGCATTTCCCTTTACAGCAAATGTAACGCGCCTAGAAAGAGATTGAGTTCTCTGAGGGCACTTTATCAAGTGCATTATTATTACTATTATTCACCGTGACAATGAGTCACCGACCGTCGCCGACCTCGCTAAAACTGACTGACCCAGTCAGGCTTTTCATTTGTAACTTCTCCACTGAGAAATAATCTCCGCCGCGTTTATATGCGTAATAAGTAACAGCAATATAGTATTCTAGTACTGTAGTACTATAGTACTTTTGTACTAGTATAGTACTATAGTAATATATTATAGTTTAGTGGTCATATGTATTTATAGTATTGCCGATGGTGCTATAAATTTCGCAAAGGGCAAATATAAATAAATATATACATATACATATGTATACAATATAATGCAATAAATGTCGCAAAGGATGTTAGCGTTTCGGCGGCGTCAGCGACTCGCGCTTACGGACGGGACGGTCCGACTCGCAAGCGGACGTCTTAGACTTCTTACACGTCTTACATGTCTTAAACTTCTTAATTATCTAGGTTGATTACTTACTTATGGAATCAGCCCTGTGGTAAAGCTCGCCGCACGTCCGACCGGGCGCTGCTCCGCGAGAGAGCGTAGCGGCGTCCGCGAAGATTCGAAGAAGTACATAATAAACTACGCTGTTGCATAATGCGGACTCGAGGCTGACGAGTGCTCGTCAAGGTCAAGGCTCAAACGACGAATGAGTCGTGCGATCTCTCAAAGGTCCGCTTCGATCGGGGGACGAGCGGCTGCTGGAGCGGACGATGTGCCGCCGGCGGGTGCGGCCGCAGCAGCTGCGGCGGACGACTCGCTGCGCTTTGCTGAGAGAAGGGGCCTCGGGAGATGGGGCGGATGGAACCGGGAGGCGGAAGCTATTCTAGAAGGTTCTCGCCGGCCAGTTTTTGCCAGACCAGAGGCTCCAGTTGCTGTGCGTACATTCGCAAAGCAGCAGGACGGAGGCGGAACCTCAAAGGACGCCCCGCCCCGCCCCGCCCCCTAGCAGACACCTGCGCAGACCTCGGTCCGCCCCGACTGGGCTTCGGCAGAAGGCTGCAAACGAGAACGAGGCTGACTGAACGGTAACGCGCCTACGCCTACGGCGGGTGCTTGAAGCGTAGAGAAATCGCTCGCTCTGCTGACCGGACTTGCTGCTGCTGCCTGCTGCTAGAGCAGTGGAGATGACTAGAAGATTTCAGAGCCAGCAGCGTCGCATTCAGAGCAAGCGCAGCAGACCAGCAACTAACTGGGCGCGCACGGGCCGGCACCAAGCGGCGCCGGATCGCCCGCTAGCAGCGCCAGCCCTCCGTCGCGAGGCGACTCGAGCGACGGCGGCTGCGCGGCGGCAGCCTGCAGTACTCGCTCTTCACCACTCGGCTAGCCGATTTGAGTCGTGCCGCAGGCTGCCACGCTTTTTCGCAGGCTGCAAGGTGAAGGATGACAGTCGGTTCTGCCGGTTCCGCCGATTGTCCTGTTTAAGCGTTCGATTCGGTCGCGCGCGCCGCCGCCCCCCCCCCCGTTTCCTTTTAGCCCGTTGGCGGTTCCATTTCAATGCCAGCCATTCTTGACGATCGGTAAGCCTTAGTTCATACGTGCGCTGAAATAAATACATGTCCGTCCGGCGGCGCAATAAATTCTCGTGGGCAGCACGATTAGTTAGTTGACGTACGCGGCGCAATGCCGGCGGCGGCGGCGCATCACGCATGCGAGCGCATCGTTACCAACGCTCGCTGTGCGGCTTCCGCGTCCGGTCGGAGCTAAATCGCGAACGCAGCACTCGTAACGCGCTGCCAGTCTCGGCCGACGCGAAGCGAATACCGGCGAGGGCGCCTGGACCTTGCAGGTCACATGACTAGCGCGACTCGCAGGTGCTGCTGCATCGCAGTGAGCGCCGCACAGGTAGCAGCCGACCGACCGACAGCAGCAGCAGCGGAGCGCGGCCGTAGTGACGAATGCAAGCTCAATATATATATATATATATATATATATATATATATATATATATATATATATATATATATATATATATATAACAAGTCTACATCCGGGCGATCTGGACGAGTCCATTCGACAGCGACGTAGGGTTACAGGCTCTCAGTCACGTGCTTTACTGGCCGCCGCGCGCACCAACAGCTCCGCGGCCTCCTGTGCTCAAATCGGCTCAAATGCCAATGCCAAACGCTGGAAGCGTAGCTGCCTGTCAAACGCACGTGGTTTGACTTGTATGCGGCCTTGACCGTAGACTGTCACCAAATTGGCTTCTAGTCGTTATAATTCATGAACTGTGAATAACGAATATCGTTTGTAATCTCGCTAGTTAGCGCTACGTGCCGTTTCAACGCTCGCGCACCTTTCATCCTCGCGATCCGTGCTCGATACGTCGCGTACGTCATCGTTATCCTCGGTCAATGTTCCTCTTACAGCGAGTTTTAAAGTGCCAAGATATACATCTAGTTTCCTTATATAGCTATAAAAATAAAATAAATATTATTATTATTACCATCGTTATAAGTTATAGCAATCGACCTGAGTATATATATACTGCGGCTGCTGGTTTGCAGAAATGGGTCGCTCAGAAGGAGAGCTAGTGCGTAGTGCATAGCGCATAGTGCGCAGTGCTAGGGCCGGAGCGACAGCTCGCGTGCGACGCACTGTCTGCATCGCACTGTCTGCATCGCTGCTGTACGCATTCAAACGACGCGTTCGGCTACTGGGAGAAAGAGGGCAAGGTCATTCGCAAGTCGACGCGTACAATTTTAGCCCAAGAACGGGGTGCCCTCTGCGGATATCGGTCGACGGTGCATCCGCAAGTTCCCGCGCGGGGGGGGGTACGGTACATGCAGCGGGTGCGATTGAAAGAAAGACTTGCGGCCGAAGGAGGCGCTGCCGCCGCAGTCACGCCGCACACGGTCCGGCGGCGTCGGAACGCGAGCGCCGCAGATGGGAGCGCTCGACCTCGGCCGAATGCCGCGAGCCGAGCGGCGCGCAGGCGAAGGCCGCGCCGCCGAACTCGGCGACGCGCCGCCGAACTCGGCGACCGGCGGCGGCCTCGCGCGGCGGCCGCGAGCCCAAGCTGCGCTGCTGCTGCAGCCGCCGCTGCGGCGTCGTCTCCTAGGCAGGTAGCCGGGCGGGCGGGGGCGTCTTTGGCAGCCAAGCGCGGGCGGAGCGGCCGAGGAAACGGCAGCGGTGGAAACGAGGCCGTGCCTGACACTCGCCGCGACGCGACGACGATCGCGGCCGCAATCTCGCCGGGCATTCCTGCGCGGACGCACGCGCCGAGCGGAGACGTCGCGATGCTCGCGAGCGGAGCGGAGGATAAGGAGCGGAGCGGAGCGGAGCGCGGCCGCGATTGACGGCGGACTGACCGCCGCCGAGGCTTCGGCGCTGCTGCATCGTCCGGTTCGGGCCGAGAGGCGAATTCGCGAGCCGAGCGAGCGAGCAGCCCCATTGGCTGCTACCCCATTGGCTGCTACTCCATTGGCTGCTACTCTTCTTACACACTTCTGAGATGGACCGCGAGAGCGACGCCTATTGAGCGGGCTACAATTGTACGGCGGCCGCTCTCTCTCTCTCTCTCGCTTTCTCTCTCTCTCTATACCCGTCTCTCTCACTCCCTCTTCTCTCTCTCCTCTGCACTCTCTCTCTCTCACTCACTCCGTCTGTCTGCACCTCGCACTTCATTTAACCTCACCCGAGCGGTCGCAGTTCGGGTGGCGCTGTTTATATAGGCCATTCAGGCTACTGAGCGAATGGTTGAATGGGCCCGCCTGGATGATTCGTTGGTCGCTGCCAGCTGCTGCCGCAGACGCATTGTCAGCGGTCGAATGCTCCGGCGGCTGCACGCGCTCTCGCTGACGTCGCTGAGTGAATGAGGCTCCGCCGGGACTCAAGGCGACGTGGAACAAAACGGGCTGCGAACGGTGGTAGGAGCTGCGCTCGGCATAGTTCGGTCAACAGTTTATTTAAAAACAGGGGCGTCGGCCTGTCGAATCACGACTGGCCAACGCCCCACCGCCGCCCGGTACGTCGGTTCTGGGTCACAAGCCCGATCAAACGTAGACGCCTCCCGCGCCGCGGGCGAACGGAAATTAAATAGCAGAGCGGAAGTCACGCCAACGGCCGCTTCCGCAGTCTCGGTGTGAGTGCAACGCGGCTCTGTCGCCGAGGAAACTGCACCGACTCGCCGGGTCGGCTGCGAACAGGCCACGTGACGTGTCGACCACCGCGAAGCTCTCGGTCCGCTGTGTCGGCGCCAATTTAGTACTCGTACTTGCCAGTCGCGTACACCTCTGGGAAGCTCCTGTAGAATTCCTGCAAACGGCGACGACCGCGACGTGGAGAGCTGCTTCGAGGGAGCGTGCGACGGGGAGGGGGGAGGAGGGGGAGGAAGCGGCGGCCGAAAGCGAGCCAGCCGCCTCGGCAGCCGCAGCTCAGCGGTGAGCCCCGCCCCCCCCCCCCCCCGCCACCCTCGTACCAAGGCCCGCGAGCCGAGCTGAGCCGCCCGTTCGCAACCGACTCGGCTGGGACGCGTTGCCGAGGAGTGGGCAGGGTCGAGGAGTGGGCGGGGTCGAGGAGTAGGCGGGGTCGAGGCCGCGTGTCCGTCGCGCTCGCTCGCTCGCTCGCTCGCTCACCTCGAAGAGCGTGAGCGCCTGGCGCACGCTCGTCACGCAGCACTGCTCGCGAACCGAGTGCATGGACAGCATGGGGCCGCCCACGTCGACGGTGCGCACGCTCAGCTGCGATGCGAGCAGCGGGCCGATCGTGCTGCCGCACACGCTGTCGTTCCTCACGACGAAGTCCTGCAAAAGCGCCGGCTCGAGCCAGTCAGCGACATGGAGGATGTCAGGACGCTCGCCGCCAGCAGAAAGTGCGGCGCGGACGGGCGGGCCTGCCCGCCCGTCCTCGCGAGCGCTTCCTCTCGCAGCTGCTGCAGCTCGGAACGACGGCCGGCCGGCCGGCGACGAAGCGGTCACACAGTCAGTCCCGGACGGCTGGCCGGCCATCATGCGCGAGCTCGGCGGGCGCGCACGCGAGCAGGCGACGAACCTGGAGCGGCACGCCGGCGCGCCTAGCCAGCTCGCGCACGATGGCCGCGGTGACGGCGCTGGTGGCGTAGCGCTGCTTGCAGTTGAACTTGAGCACGATGCCGCGGTGCGGATGCACGCGGTGGTTCTCCTCGTGCTTGTCCGCGTAGTTGGGGTGCACGGCGTGCGCCTGGTCCGCGCTGACGAGCAGAGACTTGGCTATGGACCGCGCATACGCTTCCGTCGGGTTTCTTCCGTCCTCCGCCAACGACGACGACGCGCAGATTCGCGACAGGATGAGACTCTGCAGAGCTGAGTCGGCGCCCTGCGCGCTCGCCGAGCCGACCTGCAAGCGTGGCGGCGAGATGCCCGACGATTAGATGAGCTATGGCCTGCCGGGATAGCCGGACGACTGAGTCTGTCTCTGTCTCTCTCTGTCTCTGTCTTTCTCTCTCTCTCTCTCTCTCTCTCTCTCTCTCTCTCTCTCTCTCTCTCTCTCTCTCCCTCTTTCTCTCTCTCTTTCTCTCTCTCTCTCTCTCTCTCTCTCGGCCGTCTCGTGGGATGACGCAGCCACGATCGACGCTGCCGGCGTCCTTTTCTCATCCGAGGTCACTCGCTGGGCCACGCGGCGGTGGCAGTTCCGCTCGGTCGCTCGCTCGCGCCTGCGCTGCCGCGCCCACCTCTTCGTGGTCGAATAGGCTGACCATCCTCACGTTCGTGTCTCCCTCCAGACCCGGCAGCGAGTCGATGAGCGCCTGGAGCGGAAGCGGAGATAACTCTGAGAGCAGCGGAGATAACTCTGAGAGCGGAGAGAACTCGCTCGTCTTCGCGAGGATCAATCGCGGGAGCTGTAGCCCCGAGTTTTCGTCGCGCGACAGCAAAAATCGAGGCTTCGCGCGACGACTTCTTCGCCCACGACCGCGAGCGAACGCTCAACGCCTCTCGCGAGGCATTGATGCGATCAGCATTGGACGTCGATGGCGACGACGACTGCGGCGCCAACGGACGGCCGATGCGTCTCGAAGCGCCGTCCGTTGGCGCTAAGTCGCCCGTGAAGGCTGCATCAGCGGACCACGCACGCACGCACGCACGCACGCACGCGACAACGCTGTCGCAGCGGCGGCCGCCGGACGGCTCGGCGGAGCGGAGCGGCCGCTCCGCTCCGCCGCTGCTTCCCTCGGGCAAGCGCCGGGGGGGGCGCGAGTTACCTGGTCAACGTCGGAAAAGAGCTTTCCCATCGCCGAAGCTGGCTGCCTAGTTTGGTATAAATTAAAAACCCACGCCGCTCCCAGTCGCAGCTGCGCCGCCGGCTACTACGCTGCCGCTCAATGACCACCTAGGGTCGCGGCGCTCTGTATTTAAAGAGAGAGAAGTATGACGTAAGCCGAACGACAGCGGCAGGTTGATGGCTGCCGGTCGGAGACGGCGGCCCGCCCCGTCGCTGCCCATTGGTTTCTCGGAAGACAAGGAGAGAGAGAGAGGGGGCGTGGGCGGACCGGAGGCAGAGCGAGCGTCGAACGCCGAGCCGCAGCCGCGCCCCTCAGCACCCGGGGCAGCTGTGCCTTTGCAGCGACCGCGCCAGCTGCTCGCGCGGCTGTTAGCGCCACAGGGCGGCGAAAAAAGTCGACCTCGCTCTCTCCTCTCTGTATGTCTATATATATACATATACATATATATATATATATACATACATATATATATATATATATATATATTATCTCTCTCTCTGTCTCTCTCTGTCTCTGTCTCTGTCTCTCTCTCTGTGTCTCTCTGTCTCTGTCTCTCTCTCTCTCTCTGTGTCTCTCTGTCTCTGTCTCTGTCTCTCTGTCTCTGTCTCTCTGTCTCTCTCTCTCGCTCTCTCTCTGTCTGTCTGTCTCTCTCTCTCTGTGGGGGAGGGGGTGCCTAGCCCTTCCTCCACAAGCCGGCCATACCGCCAGCGGCACCCGACACGCCCGATCGCTAGCCCACGCGGCAGCTGCCCAGGTCTCGCGTATGACGTTGCTATCTCGGCGGGCGCCCGTGAAGGCTGGGAAAAATCGCGAGATGGCGAGCGAAGCGCGGCGACGGTGGCGCCGGAAGTGGCACCGCGGCCTGCGAGGCGGATTCGTCGGAGTAGCAGAAGGCGCTAGAAAGTCGACGACGAAGAGGAAATGCATGCCGACCAATAAAGTAACGTAAGGAAGCGCTCGCCGTGAGCCCCTCCCTCCCGGCAGCCGAACGTTGAGGCCCCCGATGCGTGCGATGCGCGAGCTCGCGGGCTACACCGCGGCCGGCGACGAGACGAACTCGCATGATTGCTCGCCCACGCACCGGCTCCTCTCCCACCCCACCCCCGCGAGCCCACGTGTCCAACCTGTGACCTGCAGGGCGACCGGAACTCGGTTTCGCAGCCGCTGCCGCAGCCTTCGCCGCCGGTGCAGGCTCAGGGCAGCAGCAGCAGAGGAAGCTGGGCCTGGCGTAGGGCGTGGCCCGCTGCTCCGGGCCTGGACGACGGCGACCGGCGGCGGTGCGAACGGCTGACAAAACCCTCATAAGAATCCGGCGGCGGCAAGGCGCCATCCGCTGGCAAAGGCGTAACGCGCCCCTAGCGCCAAACGTGGGCCGTCAGCCGCGACGAGCGGTCTCGCGAAATAGGCCGATAGGTGTCGCTTCGAGCCGGCGCGGGCGACCCCTACGCGACAGGCGAGCGTGGAGGAATAATAACAATAATAAAAATAATAATAATAAATTTGATATAGCGCTCTCAGAAAACTCAAATCTCTTTCTAGGCCCCTTTTACATTTGCTGCAAAGGAAGCATTCTATAGAATGCTAAGAAACCGACGCGCTGGCTTCGCTCCGCCATGGCGGTTTTTCTCGCTGCTGCCCCCCCCCCACGGTCGCGGCCTGCCGCCCCCCCCGGCCGCCGGCGGCGTCCTTCGGTGCGCTGGAGCGAGCAGACGAGTGCGACGTCAGCGACCAGGCGCGTGCTTAAGAAAACAGGCGAAAACGAAATATCGCAGAGCTGGGAACTCGGGACGTTTTGTGGGAACATGGCAGCCGGCTCGTGCGGCGAGCGGTTGCCGCCGGCTGCACGACCGCAGTGCACGAATGACACTGACGTCACGCCGAGTGCGACTGGGCAGCAGCGGCGCGGCTACCGCTCTCGCTCTCTCTCTCTCCTCTCTCTGTGTTTCTCTCTCTCCTCTCTCTCTCTCTCTCTCTCTCTCTCTCTCTCTCTCTCTCTCTCTCTCTCTCTCTCTCTCTCTCTCTCTCTCTCTCTCTCTCTCTCTCTCTCTCTGTGTCTGTCTCTCTCTGTCTCGCCCTCGCCGCGAGAACGCTCTCTCTACCGCGAGCGATCGCGTCCAGCTCGAATTCCTCTAACAGCGACCCTTTCCGGCATAAAAAAAGACCCGAAAATATAGCCGGCTAGCCCGCCTTATCGCCGACGCAGAAGTAGACTTCTAACGCGAGACACTTCTACTCGCGAGTTCGCGAACTTTTGTCGGCGTGCCAAGAACGGAGGAGCCCACCGCCACCGCGAAGCCGCGGCGGCTCGAACAGAGGCGTCGCTGGCGCTGAGCCGCTGACGCTGAGCCGCCGCCGCCTCTGCTGCCGCCCCGCGGCTCAGAACTCAGCTTCGGAACTACGAGCCGCTGTCTGCAGCTGAGAGCTCCCCTCCCCCCACAAAGAGCTCGTCGGTCAAGCGGCAGCCAGCCTTGAGTCACGTGTCCTGCTCCGAGTTGGATACTATTATTGGGTCGGTGCCGGAACGTATCGCCTTAGGGCGAAAACATCCCGGCCTCGCGGCAGTTGCGTTGTTTGGGCGGTGCCGGAACCAGCCCGTGCGAGCAGTAGAGGGGAATGAACGAACCGTCGGTCGTGGGCGTCCGGGGCGGCCAAAAACAGGCCGCGAGGCACAGGAAGTGCCGCCGCGAGGAGGATGAGGAGGTGGCCATTTCAAGCCGATCGTGCCACAGCGAGCGAGCAGACTATCGGAGTCTAATTTTCACTTTGATTTCTGCAGAGTGAGTCGCGACCGCTTGATGTGGACGGGGCGGGGCGGGGGGGGGGGCGGGGCGGCGGGCAGCCGGAGGCGCTCGCGGATGAAAGAGAGAAACTTTCGCTTGCCAACTCGGCGCCTGGCGCCTCGATCTCACGAGTTCCTCCGAAGTTCCTCCTTCCGCTAATGGAGGTCGGAGGCAAAGAGACGGCTCGTGGAGTGCGGCTCTCAGCTCTCCCTCTCCAATACGGCCGCCAAACTAACGCCACGCTTGCACGTCGCAGAGCACGATACTCGAAGCCTCGAAGTGGAATTCCTACGTCAGCAAACTTTGAGCCTTCGATGCGGCTGGAGCGAACGCTCCGAGGTCGCGTCAGCATCGAGTCACGTGTTCGCTTTTCTCGTGGCGTTTTCCGGTCAGATGTTTCACTTACACAAAAAACAGCTCAACAGCGATTTCGGCAAATCCACCGTGTTTCTGGCTGCTTACACCAAAGTCAACGAGAGAGAAAGAGGGAGGGAGACAGAGAGAGTGAGAGAGAGAGAGAGAGAGAGAGAGAGAGAGAGCCGGAGGTGAAACAAGGAGCAAGTATAGAGGCTAGCAGATTCAACCACCTCTTTAATTTATCGACCGAAGAGCCAAGGCTGCTGTCGCCAACACTTGCAGTGGGCCATTCAGAATAGCCTGCTGCAGGACTCAAACGCACGACCTGGGTGGCCAAGTTCGAACACCTGGCACATATTCAAGACCCAGGGTCAGCACACACACACACACACACACACACACACACACACACACACACACACACACACACACACACACACACACGCGCGCGCGCACACACACACGCACGCACGCGCACACACGCACGCACGCTCACTCGCACACATGCAGCGACAGAGAGCACGAGTCCCAAAGGCAAAAAGTAGGTGATGAGCCATTCGGGGCCCACATGAGGTCAGGAGGTCATGCAGGTCATGCAGCAGCTGTCCCTTCTCCTCGAGACTGTGAAGGTATGAAGAATCACGAGGCATTCCACTAAACGACAGAGAGATCTCTTTGAACTGAACAACCTACCCACCACTCACTCACTCACCCCGATGCTTACACACGGAGCCGACTTGGACGTATTGATCAGTCGAGTGAGGAAGTAAGCCACCTCTCCTCTCCTCACCTCCACTCTCCGGATTCGAGGTTCCCTCCCTGGATTGTAAGGACTTCTGGCCAAGTGGCCGCACTGTACATGCACTCTGATCCCTCATGGTCGTATCGAGCGTGCGACAGAATTTTTTCGCTAGTCAATTATTGCGACCAGGCGCCTTCCGAAGCAATTTTGTGACACTTTGGGGTGCCAGATAAAAACCTGAAGGCCATCGGCCCAAAAATGCCATCGACACGGGCAGCACGGATGGGTGCAAAGCCTCCAGGCAGCCACTAATAAGGTCTTGAAGAGAATGTTCTTAGCGCTTGAGCACCGATTGGACTAACCGGCTACTGGGCTAACAGTCCACAGGTCGCCAGCCGAATCGAGATTACTGCGGAGTCGCCCTCAAGGAGATCATCAAGCTGCTGTCAATGGGAGATGGATATATTCAGACGCTGACCTTCGGTGCCAGGCAGGCAGGCAGGCAGGCACTCGGGATCAACCAGCTGAACAAACAGCGCCCCGCGAGCGCGCGCGCACACACCAATCCTGCGTACTAACTGGTACGTAATAACACTAATACGTAATAACACTCCTGTGCAAACAATCTACATTTCTCGTGCAGATGATACAGCAGCAGCAGCGCGAGGCAAGAGAGTGGACGGAGTGCTAGAGCAGCAGTAGCAGCCAGCAGCAGCAGCAGCAGCAGCAGCAGCCAGCAGCAGCAGCAGCAGCAGCAGCAGCAGCAGCATCAGCAGCAGCCAGCAGCATCAGCAGCAGCAGCAGCAGCAGCAGCAGCAGCAGCAGCAGCAGACCGGTGCTTCGGTTTGTCAGCACAGCACAGCACTCAGAGTTACCTGCTCTCTCTCTCTCTCTCTCTCTCTCTCTCTCTCTCTCTCTCTCTCTCTCTTTTATTTGCCAGGCAACGGCCGACGCCAGGTAACGACAGAAGCGGGCAGTCGAGTGGAGCTCCGGCTCGAGATCTGATCGATGAGATCTGATCGATGAGATCTGATCGATGAGATCTGATCGATGAGATCTGATCGATGAGATGATCGGCTCGAGATCGATCCTCGCACTCGCCGAACCGGTGGGTGGGTGGGCACGGCTGAGCTACCGACGCAGCTGCTCGAGCACAGACCGTACCTGGGTAGCGCAGTACGTGTTGAACAGGTTGTCCAGTCTCGGCGCAAAGATGAACTCCTCCAGCACACCACCGATCGCCTAGAACGAGTCACGTGCGCTTGCAGCACACGAATTCGGACACGGGGAGACAGAGCGCTGTCTCTGCCAGCATTGAACACTTGCTGCTGATGGCACAAAGGTTTTCTTCGAGTTGGCTCGATCGATCACCAACTGACACAAAGCGGCTGCCTATTTAGCCTATGGCCCACACGGCAAAACGGTAGCACAGCGAGCAGCAAGGGGGAGGAGGAAGGAGAAGGAAGGAGGAGGAAGGAGAAGGAGGGTGAAGGAGGAAGGAAGGAGGAAGGTGAAGGAGGGAGGAAGGAGAAGGAAGGTGAAGGAGGAAGGAAGGTGAAGGAAGAAGGAAGGAGAAGGAAGCCATCAATGCACTGCCGCCGCTCCCATCAGGACAAGGCATCGCTCTCGTCGAGGCAATAATTAACGATAATAATAATAAAGGTGTACAGAACCCCCAGAGAACTCAATCTTTTACTAGACACTTTACACATGCTGTAACGGGAGTATGATCTTCAAAAGCTGGCCAGCCAAAAGGGCTGTGAGTTTACAGAGCCCCCTCCCCTCGCCCCAATTCATAGCAGCAACGATCGAAGGCGCTTATCAAATAGCGGGCAATCTTCAATGGACGACGTGACTGGCAAGAGGCACTTCAGCAAGACACGTTTTCAGTCAACCCGTGCCATTTCACTTGACAGCCCGTCCTACGAGAATGACCAGCACGTGCAATGAACTACAGGAGATGACACACAGGAGAGATCGGGGCAGCACAGAACGATTAGCAAGCCACAGCATCAGCCGCCGCCGCAGCGCACTGTCACAGTGCGCCTATCCCCGCAGCAGCAGCAGCAGCAGCAGCAGCAGGCCTGGCTGCTTTCGTTATCAGGGTTTTGACCCAGGTCGACAAGGGCTAAGGCAGCGCAGTCCAGCCATGCGGAAGTAGGTGTCTCCATTCATCGGGGGGGGGGGGGGCGTCAGCCAATGTCAGACCAATGAAGCCAGCTAAGGTCGCTAAGGACAGAGAGGGAAGGGAGAGAGAGAGTAAGAGGAGAGGGAGGAGAGAGGATGATAACTGACATGCTTCTACAGCAGAGGTCGGCAAACTTTTCGGACCACTAGGCCATTTCAGGAAGTCAAGAAGGCACACTAGGCCAGAAGAAATCACGCCCACTCTGCCCCGGGTGGGAGTGGGCCGAGCTACTATGCCCACTTTATACCGTGAAACGAAGCAAAATCAAGCACAAAAGCAGTTAGCTCTCAACTCGAGGCAAAAAGCGGCCGAGAGACGGCGGCTCGTGCCTCGAAAACTCGCTAGCTGGGATACTCGTAAGTCAACGTACCTCTATATAGTGAAGGGGAAGAAAACCGAGACAGCTCAACTAGGGCTACGGATCCATTCCTCCGGGACATTTCCCCCATGGGGTAGGGCATTTCCCTCCGGTATAGGGTTTAGGATCTTTAAGGTTTAGGGTTTTGGGGTTTAGAATTTAGGGTTTTTAGGGTTTAGGCTTTAGCGTTTAGTGTTGTAGGGTTAGTGTTTAGGGTTTAGGACAATGGCTTCACCTACGAAGTCCTCGCTAGTATTCAGCATTTTAATTAGTTCGTATTGGGGCATAATTACATCTCTTGAGGTAGAGTTATACTCAATAGACCTCTGAGGCTCAGTGCTCATTTGCAGGAACGCGGCAGGCCGTAGCACCTGCCGGCTTTGACGGGTACGAACACGTGCCTGACGGCACCGAACGAGACCTAACTTATGCAGGACCAAATTGTATAGATAGAGACAGGTGAGAGAGAGAGAGAGAGAGAGAGAGAGAGAGAGAGAGAGAGAGAGAGAGAGAGAGAAGGAGAGAGAGACAGAGACAGAGACAGAGAGCTTGGTGGGTCAAGAAATTTGACCCCAATTTACCTTTAAATTAGGAGGCCAGCTTTGAGGATTGCATGGTATTGTGGGTTCATTGGTCAAAGCACTTATCTGCCTTTGGCCGTGAACGGCTGACCTCGTGTTATTGACCACTAGGTCGGCTTTGGGGGAAAGGTCAACCTCGGGGAGGGGGGTCCCCCATAGGCTCAATAGTTACAGAGAAGCAATATTCACCAATCTGGCACTGCCAGAGCCAGCGCTCCAGTCAGAGGAGACGATAGCACTTTCTGAAATGGCAATCGACAGACTGTCGGGACGAGAGCTCGGACGAAGCTCGATCGAATCTCAGCGATACTTGAACAGAGCGAACTTGACGAAGCGTCTGCTACACAGCGGCCTGAGCTGACGGAGGGTCTTCCACCGGCTACTTCGCCGGCTTCGGCTACATAGCATTGGCAGCGAGATTCCGGAAATCCTCTGGCGCCGTGCCAGCAAACTGTGTGCCAAAAAGAGCTCTCACACGCCTTTGCAGATCCCACCAGGAAGCGAATGTGCAAGAAGAAAGTACCGGAAGGCAAAGACTTGCCAGCGTCGCGTCGTCAAATTGTCTCGGCCCCCCCCCCCCCCCCCCCGACACAAGCTGCTTCTCACAGCGAACCATGCAAACTGACCTCTTGCAAAGGGTGACAGTTAACCGAGAGCCGAGTGGATTTGCATGGAGCTGCGATAGACGGAAGTGAAAGCTCCTGCTCCACACGAGCCACGAAAGACGGTCTTAAACCGTCTCGGAAAGGCAAGGTGAGGTCAAGGTGAGGTCAGGGTGAGGCAAGACATGCAAGCAAACATGCCTGCAACATACCGAATTCGCTAAAAACAAGGGGCCTACTACACTGCTATGGCTTCGGTTCAGTTCATCTGGTATGGGTCTTCCCAAGGGTACGACGAATCGACTTACTAACTCGAACGCCTTTACTACACCACGAAAAAAACTAACAGGTCATCGGGGCATCAGCCGACTGCCAGAGCCCTAATAGGCAAGTAGTTATGTCAGACAGCCAACCGAAAAATAACTACAATAAGCTCCTAGACTGGCTGCCATCATCAGGCTAGACGTGCATCGATCCAAATACACGTGAACTCTGTTAGCCTACAGGGAAACTACTTGTGACATTCCCGGTGCTCGGCACCCTTCAGGGCATGCGCACACACACACACACACACACACACACACACACACACACACACACACACACACACACACACACACACACACACACACACACACACACACACACACACACACAGCACACACACACAGCACACACACACACACACACACACACACACACACACACACAGTCACGGCTCATCCCCGGGCTTTCCCTAGGAAGCTGTTGCTGCTGCACTGGACTACTCAGACAGACGACATTTCGGGGCCAGATTGCAGCAGCGCCGGCCGATGGCAACGTCTGCTAACGACTGAGCCCTACGCAGGCGAATAATGCTGCAGCACTTATGGCTTCGCCTTCAATTACAGAGCTCGTGTCGGTCATGTGACAGACCTCCGGCAAATCGGTCGCCCAAGACAGTGCAGCAGCAGCAGCTGCTGTTGCACTTTGTCGACAGACCCGTCTGTTCCACCGTGCCATCGTTTGCCACTGCTGCTGCTTCTGCCGTCCTGCTGCTGCAAGCCCTCTGCGAGTGCACCGGTCCGGTGAGATCAAATTCACTCGGGACCTTTTCCGTTCCCCGAAGCCCTGAGCCCCTCAGGGACACGCGAAGCCTCACCCGGCAGCAGCCACAGATCGCCGGCGGCTGGGCCTCAGAGCACGAGACAGGCATTCCCCAACCACTAAGGACACGGAACGGGAAATGTAAACACGAAACAAAAGCCGTCATCGCAGGCAGCGGCCGGATATTCCAGCCCATCCATCGTGGGAGTTGGGCAGAGAAGTTGCACCGGAGGAGGAGGGCCGGCCAGTACACCACGCATACTGTGTGCAGCTTATGCAATTTTAGGAGCTCGCATAACTGAAAAACTACAGTTGGCAAGCAGCCGGGCTTTTACGACGAAACTCGACGGGCCTGCACCTTGAGCTGGGCGCCGGCACCTCACTCTCTCCAGTACAAGAGAGGATGTCACTGGTCGTTAAGACTGATTGGGTTGAGAGTAATGGTGTGGTATTCCCTAACTAAGCATACCACCGTGCCACACCAACCCCCCTCCCCACCCACCCCACCAACGACCATGCTGACAACCACGCGCCGGCACAGAAGACCAGCAAATCCTCGTATTGCCATCTCAAAACCGTTATTGAAACCGGCTCGACTGCCTCGAAGGAAGCGAGCCATAATTTTTTTTTGTAAGTGGGTACTAGGTACATGCCTTCGACCGGCATCGACCGAGGCCGAAGCAGAAGCAGGGCTCCTGCTGCCCTGCTTACCCAGAGGACGAGGAGGAGGAGGAGGAGGAGGAGGAGGAGGAAGAGGAGGAGGCTCGGCGCTATCAACAACTGTGCCCCTGCCGAGATATCGGAAAGAGGCATGCTTAGGAATGTGGGTGGGGCAGAGGGGGCGGGGGGGGGGGGCAGAGGGGGCGGGGCAAGAAAGAGGCCACCGCCCGCTTGCTCTGTCGGCTGGACGCCGGCAGGCCGGGCTTCGGGTGCGTGAGATTCCGGAAGCGATCGATTTAGCGATTGCAGCCACGGGAATCCCTCCCGCACAGTAAAAATAGGCGCCGAGATGGGCATCGACCCGGCCTGCCGCATCGCCGCCTCTCGACGCAGATCGCCGAACAATGGCACCGCGCTGATGCCCAACCTGGTGCAAAGCGGACGCCGGTGATGGCGCGGACGCCGGCTCGTCGAGGGGACGAGCAGGAGCAGACGGCTAGCGCGGCAGGCGTACTAAAAAGGCACCTCGCCAACGGCTCCGGCCGATCGCTGAGCACGCACGACTGGCTTCTCACAAAGGACGTGACGAGCAGCAATGGAGCCGCGATTTCGACGTGCGGAGGCGGCGGCGCACGCGCTCACCTCAAGCGCATGCACCTCGGCCGCAAGGCTCTATATTTGGCTCGTCCAGCGCAATCAGCGGACAAGTGCCTGCACCGCGCGCTGCGCTGGTGCGCGCAACGACGACGTCACCACACCGCCGCAACGGCAGATGGCGCAGGCATGCGGACGATTAACACCGAGGTGAGTACGAGGCTCCACTGACGCACTGCGGCAGCAGCACACCACAGCCGCCTCGGCGGCTGGCTGGCACGCATGACCGCCCCTGCCGTCGGCAAGCGCTAGAGACGAGAGCACAGGCAGCCTCGCCTCATGCTCATGCACACCCTCACCGGCGCAGGGGACGAAACGACAGGCGGCGGGGCAGTGTCTGATGCAGCAAGCGTGGCCGGCGACTCCTACCGCTGGCTGGGTGTCGGCGAGGCACAGCTCAAAGTCCATGATGCTAGCAGCGTCCACTTGCAGCTGCTCGGCAAGCAGGCCCAGCAGCAGCGGGTGATGCTTGCCGTCTCCGTCAGCCTGAAGAACGACACGGTGAGTGAGTGTGAGAGAGAGAGAGAGAGAGAGAGAGAGAGAGAGAGAGAGAGAGAGAGAGAGAGAGAGGTATGGCAAGAAGCGAGTAGACCACGTGACATCTACCACGCAGCACCGCAGCAACGACGAGCAGAAGGCTAATGGCGCCCTCAACGGCGTCGTCGCCTCGGCCACGTCTCCCATCCACACCGATAAAACGGATAAAAAGCGAGCCTTTGAAACACCGAGCCATCACTGCCGCCGACGACTCGTCTCGACACCGAAACGGCCGGCGTCGCCATCGCGCGACAACTCCGACCTTCCCGCTGCCAGAACTCGCACTGCACTGCGCGCCTAGCTACAAGCTCAGCGCCGGCAACGACAGCTCGCGGCTCTCGATGGCACCTCCAGTCAAAGACTTCAGCCGGCGTACTTCCGACGTCAGGCGGCCGCCATGACGACGGCCGCCCGTGCATGTGCTTTCTGCACCATCTCACTCGACCGGCGCCTGCGCGCTCTTGCGCTTAAACATCGCCAGCCACAGCCTTGACCCCTTGTCTGCTTACTCTGTCAGCTGCAACGACCTGCCGAGGCCGCCGGCCGCGAGAACCTGCATTGGCCAATAAATAGATCTGCCCTTCCCTGGCGGCTCGGTCCCGCGCCGGATCTCTCGTGTGTCGACATTTGGCGGGCTCCACCCCTCTCCCGGTGCTCGGAAGCGCACGCTCTAGCGGAGCGGGGTGGTGGTCGGGGGGGGGGAGGGCACAGCTGCGGCGGCGAACGTTGCCAGCTTATAGCGGCGCCAAACTGCAATGTCGCCAGGGCAACAAGGGAACAGCACTTCAACCCGGGCTCTCTCACCTCTGCGGAACCTCGTGGCTTGTACTTGTTCAACAGCTACAACCAGCCGCGGGCAACCAAATCGCTCAGCAGCAACCAGCTACGGACGTTTGATTGCGCAAACGATTAGAACCAAGATCGCTCACTGCTTTTTACACCCGGCATTTTACGTCACGCCAGTCCAACGTAGCCAACCGACAGGTTCTTCTCTCTCTCTCTCTCTCTCTCTCTCTCTCTCTCTCTCTCTCTCTCTCTCTCTCTTTCTCTCTGCTCGATCGCGAACGGCATCGACCTCAGGACGTGAAGCAGCAAAAGCAATCAACAAAACCGAGCGATGGCCTACCCTGCCAGTCACCGCTAATACGGGCGCTACTACACGTCGGACACTGCAACGAGCCACGCACGGGCCATGCTCGCATGCAAGCATCTTCCACACGCCCCCTGCCGATGAGCGAGCCAGCGGTGCCATGCCGGCGGCAGGGCAGAGTGGCAATACAAAATACCCTGGCATGCCTCGCCTGGCTGGCCGAGGGTAGCAGCGGGAATCCGGTGCGGCACGTGGCAGTAGGACGCCACGTGCCGGCAGACGACTCATTCGCGCAGGCATATGCATCAGCGCTGGCCTGTCGCACGTCAGCCGAAGCTGTGACGAGTTTGCCAGGCCAGGCTTGCTCGGAGTGATCGCAGCACAGCGCACGCTCACCCGCTGCTTTTGCTGTCCGTCGGACTTGTGCAGCAGCTGCTCGTAGAAGGCCGTGGCAAGCACCGGCACGCTACAGCGGCGGCAGAGGACAACGAGATGGACACGATGGCAGCACGAAAGGTGGCCGGCGCAGCACGGGAGGCAGCCGAACTGTGCGCAGGTCTCTGAAGCCACGGCGCCGGGACAGGGCGCAGGGAGCAGGGAGCTGAGAAGAAGGAAATGAGAGCTGAGAAGGGGGCACAAACAAGACCGATCTACGGCATGACAACGGACAATACAAGAGTAGTGAGAGTGAGTGTGAGCGTGCAAGCGTGCACACTCACGGGGTGCAGCTGCGCGTGGGCACGAGCTTGGCTGTGCCCACGTGCAGCACGTGGGCACGGTTCGTTCATGTGAGCGTGCGTGGACGAGCGGCAGTGTGCAGGATTTCAGATGCTCGCGTTGCGCGCAGCAAGGGTGAGCAATAATGATCCGTGCATCTGCTGCTGATGCCGATGGACGAGCCATCTATAAGGAAAGACGGTGCCCAATCACGAGGCGGCAAAAAGAAAAGACGAGCCAATCAGGGATGAGTAGGCCTGAGCCAGCAGCCGCCTCTGGCTGCGGAGGAGACTGAGCTACTGACTACAGCGCTGGTGAACTAGAAAGGGAAACCTTGAGCCGGGCCTCGAGCAAAAGGACGAGGGAAAACGACAGCTGGCACAGGCCAGTGGTGAATGGCCACTAATCTCACTGCACACATAATAATGGTGCGATATGTACCAATGCGCTACTGGATGACATTATTGTTAATGATGATGATTACGATGACAGCAGCTGCAGCTCTGATGATGACAAAGAGACAGCAGGTGACCGATCCGGACGACGACGACTGCGGCAAAGGCGACTCGAATCCACGAAGCATGAGAAAAGGTCACCCGTGCAGCCAATGAAGCCACGTGTCCGCGTGGCCACGTTTGGCACTGGCTGACCCCCAGTGAAACCGCAGCACACTCAGCAAAGGCAAGGGAGATTGGGCAAGGGGGAAGGGACAGTAGAAGTGGAGGGATCGGGATAAGAAGGGTGCGAGGCCACACGGTGCACGGTGGGCCTCGGGACCACGTGGAAAAAGAAGGCGAATCGTCGAGGCCGTCGCTGCAGCGGCTGCCGAGGCGTCTTACATCTCTTTCTCCTGATTCGGCCCAAACTTGTCGTTCACCTCCCGATTAAGATGTATGGCCAAGTTTGGCACGCGAAGTATCGGCCGACCGACGTTGACCAGCCGTGACTCCAGGCCACTGGCTCCCTGCAGCACAAATCATGCGCGCACATATAAATGGCAGGCAGCAACGATGACAACACCAAGCAAGATGCCAAAGCGAGACAAAGCGACACGAGCCTTGCACTGGGCGTAAGGCTCTGCCAAATGCAGTGGATTCCACAAGGACGGATAGTGGTACCATCCACACTTCAACTAGCATAATATGGTTAGAGGTGACACGCATAGTGTCAACATGTAAAATATGGTTAGAGGTAGCATGCACAGTAGCAGCATGCACAAGCACACAAAGGACGAATTTGTGCAATGCCATGTAGCTGAAAGTAGGCAGGCTTGACTGGGGAGCTGATGCTGTCGTCTAATAAAAGGTCGCTTTCGAACAGGACACCTGGATTACGTGCAGATGCAACAAGACACGTGCTTCTGGAGTCGAATTTGAGCATTAAGCCTTCCAACTTCTGAGTGACACTTGGCTTTTCCATCACTAATAGGCTGGTTTTATCGTCATTCAATTTGAGAAAGTTTGCTACCATCCACGTGCAAATGTCAGCAATACCTGCAGTAAGGGAGTTACGACAATTCGACGTGCTGGAGGGCTGGGAGGGATCAAAGCAGTGGTACAACTGAGTGTCACCAGCATAGAAGTGAAAGCCTAGATTGTGCTTGGCAATCACATCGGCAAGAGGGAGATTATAAACTGAGAAAAGAACAGGACCGAGCACAGAGCCCTGAGGTACACCGTACTTCAGTGGTTACTTGGGTGATCTTTGTCCATTCACATCAATAGTCTATAGAGTCTTTCACTGAGATAGTACCTAAACCATTGCAGTTCAGTGCCAGTGATGCCAAGACGAGATGAGAGGCACTCGAGAAGAACTTGGCAATCAGTAGTGTCAAACTTCACTAATAAGAGGCGGGCACTCGTGGCTGATGGAAAGGATACGAGTCTCGAGGGCCGGGTTCAAGGAATTAACTGGGCGATCTACTTCTTGACGATACTTCGAGACTTCCGAGGCAACCGACTAATCAGGAACAGACACAAAAGAGCAACGTGGATGCTGCCTTCACAGATGCATTGCATGGGAAGACCAGTTTGTTGGACTGCAAGAGTTTGGGATACGGGATTTATATTGCTGACCCTGTGCATGTCACCCCATGTAACCATGTTATTCATCTTGTTTGTTTTTCAAGCAGGATTTTACTTACCATTCAATTGCATTTCCCTTTGCAGCAAATGTAAAGCGCCTAGAAAGAGATTAAGTTCTCTGAGGGCGCTTTATCAAGTGCATTATTATTATTATTATTATTATTATTATTATATTGATAAAGAAAGCTGCTTGCCGGAGGATTGTGGCTAAATTGTCGATGACTTCTACATAAGCGTACAGAGGCAGCAGCAGATAAAAACAAAGCTGAGTTTATTCAACAGCCTCATTTGTATAGCAGCAGAAGAGCCTTTATGGCTATCACCACCGCTTGCAGTAGCGATAAAGGATCGCCCACTGCAGGATTCGAACCCACGACCTCGAGAACGAGGTCGTGAAAGCAACCGCCTTATCTGGTGTGCCATCACGGCTCACAGGAATCAAAGCCACGTCTCGGGTCGTGAAGAGCAAGCACCTTGCTCCCTAGGCTAATAACCAGAGGCACACAAGAGTCCGTAGGTAGCCTCTGCTCAACTTCCATTTGCAGCCAAACGACAAACAATTTTTTCGAGACCTCTCTGTGTCGCCAAGGGAGACCAATCGCACTAGAACAGCCCGGCAACGAGGCTAGCCTCGACTCTGAACTGTAACCAGTGTGGGCATGGCTGGTTCGACGCTCTGGTTAGCACTCGAGACAAGTTCTCGAGTGTCTCGTGTCGAACCGGTTGCCAGCATGGATGCAGCTCTAGTCTGTGTGACTTTCCGAAGGAAGTTACAGTCGGAACTACATTTCATTGCTAGAGACTCGGTAGGGGACCCTCCGTCATCGGCCACAAGCAAGTAGAAGTTGCTGTCATGTCCACTGTGCCGAGGTTCAAGGCCGGCTGGCGATGCAAGCAGCCGAGACACATCTGAACCGAGATCCATCTACTTTAACCGACCCCCCGACGCCAACGAGCCGGTGGGACGCACCTTGACCATGACCCGTCCAGCTAGGGTGAGATCGCGGTCGAACCACGTGTGCCAGATGCCGCCGCCGTACAGTTCGACTCCGACCTGGACGTATCCGTGGCTTTCCTTCTTGGACACGGGCTTTACCTGAGACGGAAACGAAAGGAGTGGCGGCCGCCGCCGCCACTTGCAGCAAGCATGCGTCACGTGGGCGACGAGCGAACAACGCAGGAACTTGGGTGCACCACCACGAGCGACCACCAACAGAACGGCAAAGAAAGATAGACCGGAAGCCGGAGCCAAAAGAGCAGCAACAGCGTCGCGCCCCAAAATGCCGAGTTTCCGCTTTCCGAGTCGTCGTCGCCCCCTAAACGCTGCGCTTGAGTGCTGCTGCAGCAGCAACAGTAGCAGTACCAGTAGCACGCCCACCTCGGCGCGGCGGCAAAGCTAGAATCGCGACAGAGAAACAGACGCCGACGAATCGCGCCTTACCCGGATGCACGGGCTGTCCGTGTGGGCGCCGACGATGCTGAATCCGTTGCCCGGAACGAAGCGGCCTCCGACGGCGAACGCGACCAGCGTCGACTGATTGCGCGTTACGAAGTACTGCGGCAACGGAAACCCGTGAGCTCCCGGCACGTGGTCGCGCGGCGGCAGAAGCAGCAGCGACGGCGGCAGAGGGCACTCGGAAGAAGAAGAAGCTCGGCACGTGCGCCTCCGGCGCGCGCAATTCAAGCGGCGCTCTTCAAGCGAAACGGACGCCGAGCGGCTGCCTCGATTCGGGCGCTTGCGCAAAGATTGGCTGCAGCAGCGGCAGCACGTCGCTGGCGCCAAGTCGGCTGCCCGAACAGCGGCAGCCACATCCGAGCGTAGCTGCCAGTCACACGTGACACGCACGCACCTTCTCCGAAGGCCGAATGCTCCACGGGTCAGATTCACGCAGCTCGACAAAGCCGGCAGCCAGCAGGCGCTTTCGACATTCGTCCACGGCTGACCTCGGTGCGAGAGAAAAGGGGTGTGGACACACATGCATGACGGGCGCCATTCCCAGGCTCGAGGCGGGCGCGCCCCGACATCCCAACCGTCCCAGCAGCACAATGGACGCATTATGGGCCGCACTATGGGCCGCACTATGGGCAAGGCACGCAACCGTGCCAGTCAAAAACAGTGGCAGGCAGACCAGAGGAGGCGGCCGCACAATGTGCAAACTGGCTGCTGGAGGCAGCGACAACGCAACGCTATGCCAACTCGGCTGCCCAGACAAGCGAGACAGTGCTGAACGGCAAAAGAACTTAAGAAGGGGACGCGAAGAGGGCTCCTGCGTGCCGCGCCGCGTGCCCAGCACAAAAGTTGGCACGAGTCGCGCGGGCGCCGTTATCATGGTTTTACCCATTGATAAAAGTTGGCCGCGGCGGGCGGTGGCGGGCAAACCCAAACCGCCAGTCGCCATCCGGTAAGGTGAGCTCCTCTGGGCTCGCCGCTTCATCTGGCATTCATACACACAACCGGCGCCTCTATGTAAACTGGATGCCGAGAAAAAGATCACCTGCCGGTGCCCGCCGGCCGCCAGCCTTCCGAAAACCCGCAACTGCACCGGGAGGCAGCTCTTACGGCTGCGGTGGACACGGGCAGGCTCACGATCAGGCGGCAGCTCACGATCCGCACCGACCTCTGCCCCGGTGACAAAAACAAGCGGCCGCAGCCGACTAAACACAAAGGGCGGGCGCACTCGCCGTCGGCTTCGCGTGCAAAACCAGGAAAAAAAGGGGACCGGCCGCAGCGGCGAGATACAAACAAAGCGCAGCAGCCGCGACCAGGCACTCACTCACCGTGCCACGGCGAAGGTGAGCGATTGATGAACTCGATCAGCTGCGAAGCGGCGGCCTGTGCGGCGCGGGCCACGTCTCGTCCTGCTGCGGCGGCGGCCTGCGGGCGGGCGAGCCACAGCGAGCCAGTCAAAAGATGCCGGATGTGCTGTCGCCACGCGAATGAGTGAGGATGGTGCAGGCAAGCAGCGATGCCACGGCGAATGACGGCAGTAAGGTCACAGACGGAAGGTAAGGGAGCAACGTTCGGCAACAGATGCTATGACAGTGCATGCCAAATAAGAATAAGAATAACACATTCGTATGGCACTCTCAGAGAACTCAAATCTCTGTCTAGACACTCTACATATACTGTAAAGGAAGCATGATCAAATGGTTAGCAGAACACACCTCGGCCCAGATCATGCGAACTGAACGCCGCCATTTTGTCCTGGAACATTTTGAATGCATATATATAATTCATTTGTGTAGCGCCCTAAGAGAACTTGATCTCTATTCAGGCGCTTTACAAATGCCCCCCCCCCGGCTTGAGCCCAAGACCTCGGCCAGGCCTTTGTCGGAGCAAACACCTTAACCACTGCGCCAAACCAGTGCAGCATAACGACTCAGGTCATGGAATCCACAACTATTGTCAAGACCGGTGGGCAAAAAAACTGTTGCCGCATTTCCCCATCTCCCCCTTAATGATGCGCTGAGCTTTCATCATTCGAGGAAACACTAAATGCAAGCTTCAAAGAAGCAGAGCTAGGACACACGACACAGCATTTCATAACATTCAGCAGACGGTACGTGCTCAGGGCTAGAGTCATAAAATTGCGTTTAGAGATGGTGCACAGACCACTAGCCTAATGAATGCTAGATGTATGTAACCAAACATTGACACAATGACAAATGTGCTACCCATAAAGAGGTATGCAATGTTCAAATACCTACTACTTCTCCAGCTCTATCGCATAATACTAAGTCAAGTGAGTGATTTAGCTTTGCTTTGACACTCGTTGGGTCGAAGACGTGAGAAAGCAAAATGCTACTGCAGAAGACTGGTACATAAAGTCTACTAAAGGACTTGAGCAGTTCCTGGTCATGGGTTGCAGAGGGCAAAAAGAGGACTGCCTGAAGCAGTGCTTTATCCCATCGTGTCGGCCATGAAGCAGGAGTACCTTGACCTTGCCTCACTAGCGAGGCATGGTCACATGCAACGTTTGCATGTCCATTTGTGTACGACAAACCCCTAAACTTGTCCAGAAGTTTATAATGACGTTTGATGATCTTGCGATCTTGATAAGGATTGTGAGAAAGTAAAACGGTGAAGGACTGTGTAATTGTTACATTACATGTACAATTACATGTACATTACATGTACAATTGTAATTGTTACATTACATGCCCAGCTATTCAGCCACCTTGTGATATCTCACATGCCTTCTTCAATGCACTGCAACCCACCAAAGACCATCATGGCCATCAGATCACGTTTGCCAAATTTGGCAAGACAAATTTTAATGGTGGCAGATCAACTTTGAGGCACAAGATTAATCTGCATGTACACTCCTGACCAGTCATCATACATGCACAGGAGGAGGAGGACTATACACCCAGCAACAGAGCAGCAGCAGCAGCTCTGGAGCTCCTGCAGTCGAGCTCGAACTGCTGCTCTGTTCAAGTCGAGCACCCTCTGCTGAAACTTAGGAGCAACACGCTCTAGGTAGAGTACAAATAGCGCTTTTTCCAAGTCTTATGCTACCTCGACCGTTGTAAGATTGTAAAAACTCACGTTCCTTAATGAATGCCTTCAATAGTCTAAATGTTCCAATTTCATCCGGTAGCCAAAACACCGAGTGGGATCGGTCGAGCAAAAGTAGCCACAGTGGCAAGACAACATGCACGATTGCTAATAAACATTGCCACGATACATCCTGCCCGATGCAAAGCAGAAGCTTTGCCATTAATCGTGGGGTAGCACAAGGCGACTGCTGTACCCACGACCTTCGATCTGGTGACATTCAAAAAAGTAACGTATACAGAGACAGACTGTTACAAATAAGGCACAGCTTGGGCCGCTAAAGCTCTTATAGCATGTAGCTTAATAATAGTAGTAATAATAATAATGCAATTGATAAAGCACCCTCAGAGAACAATCTCTTTCTAGGCGCTTCACATTTGCTGCAAAGGGAGGCGCGATTGAACGGTGAGTAATATCGTGCTTGATAAACATGAATAACGTGGTTAGGGTGACATGCGCAGTGTCAGCATGCATAAGCACATGAAGGACGAATCACAGGGACCCACTAAATGCTGTCCTAAATAGGTGTTTTTAAGTTCTTTTTAAATGTGGCCAAGTCAGGGGATGTTCTGACGCAAGTCGGGAGGGAGTTCCATGCTTGGGAGCATACGAACTAAATGCACGGTCTTCAAAGGATTTGAGGTTTGTACGAGGTATTTGTAAACTGTTGGATTCCGAAAAGCGGGTGGTACGATGCTTGGCCTGGTGGGGGAGTAGATCTGAGAGATAGGCTTGGATCAGCCCATCTGTAGCCAACTCATCGCGGAGCAATATAAATCTAACTTCACCACCAGCTGGTCTGCGGCACGCTGCTCACATAGGGTTCTCTGAGGGCGCTATAAGAAATGTATTATTATTACTATTATTATTATTATTATTAGTAGTAGTAGTAGTAGTAGTAGTAGTAGTAGTAGTAGTAGTAGTAGTAGTAGTAGTAGTAGTAGTATAGGGATGAAAGCGAACTTTAAACGACCGGCTGATGAATGAAACTGCCCACGGTATCCAATTGGCATAGCATCAAGATAACTCAGCCAGATTCGTAGGGGCGACTGACAGTGCCACCTCTCATACAACCGACACTATCTGGAAAAAATGCTTGCTGCCTACACTAACGACAGGCACGGCAGTCCACGAACGAGACCGAGGGCGAGAACCTGATGACACAGCTCACTTGTGGGCCGAGCCAAACGAGCTCAGAAAACTTAAATAACCGCCTGAGTAACAAGTTTCGTGAATTGTATTACGAACGCAGCGTAATTGGCTACCGAATGAGGGAGGAAGACACAAGAAGGACGTCTTGCACTGCACCCGAGCGGTCCGGAATCACACACTCGATGTTCGGCCGAGAAACGGGCTGCTCTCCGTCCATCCGGCAAGCATTAGTTATAAAAATCGGGTGAGAGGGCACGCATCCGCACATATGGAAATGTGCGTACGACAGTTAAGAGGTCGATGACTCACGCATAGCAGGCACGATGTAGGAGTCGCACCGATGTCAACAGCTTTTCGAACGAGTCCGCGATCGCGGGCGAGCACAGTTACAATCTACTAAGCGACATCTGCGGCAAAACAAGCGAATATACTGAAAGATCGTCATTTAACGGAACTGCGGCAAGGGAATTATCTTTCTTTCCTACCATTGCGACAATCAATCACGTAAGAAGTCGAAGCACAGAGCGAAATCCGATACACCGGTTGCTCCGTTGTATTGACCACGTGACCCAGCGCGTGGTCAGCTGATCTTGTGTCAGGCACACTCTAAGCGAATAACAAACTATTCTCGTTTCTCTTCCTTGCCTTAGCAGACTAATAAAATTTATGTGTCAAAGACTGTCTGGCTTCTTATTTCAAAGAGTTACCGACATTTTGTCGGCTTCGCCAGCAGCAGGCCTGGGTGACCACGCCCACAGGAAGTTCATCCTCCGCTCAAAAGTGCCGCAGCTCAAACCCGAAAACTGGTTCCTCCAGCCCGTCGAGCCCGTTCTGACGGCGCGCGGCGACTGATTTCCAAGACGCGCGGCGACAGCTCACAGTCAGTGTGCGCCTAGTCACCAGGCCACCAGCCCGACGGGCGCGCTTTCGGTCGTACGGCTTCACAGCGGCTCGGCGGGCTGGCTTCTGAGGTCTCGCGCAGCTCCACTGGCCGACTACCTTTGCCGTCCAAGCGTAGCCGCGCGCTATGGTAGCGGCTGCCCATCGCGCTGCGCGAGGCGCTCGCCGAGACCGGCAGCGGTAGCCTTAAAAACGCGGCTCCGCGGCGACGAGCGAAACCTCCGATCTCGACAGATGGACGGCGACGATTCGGTTCACTCGAAGCACGATTCGATTGTTTCGTTTTTTAGCCTTTAGTTTTAGTTTAGCCTTTAGCTTTTAGTTCCTCTCGATTCCCGTCGCCCAGCGTCTGTCAACGCACGCGGTGCCATCGTGGCCCCTCGCCATCCCAGTCCCCGCGGGCGCGATCGACGTCGCTCAGCGAGTTGGCATTCCTCGATAGCTCGTCGCCGCCTCGCCGAGGCACCTTTCGTCCGCAGTACGAGAAGACGCGGCGTCGGAGCGGTGCCTCTTCTCTTCCGGCGCCGTTGCCTCGCATGCTCCGATGCTCCGAGGCTGGCTGGATGCGGAGGAGAGGCCGCCGCGCCCCTTCCCCGATTCTCCTCCGGATTCGCCTCCGGCCCCGCCCCCCCCCCCGATTCTCCTCCGGATTCGCCTCCGGCTCGCGAGTCGGGCAGCTGGCACTCATCTACTTCCAGCTGCAAACGGGGTGCTAGATCCTGAGGCTCTTCCACCGCTCGCTATATGGATGAGGCTTTTTAGTCAGCCAACTTTATCATTTACCTACAAAGGGCGCACGCTTGCCATCGCGGATCCGAGCCGGTCAGAATCGCTACTGCTTCTGTCGGCCAGAGCATTTATGTCTGGCATTGAATGAGCTCGGCATGCCTAGCGCAGCCATACCTAAATCAGCTTTACGTCGGTCGCGTAAGGGTTCCGACGAAAATCCTCCTCCCTTCCATCCTAGCGTTCGCTCGAGCTGGGCAGCGGTTAAGCTGCGGCCTTTTTTTCTTTAGGCGAAGACGTCCGACGTCCAATCGACGCCCGTCCCGTGGACACAGGAAAACAGCAGATAGATCCAGTAGTCCCTGCGGAGCTGAGCTGCCCTAGAGATCATTCCAATCCTGCCCATTTCAGGAAGAAGTCGTTTCGTCCATCTCGGGAAGAAATTGTTTCAATCTTGTCCATATTTGTAAGAAATCATCTCAACCCTGTTCATCTGAGTAGAAGCGGAGGGATTTCACCTGGGATCGGGCCACTCGCGCAGAAGCTCGCCGTACTTCTTGTTGACATTAAGGGAGAGCCTTTTTGATTCGGTAAGTATTTGTTTAAGATTTATACGTCTATTTCTGGTCTATTTCATTAGCAAAGGTTTTTGTAGTTTAATGAAAGGGGAAGTCTCTATCCAGCATGGAATCCGACGACAGACAAGACAAGTGCTTTCTATTTAAAACTGAAAAGTAGTTACCGATCATTACGCACTTTAAGACACTCGGGTCTCGACCATACCTTCAAATGTAATTGGCTGCGAAGCAACAAAGGCATTGGAATCATAACAATTAATTTTATTAGCGCCGTCAGAGAACTCGGTCTCTTTCTAGGCACTTTACATTTGCTGCAAAGGAAACACGATCGAGTAGTGAGGGGTATCGTGGTTGATAAACAAACAACATGAATAACATGGTTAGGGTTGACATGCACAAGGTCAGCATGCAAGTGTGGTTAGCGGCAGCATGCACAGTGACAGCACGCAAAAGCACATCAAGGACGAATCACAGGGACCCACTAAATGCATGCAATACATAGATGAGTTTTAGATCTCCAAAGTATTTAAGGTTTGTATGAGGTATTTCTAGACTGTTGGATTCCGAAGAGCACGTGGCACGATGCTTGGCCTGGTGGGGGAGTAGATCGGATAGGTAGGCTGGAGCCACAGAATGAAGGGGTCCAAAAGTGAGCGACAAAACCTTGAAGTCGATCCGTTGCTTGATTGGTAGACAGTGCAGGTCGGCGAGAATTGGTGTGATGTGGCTACTGCGACGCTCACGACAGACAAGCCTAGCCGCAGAGTTTTGCACCAGCTGTAAGCGCCTGATTGCACAGGCCGGTAGGCCAGCAAGCAGTGAGTTGCAGAAGTCGAGACGGGATGTCCCAAATGCATGGACCAACTTAGATGTCGTATCTTTGTCTAAACAAGCCCAAATTTTAGCAATGCTATGTAGCTGAAAGTAGGCAGACTTGATTGTGGAGCTGATGTGGTCGTCTAACGAAAGATCACTTGGGAACATGGCACCTAGATTTCGTGCAGATTCAACAGGAGATATGCTGGCAGTGCCGATTTTTCGCGTTAGCCTTTCCAATTTCTGAAACACACTTGGTTTACCATAACTAGCAAGTTAGTTGTATCGTCATTTAATTTAAGAAAATTTGACGTCATCCATGTGCGGATGTCATCAGTATATGCAGCAAGGGAGTTGCGATAATTCGAGGTGCTCGAAGACTGGGAGGGATCAAAGCAAAGGTACAACTGAGTGTCATCTGCATAGAAGTTAAAGCCTAGATTGTGCTTGGCAATCCCAATGGCAAGAAGGAGAGTATAAACCGTGAAAAGAACCGGACCAAGAACGGAGCCCTGATGTGCCTCATATTTCAGAAGTTTCTCGGACGACCTTTGTCCATTCACATCAATACTCTGGAGTCTCCCACTGAGATAGGACCTGAACCATTGCAATGCAGTGCTAGTGAGCCCAGGCGAGATGAGAGGCGCTCAAGAAGGACTTGGGGATCGACAGTATCAAAAGCTGCCGAAAGATCGAGAAAAACAAGCAGACATTCTCTACTCATGTCTGCATTCCTAAGTTGGTCGTTGTGCACCCGAAGCAATGCTGGCTCTGTGGAGTGGTTAGCTCTAAAACCGGACTGAAACTTACTAACAAGGTTTGAAGTTTCAATACATAAGTTCAGCTGGTCTGACACGACTCGTTCCAGTGTCTTTGATAGGAATGTTAGATGGGGACAGTGCGGTAGTTGCTCACGTCCTCTTGGTCTAGTGTCACTTTCTTGAGTATTGGCCTGACTACAGCCTTTTTGAGAGGTGCTGGGACACGACCCGAGGCTATTGACACAGTTATTGCGTTAGTTATGCATGGCAGCAGCAGACCAATGCATCGTATCACCTTCAGGGCCTATCACCACGCCTCCCCGCTGCCGCACGACATCTATACCAAGGAGCAAATCATAGCCAGGTACGATCTCGATCGAATACAAGGCAGTCCAGCTCTGTTGCGATGCCCTGCACAGAGCACGTCATGCGGCACGCTGACCGGCAACGAAATACTGCTCCTATAAACGCAATTACCGGCTCCTTAACTGGATAAGACTGTGCCGAGGTGGCACGCAGTACCGCCGATTTAGTCACAATCTACCGAGAACAGTCGGGACCAAGGAGCGCCTTCATAATACGACCGCCGTATCGAACGCTTATTGTTGCCAGTCGAATTGACAGGCAGGGGAATTCGCCGGCGAATTTCGAATTTTATAACATGCGCTTCCCCTTATTCTTTTTTTGGCTGCATATCGCTGGTGTTGAAGTTAATGACGATCTGGCTGAATTATATGTTCTCCGTGGCAGCCGAAATAGCTTATAAGCTGCCGCTCTGACAACAAGCTTGCAGATGGTACACAAGCAACGAAATGCCGACACCGAGGAGACCTTTAGCACCGGTGTATTCCTCCTACGTTCGCAGTGTTACACTACAGCAGGCGTTCTCCCCTCCGTTCTGCTTCCCACTGCCTGCCAGCTCCCGTCCAGGCAGTGACTCCCTCTTGTAGAACGTTATCCCAAAAATGTGCGCCAAGTATTCGTCGCCGCGCAACGATCGGGCCTTGGTTTGGGACTACGGCGATCGCTTTCGCATGCTCCAGCCACGCCTCCTCGTCGCTCCGCGAGTGCGTTCGATCCAGAACGCTGTCTGCTGCCGGGACCGCGGATTACCCGAAAGGCTCGGTCGGCTGAATGAGTGCGCCCTCTCCGCCGACCAAGGGCTACCATTACCTGCTTCGCTCTCGCGGCCTTCGAAATCGGCCCTGCCGAGCGAAGCGAGCGGGCGCAATAGCCATCGCTCGGCAGCGGTGCGACTTCCTTTCGGGCGTCCGAAACGTCGCCCTGAATGCCACGCCCGAGTCCACGAAGACTCGCTTGCTCATTTGTTGCCGACGGTTGGCGTCGTCGCCTCTCTGTTGATCAGCTCCGCCAACCCTGGCAGACGAGCGGAACGTCTGGGAGATGGCGCAAAAATATCCTCCGGATGCGGCCTCGCTTTTTCGCGCCCCGATCCCGGATACGCTGCTCGACACTTGGCGCTTAGTTCCGGTCGCCTCCTCTCCCACCCCCCCCCGCTCCCATTTCGGCGCTCTTCTCGGTGCCGCCGCTGCGCACATCCGGTGTCTCAATCCGTACCGTTTGCCTCGAAAAGGATGCGAATCTCTGACGTAAAGTTTGCCAGTGCGCCTGAGCATGTGCATCTCGAACCTGGAGGGCAGAGATCTGCGTCTGCACGGACGGCCAGCGAAATGGGACTAGCCGCGGCTTTTTCGAGGGCGGTCGGGAGTTTTTTCCTCTCCGCTCGTCTTCCTTTCACGTTAGCGTCACCTTCAGCTGGCCTTTACTTAGCATCGTTTGTTTGCAAGCGCGGACCGATTTCGTCTCAAACGCTTCCGGTGTGCTCAATGGCGACAGCGCCAATTTGCACAATTCGTGGCTCGCGGTCGATTGCGAGGAGCCTTGCGCATCGGATGTGCCTCGCTCGGTTCCGGCTGTGCTGAGCACGCTCGCTGCGATCGAGAGCTGCGTTTGCTTCTGCTGGCGGCCATCATGAATGTGACAACAGCCTCAGGAGGTTATGACCCGGCACCTCTTTAGAAAGGCTGAAGTCGGGCCACTGCTTAAAATCGGACGGTCGTCCGCTGGTCGATGGGAACATTGTAAAAGTGAGGTTGCGAAAGCTGTTAGCGTAGGGTTTCATTTTTTACATGGCGAGAGCGTGGAGTTGTTCATGCTAACGATGAGTTTCTGCCCATTCCAATGTGGTAAGGTAATTATCGTTTGGTAAAGGCCCCGTTTCGCGCGACCATGAGTCGGAGGAGAACAATTCAAGGAGCGGCTGAAGTAGGATGGCCGACGTCCCTAGATTGTACGCAGGTCCGGTTGCCGAAGGGGCATTAAAGCGCGAGTTGGTGTTTTGATTGAGTACGAGTGAGATTACTGCTGGCGCTGGCGATGCCTGACCTTTGAGTAACCCGAGCATTGGGATTCACTCGGGATTCGCCTCCCCTGGCTGTCCACTCAAGGACCTGCTTCAGCGTTTGGCAGAAGCAGCATCATTCCCAGCCGCAGAGAGCTCGCTCTCATGCCAGTGAAAAGGAAGATTGTTCCCTCTCGCGAGCATCTCTTGAGATGCAGCGCTAGCGCGTTCGGCACGAGTTGGCACGAGTTGGCGTGAGTTGGCCGCCGACTGCCCGTGCTCGCGCTCTATCTCGGCTAGCCAAAGCGTCAGTCCTTTGGGGGGCAGGCTTCGTTTGCATACCGCCGTATCTTATCTCCGCGCCGAGGCGACCGCGGGCACACTGCGTGCATAAAGACCGGCGAGGGCGGTTACGAAGGCAACCGGGGATAGGCGTTCGATCGAGAGGCCCTTGATCTGACGCAGGCTTTCTTTCACGCGAGGTAAGGTGGCAAATGAAAGGGCATTCGCAGCGCAGGAGAGCTACGCAGCCAGTGCAGGCTACGTTCACTGTCCCGATTCTCTCTGTCTCTCTCTCTCTCTCTCTCTCTCCCTCTCTGCCTCTGTCTCTCTCTCTCTCTCTCTCTCTCTCTCTCTCTCTCTCTCTCTCTCTCTCTCTCTCTCTCTGCGTCTCTGCCTCTGTCTCTATTTGTCTGTCTCTCTCTCTCTCTCTCTCTCTCTCTCTCTTTGTGTCTCTCTGTTTCTGTCTTTCTCTGTCTCTCTGTCTGCCTGTCTGTCGGTGTCTCCGTCTCTGTCTCTGTCTCTCTGTTCTTCTCTCTCTCTCTCTCTCTCTCTCTCTCTCTCTCTCTCTCTCTCTCTCTCTCTCTCTCTCTCTCTCTCTCTCTCTCTCTCTCTCTCTCTCTCGATCAGATCGAGCGTTGCTAATAGTGGACTCGCGCCTCTGTCGCACGGCTACCATTTCTCTCTGCTCTGAAGTCTTTCGAGATTGCTAACAGATCCACTCATCATTTGTCTCGCCTCTCTCTCGTCTTACTTAGCTGCTCGCATCGACGACGCACTCGCGCGCGCGCGGCTCGTCCGGTTGGCTGTCGGTGCGCGCGCATTCGCGAGCCCAGCATCCGTCTTCGAGTGGGCGTTCTCAGCTGGTCGGCCGCGCCGCGGTGGCGGTGGCGGTGGCGGCGGTCTCCACTTCACCTGCCGTCGAAGTTGAGGCTCGCCGTCGAGTTGTTTGCATACTCGCACGTGGGCCTCTTCTGTCGCCGCCTTCCCTACCTCGACGCGCCAATGGCTCTGCTGCCACATGCTCAAGCTCTGCTGCGTCGTCTGCAGCCTCCGACGTTTTTCGGCCTTCCGGCTCAACCTCGTCCGCTACGTCAGACAGGGGACCTCTCGACCTTAGCGGGGGGGGGGCGGGGCGGGGCATCGAGAGGCCGAGCGACAGGTTGCAAGGTCAACAAGAGTCAAATGCAAGGTCAACAAGAGTCGTCGAAGCGAGCGAAAAAAAAATCACTGGACCTTGAAACTGCCAGGGCCGCTCAGGCCGCCGCCGCCGCCGCCGCCGCCGCCGCCGCCGCCGCCACAGCGCTCTTTCCTTAAGCTCAATCATTCTGGACATTGCACCAAAGCCTCTACGCCCACTCGTGGTGGACAGGACAAACAAGGCAGCGTCAGCGTCCTTGCTGCTACGTATAGTACGGGCACCAGCCCAGGCGGAAGTTCATGAAGTTTTCACAAAAACGATAGGAGCATGCCACCGGCCATGATTTGCTAGTTAGGTGAATGGTCAAGAACCAACTCTCTCCTTAGAAGGTTCAGTCCATTACTTGTTATACCGGTCTGTACTTGCTTGAAGGCCACTTGTAGGGCTCCGTTTGTCCCGACGTTCATTACGCTCCTGTTAAAAAAGCAATCTCGGAAGCTTTCGGCAGCATTTCGGCTTGTCCTTATGCTAAAACGAGTGGGATCCGTCTAGACTTGAGTCGAGTCCTGGGTCGCTCGGATTTTGGCAATCATATTTCCAGATTAACTCTTCACTACTGTTAATTGGCTTCTTAATCCGGCATCAACAAGCTTGTATTAATTTGAGAATTTCGAAGTCATGTGAACGCCTATGACTGTCCTACCGTGACAACGGGCCTGCTGCGATGCCCAAGTCTGTATTTATTTGATACCTTACGTATGTGTACAGGCGGCATTGGGAGTCGCATAAACAGAGCTGAGTCGCTGGATGACTGATAATTACGTCAGACGTCAGGTTTGATTTCCGGCCTGGTTCTTCTGAGTTCTTGTGACTCTTAATTTATTTCTTCTTCGGCATAAAACCTTCGGGATCTGTAATTGCAAGCAATTCAAATGGCTGAAATGCTGGCACTTGCCTCGCACACTTTAGGTGGCGGAAATAAACGGTTCGGTTAAATTGTACACGGATCATGAAATCAAAACAAGGGGCAGCCAACGTCCGCTCCATTTGTAGAAAACAGGAATCTAGAGGTAATATTAGTTTATAATAAAAGAACTATTAATTTAAAAATGGAAGGAAATCTGCAAATGGCTGTTAAATTCAGTTTCAGGCATAACTGACATAATCCCGATTAGAGTTAGAGAAGTGTTTTTAACGATCTACTCAGACTACTGTTAGAGCTGAGTTCTTCAAATTATTTGCAATTTTTTTTTATTGGGCTGAAAGAGGCAGCGATGGATGCGTGGAAGAGCTACATCATATTTATCTGCAGGGAAAGGGCGTGGAATAGGCCGAAGCGCGTATTCTAGCAGGCTTCTGTGCGTCATTGTTGCAGGGTCAGAAGCGCTAGTACGAAATTACAGCGCCACACGCATTAGCATTAATGAAAGTACTTGTATGCTACAGTAATGTATCTGCTAATACCCCTTGAAGATCTGTGGTTCTTTCTAAAGGCAAAGTGGGCGGCTCGCCAATTAGAATTGGCCTGGCTATTCAGCTATTTTCGCTATGCGAGCGTAAACGTTTTTGTACTCAGTGAATATTAAACACGCCATTCGCGAGGTACATAATCGGACGACTATCAACTTGTTTCTCCGAGCTTTTCGCAAAATCTTAGCTTAAACATTGTTTAGTATGTATTCCTCAGAATGAGAACCTACGTGGAAAAATATCTGTGACAGGAAGCTTGTGCGCGGTACCTCGTCTCCCCCTTCACGAAGTCTCTTCGTGGATTTTTAAATGCAACGTCACCGTTCTAACCGCCTCAAAAGGCTCACCTGCGATCAGAAACAAAATATTGCCGATCAAAAGAACGCTTAATCTTGGTATGATTAAAATGCTTCTGTATGCCGCGTATGTCAAGCTCACTTGCGATTGACAAACTAAAGACAAGACATAATCAGACATCCTTCGCCTAATGCTCAAGAGAAGAATGCGCGTATTGAAAAAACAACCATTTGACCTCAGCATAATTGATAACATAATTGATAACATAATTGATAACATAATTGATAACAGTAGCATACAGTTATAACTGTGCATAACCGCCAGCCCTAAAAGCATGTGCTTATTTATTACACAGTGTGGAGGGAGCATAAGTGGTGCATGACCTAGCGTGGCGTATTTTTCAGAAAATACATATTACCACTAATCATTTGGTCGCGCTTTCTTTACATCAAATGTAAAGCACCTAGAGAGAGAGAGAGATTCAGTTGCCGCGCTGGCTTAGCCCAGTGGGTAAGGTGCTCGCTTCTCTTACGGCGCTATACAAATGAATTATATTTATATATATATATATATACTCAGGTGATGCTATACAACCTTAGTGTTATTATTGTTGCATCAGTTATTGAGCGGCTTCGGTAGCCTCCAACAGAGTCTCGATGCTCTCAATTCTTACGACCACGCCTCTTTAGGCTTTCTCAGCATACAAATATTTAAATTTTTTGGTGAGACGACTGCGGACGCCGTTGAACTAAACGCCAGAATTTTCTACAAAGAAAATAAGTTCGATTCTGTCACCCCGTTGCATAGTGATCTTCATTAGCTTTTGGTTGAAAGGCCAATTCCACAAAGACCAGACTTCGGAGCGGCTGCAAATGTCGTAAGAGTCAAACACTGCGCCTTCTGAGGTGTTCATTAACTTTAAAATGGTCGATTATAATCCATTAGTAAGTTTTGCCTCCGAGGCATTTGCTTGTAACTCTGCCACGTCGCTTTGCTTCCCAGCTATCTAAAAATAGTAAATAAGTAATATCAAAACAGCTGTCTGTACCTCTACTAAAATTCCATCCTTCCGTCCGTCACGCAGCAGGATGGTGCACTTCCGTCACGCAGCAAGATGCCGCAGCGTTGTCTTCCGTGGCGGAACTATTATAAAATCAAACTGATTTACTAGCCTCCTTTGTATAGCGGCAGAAGAGCCTTCACGGCTATCACCACCGGTTGCAGTGGCAATAAAGGATCACCCACGGCAGTGTTTGAACCCACGAACTCGGGACCGAGGTCGTGTAAAGTAACCACATTACCTAATGTGCCATCACGGCTCACCAATATATGACTCAACGGAGCGAGTCCACAGGCAGTGAGTGTTTGTATATATATATATATATATATATATATATGTATATATATGTATATATATATATATATATATATATACGGTGTGTGTACGTATATATATATATATATATATATATATATATATCTGTACTATTAACAGTAAGCTTCATTGATAAGTCGTCGTTTATGCTAAGCTGAGCGGCATCTGCGTCTAAAAAATTGGCATACAAATAAGTATTTCAAAATACGTCAGCGATTTGGCCTCTTTTATCGTAAAACGGTCTTTCTTAAATCTGCCATTCGATTTGACATGGTGACCTATGACCTGGTGACTTATGAACTGGCGACAGACAGAGTATTTAGATTCGTCCGGCCGTCTGTACGCTGGAATCTCAGTTTGAATCCTGATGACCGTGGAGTTTCTAGCCGGCTTCCTGTCCCGCTGTGCTTCCGCATCCTGTCCCGCGGTGCTTCCGCTTCCTGTTCCGCGATGCTTCTGCTTCCTGTCCCGTGATGCTTCTGCTTCCTGTCCCGCGATGCTTCCGCTTCCTGTCCCGCGGTGCTACCTTCGCGTAGGACGAGATTCGGTCACTCGGACGAATGCGCTTTCCTCACGTCGAACTCTGTCTTGGAGCTCGGAGTGAAGATCCGAGTCTTGCCTGAGATTAAGATCATAAACATCATCCTTTCAACTCGCTAGCCAGCAACGATCTACCTGCCCTGGCCTGGGCTCCAGCCCTGCGTCACGTGTAAAGCGCCTGCGTGGAGATTGGGGCGTTATACCAATGGATTATATTATATTTTAGCCAAATTCCACCATAAGAAGATTGCACGACGATAGGAAACGCTAAGCGAAGTTGTTTACAAGCATCACATAATTTCATACTCATCAAAATCGGTTGCGGGTTTCTGGCTTGGGGATAGACGCGACCGCGTTGACTCAGCGAAAGCAGCCAGATCAATCTGCTGGACAGATGCCCGGATGAGCTACGATCTCTGCGGCGCTGGCCGGATTCGGTAAGGGGGTGGCGTGAGAGCATTGACGTTTCCGAAGCGCTCACAAACTAGTTTAAAAGTCAGCCGCGTAAACGCGCGCTCCCCTGGGGCCGAGCGCGAACATGCGCTCGCCACGAGCGTCCGCGTAGTCGCGAGCAGAAAGACTAAAGCCCGAAATGTCGGGCGGAGCCAGCATCGCCGGAACGCGGTCGGCCGCCGCACAGGGTTTCTATAGTCACCGTGATTAATTGAGACCGCGTCGGCATCCCTCCAGCCAGAGGCCGGCGCAGCCGCTCAGTGGCGACCGCGTCCTGTCACCGACCAAGACCGCCGCGAACGGGGGGGGGGTGGGGGGGGGGGGGGCTCGGTAGGCGCTCCTAATCTGCACCGCCAGAGGGCGCTACGCGGCCGCAGCTCAGCGGCGGCGCGGAGAGGAGCGGCGATTCCTACGTAGCTCGCGGCTCACGCGAGCTACTGGCGCGCCGCGACAGGTAGGCGGACTGACCGTACCGGAAGTAAGTAAGCGTCGCGGGCACCGAGCTCGAAACGCCGCGCTGCTCTGCTCTTTCCATCTCGCCGCTGGCAAGTTTAATTCCAGGCTTCGAGCTCGGTGGGGCTTGAGCAAAGTGGGGGCTCAGCAGCGAGTCCGCTCGCTGCGACGGTCCGCCGCTTCTTCTCGCGGCTTTCCTCCAGCTAGGTGGCGCTGCGCTGACTCTTGCGACTCGCGGCGCTCCGCGAGCGGAGCGTCGCGGAGCTACCAACCCCGTAGGGGGGGGGGGGCTCACGCGCGCGCTAACGCTAGAGGGCGCATCGAGCACGGCGAGCCGCCCGAGGAATGACCGCAAAGAAGTATTTGCGCACGTCAGACGAATAGAAATTCGGATTACAGCTGGCTAATTTTAACAGCCTCTCCCGCCTTGCGGCCAAAGCGTGAAACGCCTAGGATTTTGCTCGCGGCGAGCGCCACGCGGCACCGGACGCTCGACGCGCCATCCGGCGAGTTTTCTGTCACCAATCGGTAGCCGTCCGTAGGCGCCACGCACGCGATAAGCGCTCGCTATAGCGCGACTGCGACGAGGACCGAAGCGCTGGACGCTTTCCTTCACTTTCGCGAAACTCTCAAACTTTCTCGCTTTCCTTCACATTCTAGGCGTCCCGAGACCGCATCGATCGCTGGCCAGGGCTCCGGGCAGAGCGCAGTTTCGGCCTTGACCGCCGGACCGGCGCGCCGCCGCAGAATCCTCCTCGTGCGCCGCCGCAGAGACCGGAAGTGATTCCGCGGCTGGAGGCAGAGCGATGAGCCAGAACGCGTCCGTTGCGAGGCAGGCGCCGCTGCCGCCGCCGCCGCCTGCCTCGCCCGAGCAGGACGTCCAGAACGGACCGATTGAAGTCGACGTGGCGCTGCCATCAGGCGAGACAGTCAGCTACACGGTGGACAAAAGGCGGGTGTAGGGGGCGCTGGCGGCGCTGCGAGCGTCCGCCGCTTCCGCCCAATCGGCCGCTCGCTTCCGGTGGCGGCGGAGCGCGCGCTCGTGCGGCTTGCAGCTTCTTTTCCCACGACCGCCGACCGACTCGTAGATGGGTAGACTGTAGACTTCGGCTCGTCCGGCGCAGCTGGCCGGCTGTCGCCATGGCTACCCCAGCAGCAGCGACCGCGTGTCGGCCGCAGTCGCCGGCGAGAAGAAGAGGAGGCGGCGGCGGCGGCCGCAGGCGAGCAGCGCATCGCGTAATAAACAGTGCGAGCATTCTTGGCGCGTGTACGAATAGAACTAAAATAGGATAGAAAAGATGCAGATTAGTCGCAACGTCGGTTTCTTCCGATGTCTTTGAGGAAGCCGTTACTCTAAGTGCGAGCTGTATGATGACTACTTCGCCGCAAATGCGTTTGGCGAGCAGGTAACGACGGTTAGCAGGACGTAAGCGTTGCTTGGCGTCGTGAACAGCGGCTTAATGTGGCATGACTTCGCGTTCAGGCGTTTCTCCCATCTCTGCGGCACTTGTGCTTTAAAAGCTACAGCGTACTGACCAATTGACGCAATTCCGTTCCTGCAGTGCCCTAGAAAGAAACTTAGTTCTCCTAGGACGCTGTGCGATCGTCTTAGTATTATCATTGCATCAATATTTGCTTGCTGACCCTGTGCACGTCACCTCTAACCCTGTTATGCTTGTTGTCATTGAGCATGCTGCCACTAGCCATTCAATCACGCTTCCTTTGCAGGAAATGTAAAGTGCCTAGAAAGAGATTAAGTTCTCTGAGGGCGTTATATAAAATGTATTATTATTATTGTTATAATTATTGTTACTAATCAAGTCAGCATTACGATCCATGAAAGTGTCGCTTTCTAGTGCTGGCAATGCACCCTTGAATCAGACTGCCATAGTGCCTCTCGCTCGGTCCGTCGTCCATGACACTTCCTGCCTGGTCATCTTAGTATTGTCGTTCATCGATATCCTACCCCTACCGGAGCACTACTACTACTCCTAGCCTACTCCTACCGCCCTACCCCTACCGGACGCACGACGGTCGCGCGAACGACGGCTCGGCTCGCTTTTGCCTCGCTTTCGCAGCACGCCGGTGATGGACTTCGTCGTGCAGCTGACGCGAAGCCGCAGGCTGAGCACCGCCGACCACGTGCTGCACGTGCTGTCCGACGAGACGGGCCGTCCCGTCGACTATGCGTCCGGTCAGCTGATCGGGCCGCTGCTGCTGCTGCGCGGGCGCAAGCGGCTCTTGCTGCAGTCCAAGGCCGACATGAAGCGGGAGCAGGAGCGCAAGGCCGCCGGCCATCGTACGGCCGCCAAGTTCGAGGTCAGCTGACGCGCTCCGCCGCCGCCGCGCCGCTTTCGCAGCAGCAGCAGCAGACGATGCCGGCATCAGCGTCCCGCCACTCCGCGCCCCGCCAGTCGCGTCCCTCTCGACCGTGGCCGCCTCCGTTGCTGCGAGGGCCGCCGTCTTCGAGCAGACGACGCATCGGGTACTCGTCAACCTGCCGCGAGGCGTCAAGGCCGTCTACAGGATGAAACTCGACCTGCCGGTCGGCGAAGCGCTCGAGATAGCGTGCGCGGACAAGGGTCTGGACGCCGCGAGGCACTTCGTCTCGCTTCCCGGCTCGCTGACGCAGCCGATCGACTTGGCGACGCCGCTGACTGCGTGCGGCAGGAACGAGATTTGCATCGTTGAGCGGCCGCCGCCGCCGGCTTCGGCGGCGGCGGCCGCCGCTGCACCTGACGGTAGGCGGCGCAGCCCTGCGGCGCTCGGCGAGCGCTCGCGGCCGGGCTCTCGCGGCCGTGCCGCCGAAAGCGTTCGACTCGCTCGCGCTCTCGCCGCTCCGCGCGCGCGCCTTCGCTTCGTCTCCGCCTCGGCCCGAGCGGCGGCATTGCGGCCAGATGGCGGCGAGCGGCTGTACGACGAGAGCTGAGGCGCTGAAGTGTCGCGCGCGCGCGTCGGGACGGTTTGACGGCGAAGTCCTTCGAAGAGCGGCCAGCGCCGATGATGTGGGCGCCGCCGCCGCCGCTGCACGCCCGGCCGTCCGGCCGAAATGCTTTTCGCACATCGGCGCGGCGCGCGAACTCGGCAGCGCGCGCGTACCTATCGCGCCGGTTCCCGCTGCTACGCGCGCCGGCGCCGTGCGACGACTTCGCGAAGCCATCAGGCGATCAGGCTGAAACGAAGCCTCCAGCGTCCGGCGCTTCACTCCACACACACTGACTGACAGGCAGGCCTCAAGATCTCGAATGATCGGCAAAGCGCCAGCGTTGGCCAGCGATTTGCGTCCTTCGCCCTTTTTCTGCCTTAGATCGCGCGCCCTCCGACGTAGCGTCGGCTTCCCGAGGCTTCGAGCTACGCGTCGTGGGGTTGTGTCGCGTTCAAGCGCCTGCGTAATCGCGGTCTCATTTGCATGACCGCCGCGCCAAGCCTCCGAATGCTAACTAGGGTTTGACACTTGGCTACTCACCGCAGGTACTGCGGCTCGTTCGCCGAGCGGACAGATGCCGGAAGAGGGCGGCCTGGGAAGGACGCGAGCGGACAACCCCGCGCAGGTACGGAACGCCGCAAGTCGCAAGCAGCCAAAGTCGCGCGGGTGCGCGCCGCTGCCGCTTGCAATGCCAGGCGCGGGCCACCGCGGCTCCGCCGCCCCGCGCCTCTCCTCCGATCTCGGAGATACGCAGCCGTTCAAATGAGGCCGTCGAATTGGCTCGCTGTTAATCTATTGCAGCTGCGACGCGACGCGGCGCCAAACGGCGGCGTCGCTGGCCATGCTGCGACCGGAAGCATCTCGGCGCCGCCTCAGGGACAGGCAGCGGCGGCAGCGACGAGAGCGCCGAGGAAAAAGTACGCCGCTCCACCGCCGCCGCCGCAGCAGCTCCGCCCGCAGGAGCAGCTCCGCCCGCAGGAGCAGCTCCGCGCGCAGGCTGCACAGAGGGCGATCGCGGCTCCGCGACCGGAGGACGAAACGCGCAGCGTTAAATTCGCCGCCGCCGCGGACGGCGAACGCGGCCTGCCGACGTCTTTTGTCAGCGGCGGCGGCGAGCTCTCGCGGCGCGGCCGCTCGGACTCGAGCGGCGGCTACGATGCCGGCGGCTCGCTGTCGGCGTTCGGCGGCGGCGGCGTTGCGGGCGCCGCGGCGGCGCTAGCCGTCGAGTACGCCGCCGCCGCTCAGAGCCGCGAGGCACCCGCCGCTTTCAGCGCGTCGCGGGCGAGCAAGGCGCACGCGCCCCCATCGCCGCCGGAAGACGTCGAAATCAGCGCCCTCTAGGGGCACCGTCGGCGGGAATTCGCCTCGCTGCGAGGCAGGTCGCCGTGCCTCGCTGCGCCGCGATCGATCGAGCGTGGCCGCATCGCGAACGGCGGCGCGGGCGACGGCGAAGTGGTGGCGCACTTCCGCGACGCAATCTCGGGTCGCAGCGCAGCTAGGATTGTGCGACGAAGCGCAGCCTCGGCGCTCGGCCGCCGCCGTGCGCCGTACGGCTCGGCCGCCTGTGCGCCGTTTCGGCAGGCGCGGCTACCTGCAGGCGGTTGTTCGCTTCGGCTCTCGCCCGCCAGCGCTCGAGCGCCGAGGCGCCGCACTGCATCGGCCGAGTCGGCGCTGTTGCTGTTAGCCGTTGCGGCTGCCAAGATCCTTCCGCGAGGCGCAGCGACTGCGGCGGCAGAGCCTGCGAGCGCTCGGCCGCCGCGAAGTTCACTGCTCCGTGCGACGACGTGCCGGACGCTCCGCTGCGAATGGCGGGCGAGATGGCCGACTGTTGCCCTGGTCGAGGGCTCGTACACGGCGTTCGTCGCAGTTCAATTGTAACATACTCAATTTATTCAATTGACGTAATTTACTCATTTTATTAATAATAATAATAATAATAAACTTGATAAAGCGTCGTCAGAGAACTTGGTCTCTTTCTAGGCACTTTACATTTGCTGCAAAGGAAACACGATCGAGTGGTGAGGGGTATCAAGGTTGATAAACAAACAACATGAATAACACGGTTAGGGTTGACATGCAAAAGGTCAGCATGCAAGTGTGGTTAGCGGCAGCATGCACAGTGACAGCACGCAAAAGCACATCAAGGACGAATCACAGGGACCCACTAAATGTATGCAATACATAGATGAGTTTTAGATCTCCAAAGTATTTAAGGTTTGTATGAGGTATTTCTAGACTGTTGGATTCCGAAGAGCACGTGGCACGATGCTTGGCCTGGTGGGGGAGTATATCGGATAGGTAGGCTGGAGCCACAGAATGAAGGGGTCCAAAAGTGAGCGACAAAACCTTGAAGTCGATCCGTTGCTTGATTGGTAGACAGTGCAGGTCGGCGAGAAGTGGTGTGATGTGGCTACTGCGACGCTCACGACAGACAAGCCTAGCCGCAGAGTTTTGCACCAGCTGTAAGCGCCTGATTGCACAGGCCGGTAGGCCAGCAAGCAGTGAGTTGCAGAAGTCGAGACGGGATGTCCCAAATGCATGGACCAACTTAGATGTCGTATCTTTGTCTAAACAAGCCCAAATTTTAGCAATGCTATGTAGCTGAAAGTAGGCAGACTTGATTGTGGAGCTGATGTGGTCGTCTAACGAAAGATCACTTGGGAACATGGCACCTAGATTTCGTGCAGATTCAACAGGAGATATGGTGGCAGAACCAATTTTGAGCGTTAGTCTATCCAATTTCTGAAACACACTTGGTTTTCCCATAACTAGCAAGTTAGTTGTATCGTCATTTAGTTTAAGAAAATTTGCTGCCATCCATGTGCGGATATCATCAATACATGCAGCAAGGGAGTTAAGAGAATTCGACGTGCTTTATTGCTCAGAGGGATCAAAGCAAAGGTACAACTGAGTGTCATCCGCATAGAAGTGAAAGCCTAGATTGTGCTTGGCAATCACATCGGCAAGAGGGAGAGTATAAACCGTGAAAAAACCGGACCAAGCACGGACCCCTGAGGTACCTCATATTTCAGAGATGCTTCGGACGATCTTTTTCCATTCACATCAATACTCTGGAGTCTCCCACTGAGATAGGACCTGGACTATTGCAGAGCAGCGCCAGTGATGCCCAGGCGAGATGAGAGGCGCCCAAGAAATACTTGGTGATCGATACTATCAAAAGCTGCCGAAAGATCAAGCAAAACAAGCAGAGACACTCTACCCATGTCGGCATTGCTAAGTTGGTCGTTGTACACCCCAAGCAATGCTGACTCTGTGGAGTGAGTAGCTCTAAATCCAGACTGGAACTAACTTACTAACAAGGTTTGAAGTTTCAATACATAAGTTCAGCTGGTCTGACACGACTCGTTCCAGTGTCTTTGATAGGAATGGTAGAAGGGAGACTGGGCGGTAGCTGCTCAAGTTCTCGTGGTCTAGTGTCGCTTTCTTGAGTGTTGGCCTGACTACAGCCTTTTTGAAAGGTGCTGAGACATGACCTGAGGCTAATGACATGTTAATAATCTTAGTTATGCATGGCAACAGCACATCAATGCAACGTAGGAGCAGGACAGTGGGAATCGGGTCCAGAGGACTTGTTGTCTTCTTTGATTGAGTTACGAACTTTAGGACTAGATCACTAGTGACCTGCTTAAATGCAGACATTGAGGTGCAGCCAGGAACCGAGGAACAGCATTCTAGTGGGGAGGTTGTCATCGCAGGGATGGATTCCCTGATCTTGTCTATCTTCTGCACAAAGAATCGAGAGAAGCGATCGGCTAGATCATCATTAGGATCATCAGGTAAGGAGGTAATCTGGGAACGGTTGAGGAGATGATTTATTGTCGACATCAGCATTTTTGGATTGTGCATCTGTGATTCAACAATGTTTTTATAAAAACTAGACTTAGCCTTTGCTAGGATCGATTGGTATGACCTACAGTAGTTTTCATATGCCTGTCGATGGACAGTTAGTCCGGATCTTTTGTATGCTTTTTCAAGCTTTCGTTTAGTAGACTTGGCTAGTTTAATGTCTGCGGTAAACCATAGGCCGTCTGGACGGGGGGCGCACAGTGCGCTTTGTCAGAGGGGCAAACTCGTCTAGCGTGTCAGCTAGTGTCGTGTTGAAGCTATCTACCAATGATGACAGATCGGAGGGAGGATTGAGCAGCAGAGGTGAAGCAGATATTCTCGCACGGACAGCATCGATGTCAAGGGTCTTGAGGTTTCGCGATTCACAGGTTATTTTAGAGGATGATGTGGGCACACACTGTAGATTGAATGAGATCTGCATGTGGTCAGATAAGCATGATTTGGTGATAACTTGTGATGATAAAGTGCAGTTGTATGAGAAAATGTGGTCTAGTGTGTGACCCTTGATGTGAGTAGGGCCATGCAAATGGGTCACAAGAGACAGTAAGTCAGTCAATGCACGAAATTCAGTGCTGTAGGCGTCAGATAAGTTGTCAACGTGAATTTTTAAATCACTCATAACAAGGAAGGATCGATTTCTTGCACACAGGATTGAAATGAGATCGGAGAAATCTGAGATGGAGGATTTGTTACCTGGTGGTCGATAGACTACTGCCACCATCGGTAGCTTGTTTTCGGGTGAAATCAAGACAATCTATTCGAAAGACTGCTTCGAGGGTGTAGTGCAAATCGCTTGAAGGTGAATTTAAAGCGTAGGATAATAGCAGTAAGACCTCCAGTTTGATCGATCGAGGGGCGTGAAAGAATGAGAAGCCAGTCGGGGTAGTGTCTTTAATCGTCGGTAAGTTTATCAATTTAAGCCAAGTTTCGATCAAGGCGAGCAGGTCGAGACCATTTTCAGGTATGAGGTCGCTTATTACTGGAGTTTATTTGCACGTTGAGCAAGGATTCCAGAGACAATCGTAAAGTCGGGCCGCCGGAGGAGCTATAGCAGGCCCGATGACCGCTAAGTTAGAGAGAGATTCACAGTGACGCATGTGGAGGAGCGCGCTGAGCGGTTCGAGACGATGCCAGGGATATGTTTACGTAACTTACCAGGCGTACGACGGTGTCGGAAAGACGCTTAGACGTATGCGCGTAGAAAACGTCAACGGCCGCATTTAGCGACGTCTGCCATTGACTGTCTGACGTCTGACGATTCAGGCAGTTCACTCCAGCTGAGACTCGCTGCCCCGCCGCCACAGCCAGCCTTCCGCTCGCCTCCTTCCGCTCGCCTTACTTCAGACTATCTGTGTTTGGCCGCGCTGGCTCACGGCCGAGGGGCAAGACGCTCGTACCTACCTTGCGACCCGCACGTCTCGGGCTCGCGTCTTCCGGCGGACCTATCCTCCATTCGCCGCCGCCGCTGCGAGCGGGCTGCCGGCCGCGAAGGCGCATCAAACCCACGAGGCTAATTAATAAGCCGATCTTTACTTCACCAGCTTACCTTTAACGCAGCTTTCCCGAAGCCTTACGATCGGAGACGTGCGGGTCCTGATTCTTTGTTTCGCGAACCTTCGCCGATAGCTGTCGCGGCGGCCGCCGGCTGTTAGCTCCGCGGGCGATCAGCCGCGGCGGCATCGCCGCGCACGCACGAATGAGAGTTCGCTCAGACCCTCACTGTGCTCGCAAGCGATTGTCTAGAAGATTTCCTCCTAGTGGAAGCGAGTAGACTTTATTGCGGCCGTTCGGGGAATGGCCATGTTTGCACTTGAAGAGCGGATCGGTTGAGCTTTGATCGAGCCCCGACCGGGGTTTCTTGCCAGCGGAAATCGAACTTGTTGCGATCAGGTCGGCATTGGAATCGCGGTAGGGTCGGCATTTGGCGAATCTCGAGGTCTTAGTGTAGCCATGCATACGTCCTGTGGCTAGCATGAGTGCATTATAAGGACGAATAGGTTGACTTTGCTTTTAACTTGCATTTATATATTGCGCATGTTGATTATGATGATTAAAAACCGTTTTCTATGTTGGAAATATTAAAATGTTTGCTCTGATCATATCGATCTTTGAAATTCATCCATCCGAGCAGAGAAGTAGCACGACGAAAGGTAAAAAAGAACGGGAGTTACAATAATTATAATAGAACCTCTGCATCGAGCCGCACGGGACTGAATCGCTTTCCCTTGGATGACGTCAGGACATGCGGTCATCCGATGCCGCCCACCCGCAGTGTGGAAGCGTTGCCCCTTCGCCCACAGCCAGATTGGCTGAGGGCGATACGATTGCGATTGCGACCCTCCTTTAAAACCTCGCTGGCCTCCTGCTTCTTACGCCTCCTCCTCCACTGCTGCCCTTCCCGTGGCCGTGACCCTTTCGGCGCGAACCCATTCGTCGACAGCTAGGGGGGGTCAAACAGCTGAGAAACGGGGTCAAGGGCAAGTCAAGGCACACGTCAAGGCTCTCTCCGCTACAGGTCGGCTGAGAACGTAAATAATTATCTTAATAAAGAGGTGCACATCGTCGTGGGAAAGCTTAGCGCTTCGAGAAGTCGGCGGCCAAAGAGACGGCTAACAAGTGAAGTCGATCGGAAGAGTCCCCAATTGACCCCTCTACCATTTCTGATGAAACGCTGGGCTTGCTTGGCTTGGGCCGCGGCCTCGGCGAGACGACTCTTTTTTATTTTCTTTTTTTGGGGCAACTTCCTCCAGAGAGCTCGCTCGAGCTCGCTCGATTTGCGAAACGGACGTCACACACAGCGGTCACGCTAGCGCTCGAGGAGACTGCACACAACGCCGCGATGAATAGCCTTGACATGCAGAAAAATATTATCCGCGCTCTAGCACCAACTCACTCGCTAACTTCTTGATGAAGAACAGAGTGACACCTACTTCAGCTGCATCACGGTGGATGAGACACGCGATGCGACCACGAACGAATGCCTGGCCCTCGGCATTCACTTTTTCGAGATCAAGAGCGGCACGCGTTTTGATAACGACTTATCATATGAGGCGTGTGACAGACACTTACAATTCTACGGCTGTAGGTCGCAATCGTCGATAGTGGTTGTCCGATCGATAATTACAGAGAAAAGGACTACGATACTTCGTCCAATGTGGGCGGTGAGACCGACAGTCTGCAGGCACTGATCAAGAACATGAATGAATAGGTGCACTATGCACAGAGCACGTTTCCTGCTCAAATCGCTTCGACGAAAACGGCATTCCCCAAATCATCCTGTCCATCATCATCATCATTCCTCCAAATCATCCACTTCGCTTCTCTTGAATTGGGGCTTAATTGACCGTCGCGCTGCAGATCGTCTGCACTTGGTAAATTAGTTGCAGATATTTTTTCATTCAGTTGCGAACGACAAAGCAAACGGGAACCTCAGCTCCACTGATTGGACGTGAACGTGGACTCTTCCAGGTAGATTCTAGTGCCACTGTTGATGAGCACTTGGAACCCGGGCGAGCAATTGGGACTCTTATCGCTGTTATATGAAGTATGTTGAGATTGAAGAATGCTACAGTGGTAATCGTTGGTTTTGAGCAAATGATAAACTTCATTAATATATTTATATAATCACGTGTACCTTGCATTGACGTAACTAAAAAATATACCCGAGGGGGGACTCGAACCCCCAATCTTCTGCTTAGGAGGCAGACGCCTTATCCATTAGGCCACACGGGCTATTCGATCTTAAAGTTGCGTGAATACAATTTATATTTCTTTAAGTATCGTCAATTTAGCATATTTTTGCTATTCAATGACAATATGTGGCAGTGAGTGCTGTATAATCTATTCGTGTAAGTAAACCAATTATCGTGTATCCTCATACTTAGACAACGATTGACCGTCGGCACGGTCTTTACTCTGAATTTGGTCGCTCTGCAGACACCGTGCTCGCGTGATCTACAGGTACGAACTTTACGCGCTGTTCATTCAATACAAACGAGCACTCAACGCATAGTGCGCTGCTGCTGCTGGACACAAGCACCAGACGTACGGGCAAGCGAATGCGGCCCCCTACATCTGTTCGCTCTACCGATTCCATTTCTTCGTCAGGAAGTACAATAGAGCACTGCACATTCTCAACTGTTGATAAAATATATACCCGCATGGCTCTAACGATGCTGACCGGGGTCGCGCTACATTTGAGCTCACCACGACGATGACGTGTATATTAACTTGAAGTCAGTCGCTGGCGAAGCGCCGACCAAATAGTACTAGAGAGCGCGCGCCACTTGGTAGGGTCGGCAGCCGTAATGCTAGCTGATGCCAGCCGGTAGCGACCAGAGGCACACCTATGCCGGAGGAGAAGCCAACTCAGGCGCACTCAGATGAGCTGATCGCGCCCTACGCGCCGTCCGTGCGTTGCACGTGACTGCATGCCGGACCCATTTTGTGGACGCAGCGAGGCATCGCTGAGTAGCGGTAGCTGTGAGCGTACTCCAATCGTAGAGGGTCATCGCCGCTCTCTTGAACCGCTTGAAAGTGGATGCTGATATCAAAATACCATTCCGGAGCGTCGCAAGGCTATTTTGCGGGCTACTTAGTGCATTTGCTGGTGGGGGGTCCGGGGTAATCGGTGAGTGGTGATGGCACACTAGGTAAGGCGGTCACTTTTCACGGCCTCAGCCGAGGTCGTGGGTTCGAATACTGCGATAGGCGATCCTGTATCGCCGCCGCAAGTGGTGGCGACAGCCGTGAGGGGTCTTCTTTCGCTATGCAAAAGAGGCTGTGAAATCAGCTAGGATTTTTTCTTGAGGCTGAACTGGTCGGCGGCACCCGCTGAGGAGAAGATTCGCAGCAAAGCGGCTCTGTAATGCCGGATTTACATATTATGTAATGTCAGATTTACATGTTATGTCCTGCTGCGGTCCCGCTTTGATCTTCCCTATTACAAGATGCTCACACGATTAGTTTTCCGTAAGTTTTTTGCTATTGGCTCTATCCTCGCAGCGGTCTTGGGAAAATTGCCTTTGTTAGGGAGGTAGGAAATGGCGCTCCGAAATGCACCTCCCGGTGAATTTAGACCTTCAGCGATTGCCTCGTTCGCCAGCCGCCTCGCGATCTGAAACCTGTATGAAGAGCTCGCAGTGCCTTATAAGTAGGCACTCTCGCGGAACGCATCGACGTTTTCGCCGGACGAGTCGTCCGCCATGTTGTTCAAAGCAGGGAAGCAGGCGTGCCCCTGACGGCACTTAAGAATGGTCGCTTGTTCATTCTTGCGTAAATCTTGGCCGCGAAGTAGAACCGTGCTCGTCTTCTGAGTCTTCATTAAGTCAGTATCCGAGTTCCAGGGGTCAAAGGCTAGTTCCCGCCAAACTCCGCCATACTCCGGCCACGCTGCCGCTCGCCATGCCGCCGAGCTAGGGTAAGACGAGCGGCAGTCAGGTTAAACCTCTTTATAATGACGCATGCGCCAACAACAACAGGAGAACTAAACAAATCTACAGGGAGGGTCCTATACACAGTACACTATGGGGGCGCAAGACGACGCAGCAAGAACGAACAAAGGTGTTAGTTGGTCAGTCGGCTTCCGAAGTCCTGCCGTTGTACCGACTCCGTACCCAACAGTACGAGCGTACACCGTAAAAGATCCGGCTAGCTGAGTAACTGCTTGGCTAGTCCGAGTCGACGTCCACGACAGTCGAGAGCTTCCGCCGAAAGACGCCAACGCACGGGGAGGGGTCACGAACACGCTACACAGGGAACGCGGAATATACAAGTCTCAACTACGAGCGAGCTATCCAGCTCCACTCGGGCCTTGGGCACTCGTTGCCTTGCGTGCCTGGCCGCATCCCTGGAACACGCCTGCACCCATGCAGGTGCATAACTAGGCGAGACCGGGCGCGTCAAACACCGCGACTTACTCGGCCAACTTCTCCTACCCAAGAGCCCCGACGACCTCTCGTCACCAATTGTTGCTAAGCAGCTAGTTGAACATATTGAAGATAATGGAATGTCAGAAATATTTCAATTAAGTTTCAAGAGGCAGCACTCTACTGAAACTGCTCTCCTCCGTGTTAACAATGACATTCTACGTGGCAACGACGACGGGAATGTCACTGCCTTAGCCCTGCTAGATCTGTCTGCTGCCTTCGACACCATTGATCACGAAGTTCTGCTTGAACGATTGAGAACAACGATTGGTCTGGCAGACGAAGCACTGGCGTGGTTTAAATCCTACTTGTCTGATCGTGTTCAATCCGTGTCGTGTGGGGTCAGGTCTCAGACATGAGAAGGGTCACCTGTGGAGTCCCTCTTTTAAACCGTCGGAATCTGCTGCAGCAACTGAGAAACTGAATGCTTGCCTTGCCGATATTCGATCCTGGATGTCGGAAAACTTCCTGAAATTAAATGACGATAAAACCGAACTGCTTCTCATAGGACACCCTAAGCGTGTGGCTAGATTAAAAGGCTTTGCTGTTCTAATAGGTGATGCTATTGTGCGACCTTCACCACGTGGTCGTAATCTAGGTGTCGTGTTCGACAGCTGCCTCAATTTTAAAAGTTTCATTCAGAAGACTGCCTCTACAGCTAGCCATCACATCCGATCCCTATCCAAGATTAGAAGCTGTCTCCCACAGTGGCTTGTAAAAAATTTAACTAGCTCTTTAGTTCTGTCTCGGCTTGATTATTGTAATTCCCTTTTGGCTGGGCTACCAAAGAAAGCCATTATGCCACTACAGCGGACTTTGAATATGGCTGCAAGGCTGGTCTTCAAGTCCCAGCGGTTTGAGCACGTGTCTCCTTTGCTGAAAGAGCTAGAATGGTTGCCGTTTGAGCAAAGGATACAGAGCAAAGTTCTTACGCTGACCCACAAGGCCCGCCACGGCTTGGCTCCTTCATACGTAGCTGAACTGCTGCACCAGTTTCAGCCTCTTTGCGCCCTCAGGTCCTGTGTGGACAATAAATTAGCTGTCCAATTCCTCCGCTTAAAGACAGTTGGCGACAGAAGCTTTAGCTCTGCAGGTCCTAAACTGTGGAACTCGCTTCCACAGTTCTTACGCAACGACAACTACTCTCCTGCTAGCAACTATGGCTCATCCTTTTCAGCGGTCCTGAGGTGCTACTTCTACGCTACTCGCTACCTCAACTGCTGTCCTGACTCTGCTGTGCTTCCCACTTTCTCTTTGCTGCGTGAGACGAAGTCTGTTGGCTACCGAATGCGTACCGAAAGCCGCTTTGGCTGTGAGTGCGCTATACAAAACTCTCCTGCGTAACACCCACATGGTCTGTATGACTTTGTGGAGTTACTGACGGAGATACATTACATTACCACACATCCAGCCATGCCATTGGTCCGACCCTGGCCTAGCCGGTGACCCTGACCCTCATTATAGCCGCCAGGTCCCAGCCAACCGAACCAAGCCTGGGTACAAGTCTTCCTTAAGTCTTGGACCGCCCCCCAGTCTTGGTGACGTATGCCCCGAAGACTGAAGCAAAACTTGTACGTAAGCGTAAGTGTGGCTTCAGGATCTGAACGCGGTTCGAAGCGCTGCTGCAGGAGAGTCTCTGTTTATGGAGACACTATGAGAGATTGTCCTGTAAAAATCAATTAACGAGGCAGCGGGCGATAAAAAAAAGGCAATCGCTGAAGGTCTAAATTCACCGGGAGGTGCATTTCGGAGCGCCATTTCCTACCTCCCTAACAAAAGCAATTTTCCCAAGACCGCTGCGCGAGGATGGAGCCAATAGAAAACAGAACTTGAGGAAAACTGACCTGAGTGTGAGCTGCTTCCTAAGAGAAGGAAGACTGCAGTAGGAAGGAAGCGACGACTACTGAGGCCGCGCTTCTCGCGCCCCCTCCGCACTACGACCGCGTTGCCGAGTCCATGTTTACGATTGACTCGTGCAAGCGTTTGTGCCGATCTCTCTAGAATAGAATGTGTGCATTGTAAGGCGACTACTACGCGACCCCGATGAATGCGACGCCGCAGCGAAGTACGCCCGACGGAATGCTCCGGCACAAAATCTGCGCTTTTGCGAAGGCCGCAATAATAATAATAATAATAATAATAATAATAATAGTAATAATGCACTTGATAAAGCGCCCTCGTGGAACTCAATCTCTTTCTAGGCCCTTTACATTTGCTGCAGAGGGAAGGTACATTTCGAACGCGCCCTCACTGGGCGCCGGCACGCTATAGCCCGCTGCCTAAATGCGCTCTTGCCTCGGTCCTTATATTCGCCGTCCTCGCCGAAGGAGCGAGCAATAAATATGCACCAAAGGGCGACGTCGTAAACAACACTTCAGAAGGCAGCCACCCTAATCAGAGGCCACAATTCAGTGGCTTGCCCGCCGGCAGACATTATTAAAGGGCCGCGCGAGATGGCCAAAGTAAAGAACGTCGAGCCACTGCCGATGCCCGAGAGACATCTACCGACTGACATTGCGACACCCGCTGACTTGACCTGAATTTAAAGATGGACTCGCAAATCCGCCTTTACCTCGCAACCAGCGCGTGCTTCGTCCCGTCCAGGTGAATGGTCACGTTCGCTCCTATGCGAGCTGCAATTTCGCATGTCATTATCCCTGATTAGCACGCTTCCTTTGAAGCCTGTGCGAAGTGATGGAGCGCTACAACAGTGCTTTATTATGATTATGATTATTATTAGTCTCAGTCGAATCCCAAGTAGGCGACTAGAGGTTCGTACGGCTGCGGTGCACGCCGCAGCTGGCCGAGCGAAGGGTGCGCAGGTGAACTAATAATAATAATTATTATTATAATACTTTGCTGATTTAACAGACTCATTTATATAATGGCAGAAGAGCCTTTGCGGCTGTCGCCACCACTTGCAGTGGGCCATACAGAGTCGCCCCCACTGCAGGATTCGAACCCACGACCTCCAGGGTTCGCTTAGCACGAACACCCTCCCTCCCTCCTGGGCTAAGACCCAGGAGCTAAGCCGCGGACAGGCGTCAAGCTAGCTAGCGAAACAACTCGCTTGCCTATTATCAACAGCGCCTTCTGTCCAAAGAAGCCGACGACAGGAGACGACGACAGGCTGAACGACGCTGCCGCTTCCGTGATCTTCCGGTCATCAAGGGAGTGCGGCGCGAACGCCGATGCCGCGGCCGCGTGCCGCCCGTGGCGCCATCTCTCGTCCGCCGTCCCTTTCGTGAGGTTTCAGTCTCACTTCAGCTGACTTCTAACCGCGGCTGCAAAACCTGGCCGCCGCCGCCGCCGCCGCCGCCGCCGCCGCCGCCGCCGCCGCCGCCCCCCCTTATCGTAGTTTTCGAGAGGCTGGCCCGAGACGCTCCCAATCGCGCCACAGCGATATGAACGCCATCTGGCGGACGCGCCGCGCGACGCTCTGTCGACCGGAAGCCACTTCCTTTTTCCTCCGCTTTAGCCTCGCTTGGGCGTCGGAGGTCGTGCGCGGGCTCGACGAGCCAGAGGTCGGCCGGCCGGCTATCGCTGCCAGAGGCAGAGTCGCCACTCGATTCCTATTCGCTCAGGCGACGGCATGGCGCTACTCGCTGTACCGGCCAACGGGTCGGCTGGACTCTCGCGGCCACCGGCCCACGCTGCAAACGAACTGCTGCTGCTGCTGCTGCATGACCTCGCAAAAACTTATGACCTATAATAAAAATAATGATGATAAATGCGTTCAGCGCCCTCAGAGAACTGAATCTCTTTCTAGGCACTTGCTACAGATACTGTGTAGAACGCACCCCGTCACTATATAATGGGCCTGACTGAAGCAGCTCTCTTGGAGTAACGGTCGGCCTGTCGGTGAGTCCGTGAGCTGAACGTGAGCTGGTGAGCAGCCTGTAAACAAATCTGTTGGAAGTCACCTGCTGCATCAGTCGTAATGTACACGGTATTGTTTGTGCTTTTTTAATACGGCGTTTTTTTTAGCGCTGCCCGCAGAATATCGAGCGTTGTAGCCGTTTGCCGTCATCGCGATCGCGCGTGCTCCAGGTCTTGGCGAATTGCGTACGTCGAACCGCTACCGGAACAGGTGCGGCTGGTGCGATCGGAACGCTGCCGAAGCTGAAAAATAGAATCACTAGTCTAGTTTTTAGTAAAAAAAAAAAAAACGAAAGAGGAAAGCCGAGCTCCGCAACGAAAGCCTATCTAGCTAACATCGAAGCAGCCCCAGCCGAAGAATTCTCGCTAGCTCCTCGCACCGGCGCCTTCGTCTCGCGCCGTCGCAGCCGCCGACCGGCGCTACTGTAGAGGCCAATCGGGCGCGCTGCTGCGCCGTCCGCTCGCCCAGCCGTCAGATCGTCGGCGACCTCTCGCAGCATTTCGTCCGCCTGAAAAGGCAAGGCTGAGAAAAAGGGGGCTCGCTCGGGCTCCGACGCGTCTTGCTGCGGGCTGCTGCTACGCTCTGACGCAAGGTGCGGCCAGTGGCTTTTGCGGTGCACCAGGCTGGCCCGAGAGAGAGAGAGAGAGAGAGAGAGAGAGAGAGAGAGAGAGAGAGAGAGAGAGAGAGAGAGAGAGAGAGAGAGAGAGAGAGAGAGAGAGAGAGAGAGAGAGAGAGAGAGAGAGAGAGAGAGAGAGAGAGAGAGAGAGAGAGAGAAAAGAGAGAGAGAGAGAGAGAGAGAGAGAGAGAGAGAGAACGTGGGCGGGTGCGTGGGCATTGGTAGCGCGGAGAAAGCGGGCTGCAAGCCGCCCGGAGATCCCTTTTCTTTGCCGGAACCGTCGTGCAGGGTCGGCGAGAAACCGTTTGAGTATATCGGCTTCGGCGGGATAGGAGCGCGCGGGTGGGTCGCATCCGCTCCCGCCCGCTTCTTTTCGGTCCAAGCACGCCTTTTCCGGCAATCAAGCGCGAGCGCCGATCGCCGCCGACATGTGGGCGGTGCCTCCGCGTACGAAAACAAATAGGTCGGCTGTGGCTGGGCGCCCCCCCCCCCTCGTGACACAGCCGCGCTGCACCTTGCCCTCTTGTCCCTCTCGTGCGCGTTGTGCGGTGAGCGCGCGCGCCACCCGGCCGCCCGCCCATTAGCCAGCCGCGCCTGCGCCTTTCTGCTCGTATCGCTCGCTCGTATCGCGGCCGAGGCGGCTGCGTCGGGTACGCGCCTCTCGACTGGACTGCGCGCGAGCGGCCGGCCACGCCCGAGGAGACGATCCGTTGCCGCGAGCTAACATGGCCGTTGCCGACGTTCTGGGTCTGCGGAACCGTTTCGAGCGTCGCGAAGACAATCCCTCGCCGACGTCGGGCGGCGGCGACGATACTTCGGGTGAGCGAGCGCGTGCTCCGCCGCCGCCGCCGATCGGATGCTAGCGCGCCCGCCGGATCTCGCTGTTTTCGCCCCGGCGGCAGCAGCGGCGGCGGCGGACGCTTTCTGCCTGGCAGCCACCGGGGGCCCCGCCTGTGGCCGCCGAGCAGCGCCGCCGCCGCCGCCGCCGCCGCCGCCGCCGCCGCCGCCGCGAATGCCGGGCGTCGCTAAGTCGCGGGCGAGCATCGGTTCCCTCTCCCCCACACAATCGTCATCGTCGTCCAGCTGTCGACGTGGTGGTGGCCATTCGCCGCCGACGCCGGCTGCGCTCGCTCGCTCGCTCGGGAACCCGTGACCGTTGGCCGATGCAGGCAGCCGATGCAGGCCACCTGACTGGCGTCTGTTGTTTTTGTTGTGGCCAAGATGCCTAACTCTAGGTGGTCGGATCAGTCGACGGCTACTGTACCTGCGCCGACCGGCTGCAGCCAGGTCGAGTCACCCAGGTTTCTTCCACTGCCCTCCCCTCTTCTACCCTCTCCTTCCTTCGTCCCTGCCTCCACCCTCACCCCCTCTTCTCTCCCCCTCGTTGGTGGCATTTCCTTTATAGATGACTCGGCGACACGGGGCACGGCACCAAGGGTCGATGTATGGAATCGCTCTTGCGGTCGTGATCGCCCCAAGACGTAAGATGCTCTCTCTCTCTTGCTCTCTCTCTCTCTCTATCTTGCTCTCTCTCTCTCTCTCTCTCTCTTGCTCTCACTCTCTCTTGCTCTTGCTCTCACTCTCTCTCTCTCTCTCTCTCTCTCTCTCTACACAACCGAGGTCGTGAGTGTTCGAATCCTGCCAGTGTTGATGATAGCTGAGCCGTCAAGGCTCCACTGCCTCTATGCAAATGAGGCAGTTAAATCATCTACCATTTGTTAGTTGTCATGTGTCGTTTGGATCGGCGCCATACGTTCGCCCTCTTGCCCGCTGTCATTCACTGTCGCATGAGCTGTCGCCGACAGCGAAAGCGCATGCGACAGCTTGGCTTGGCAAACCTCTTGGCAAAGCTGCATACGACAGGACAGCGGTCCGGCCGTGCAGTCATATTGGATCGTAGTTGATTCAATGGACTCATTCTTATAGTGCCATAAGAGTCTGGTTTGCAGGCGGCTGGCTGCTTGTGCGAGCACGACGAACTCTTGCGCCGCCCCTGCTTCGAAACCCGAACTGCACCGCCGATCTCCACGGCGGCGGTGGCAGAGCTGGCCCGCTGCCCCAGAATGCCATCGGCCGCCCCGACCCTTGCGATCGCACTGCCACGCTTAAAAGCAAGAGGGCAGCGCCAGCACTACAGATCGTGGATTCGGTCTGATCACGTAGCCACTACCAGGCCTCTACCCTCCCGACACCAGGTGACAGACGGGGCTCGAGCAGGCAGCCATCGCGCCATCAGAGCACCCTCCCCCTTGCTGATAACAGCCAACATCCGATGCGATCACGAGTTTGGGGAGGGGTGCGTGCGACCGAATTGCGGTCAGTGACAGCAGTGTCACTGACCGAAAAGCTATTCAGAGCCGTGACACGCCGTCGAATGGGCAGATGTCAGACTGAGGTGCATCCACGAGGGGGAGTAGGGGTGGGCCCCCCCCCCCGAAGTACGAGTAGTTGTGCATGCGAGTAGTTGTGTATGCATTGTTTATTTGCACACGCATTTCTTTTCATGGAAAGCTGTTCTACTAAGCGCTATCCCATCTGCTGTAGCCACTATCCATGCTGAGTCGGCCTGCTCTCGTGGTGTGTGCAGTGCTTTTGTTTGGTTTTATGTTTTCCTTGTTCAAACACTTCTGTCTGGCTGCTGCTAGCCGATGTGGCCGGCAGCTGTAACTTCGGCGGCCCTTCCTGTAAAGCGCCTAGACAGAGATTGAGTTCTCTGAGGGCGCTTTATCAAGTGCATTATTATTATTATTATTATTATTATTATTATTATTCACGCCGACCTTTCTTGTGCCCAAACTAGGGGACCGGTGGCTCGATCGGCAGCAGGCTTGCAGCCACTGCTGTCACTCTTTGAGACCCGCCCAACAAACAGCTGCTCCTCTTGTCAACCGTCACGTTCAATCGTCACTGCCGAATGGCAGCAGCGTTTGGCAGCAGTGTTTGGCAGCAGTGTTTGGCAGCAGTATTTGGCAGCAGTTGGGGCCCCTATGATTCCACCGCCTGCACCAGGAAGGCGTCAGGAGCCAAGATTTTTGGGCAGGTAGGAAAAGACCTGCCAGCCAGCACTGATCAACCAACCCAGTGGAAAGCGCAGATCTTTTACTCGACACGCTTGAGTGCAAGCCGCGAAGCAAGCTCTCCGTCGATCGACTGGAGAGAATCGTCGCTGGAGAGGAACCCCCATCAGCTCTGTCGTCAAATCGAAAGTTCAATTCTGACTTTCTTATCAATTGCGGCGTAGAGTCAGTGGACTCGGAAGAAGCGTTTGTGTGCTCACTGCGACGCTGAGGTAGGATCGGATTGGATTTAGTTACTGACGTAGTGGGCCGTCATGTCGGGCACTTTGATCTATCTCACGACTTGCTGGCAGAACTTATCCTTCACCTGTGTCAGCAGATCATCATCATCACAGTCAGCCGCTTGCAACTCGGGCAGCTGCTTCTGATCGACCGAGAGCAAGGCACTGACCTGTGTCGTGATCCTGTTTGGCAATGCCTACAATAGCTCATGTGTGCAATCAGTAGCTAGTGCTCCGTGAGATGCAAGCTCAAGACAAACTTAAGTGAAAGCATTTGGTTGAGGAGGAATGTGGACCCGATGTCGTAGGTTCGAATCCGGTGGTGAGTGATCCTTTATTGCCACTGCAAGCGGGGGGGGGGGGGGGGCTGATAGCCGTAAAGGCTCTTCTGTCGCTATACAAAAGATGCTGTTAAATCAGCTAGTATGTTTTATGTCGCCCCAATTCTCTGCTCAGCCTTGCTATCGTTCTCTTTGACGTGCTCAATGACTTCAAGGTCGCTGCAAACATGTCGACACAGCAAGCGTGGCGATTCAGCAATGTTGTGCTTGCCAGTATGATGGCCGCAGTGTGTATCTCCCGGCTTGTCAGTGTGGTCTCTTGGTTCAGGCCACGCCATGCAGCTCTCATCCTGCAGCTCTGTGCGATCGGGCTCCGTGCGATCACCCTTTGCTTGCACAGCTTACTTCGTCTGCTTGCTGCTCATGCAATAACCCATCGCCACATTGATAATGTCACTGACCGATTTGAAGACGAGGGCAATATCATGGACGGATGCATCCGTGCATGCTGCAGCAGCCGGGGCTTGTGCATCGCCCAGTGCATTGCCCATAATGCGCCGATGCGTTCGGTTGCTTGATCAAGGCTTGCAGGCCATCAGTCTCACCACTCAGGTTTTCCGCCCATCGTAGCCCAACTCGACTGTATAGAGCAGCGACAGTAGAGCCAGCTGCTCTTGAGAGAGAGAGAGAGAGAGAGAGAGAGAGAGAGAGAGAGAGAGAGAGAGAGAGAGAGAGAGAGAGAGAGCCTTTTGCTCCCATCGAGCGTCTCTTCCCCCATGATGCCGAAATAAGCCTTGCCTTGCTCGTGCTCCCGAGCGAGCACGTGTCGATGACGTCCTTCTGAATGTCGGGCCGGTGATCGCGGCATTCTGCAGGTTGGGGAGCCTTTTTTCAAATTTCCTACTTGGGTCTACGCAGCTGTCCGCCACTTGTGGCGGTGGAAGGAGCCGGCCCTGAAGCAAGTACAAACGAGAGATATCATCGACACTCGTTAGGTCGTTTGTCGAAAGGTCGCAGATCTCGACCCGGGATCTCGATCGATTTGGAATTCGGCCCCTGTGAATAACCGAGCCATAGCTAGGGTTATCACCTTGACCTGGCTGTGCCGATGCCGGCAATGAAGCTGAATGCTGAACACTTTTTTGTGCTGATGCCGTGCCTTCAGGTTTCCACTTGAGTGGTGCCATTGCGATAGTTGCAGCAGGAGACAGATTTTCGCTTTGAGCAAATGATTTCTTGAGCGGTCGCTTTGGTGCTGCTGGCGCTGATGATGACCGGTTAATGGCTGGCAGTGGAAGACGTCAGACTAAAGGTGTCAGAGCCCGTCCGGCTCTTTCCTAATGATGCTTGCATGTGCTTAATACATAATATACACACTACACCTCGAACCTGGTGTACTCCAGTCGGTATGGGTGCTGCTTTCTCTGCAAGGCGATGTTTAAGCCACATAGTTGTTAGCGCCTCCAGCAACAACCCGGGTGGTCGGCACTCAGGGCTGCTTGTGTGCTCGTTTGCTGCTGTGAGCAGTCTGCGTCACGGCACGTCGTTGCCCCTGCCCGTGGCGATGCTTCGTCGAACCTGGGCCGCACCAAGGTGATGCACTTGCTCGCTGCCTCAGCCGCCATCGATATCCGGGAGCCGGCGCCTGACGCCCAATCACGCGATCTCGTTTTCAGATTCGGGCGTGGAGCGAGGCACATTCAGCGACCGAGCGCTGAGCGCGCACTGGCTGCAGCAACGGCAGAGTGCTCAGAAGCTCAAAGCCAAAGCCGAGGTAGGCTGCTGCTGCTGCCCCTGCACAGCTGCTGCTGTTGCTGCTGCAGCTGCTGCTGCACTTGTTCGGTACGCAGGCCCCCCCCCGGATGTGGCATGCCGCCGGTGGGACCTTTGCCTGTGCGCATGCGTGCTACGAGGGTGGTGGGCATCTGCCAGACTCGCTTTTGTGAGCAATGCTCACACGTAGGCAGGCACCTCTCTGAGTGTGTGTCCTTTTTGGTCGTGAGCCATTGACATCAACAGTGGGCGGAGGAGGCGTGGTCTGATGGGTAGGCGCAATTTAGTATTTGTCACAGCATTCAGTGGGTCCTCGTGATTCAGTGGGTCCACGTGAGGAGTTGATGAGAGAGAGAGAGAGAGAGAGAGAGAGAGAGAGAGAGAGTGCATATAAATTGCTTCCTTGCTACCGTAAGAGTGCAGTAGTGGGCAGCAGCAGCAGCGTACCACTGTTGCACGTGCACAGCCTCGTCGATTGCCGGATGCTCCCTCGGTGATGTGAGCGCCTCCTGCGGCTGCATCATCCCCTTTGTTGCTCGTCGTAGGAGCTCGAGTCGAGGCTTGTCCAGCAGCTGACGACGCAGTTCCGAGATGTCATGCACGACTTCGTCGCCAACGCCGAGCAGACGCTGGGTGCTACGACTGCTGCAGATTCGAACGGCAACGGTCCATTGGGTTTGACTTCGAAGAGAAGGTTCGAGTAGTGCGGTGCGCCGCTCTGCCACCCCCAGCCCAGCGTGCCCCTATAAATGGCATGCCGCTCGCAGCAGTATGCTAGCGCTGCTGCTTTATTGGGCGGGCAGAGGGGGCAGGGCTCGGTAGTGGGACAGGAGAGAGGACTCAAAGCGCCAGCAGCCTTAGCGGCATTAGATGTGGTGCCATCATGTTTCTAGCTGTGCTTAAAGGCTCTCACAGTTTTATCACTTGCCCTCTGAACTTCCAAATGCTGACCAAAGCGAATGCAGTATTGTGGCAGGCTTTGTAACTACTGGAGCAGCCACTCGCAGGCTTGCTCCTAGGAGCAAACGATTTCGTGCCGTCTCGACATCAGGTGCAGTCTTGCTTATTATCATTTGTGTGGCAAACAATTAGTAATGAAGCCGAGGTCTGTGGTACACCCGAGCCTTTGCCAAAGTCTTTTAGTTGGCCACAATGTAAGCCTCGTAAGATTATCTGGCTGGGCAGGGATTAGCGCTTGACCCCTGCCCTTGTCCGCGTGTACGTGCTGTCCCCACACCTGGACCAGGCGGTGCCCAAGTGCAGCTGACTGACGGGGCCGATTTGTGGGCAGGTGGGGCCCTCAAATCACGTGCAACCTGCAGTGCCTCCTTTGTGGCCCGGAGCCTCCGCCACGTCGTCACGTGGCATCGGAAGCAGAAGGGCAGAAAGATGGTGGAAGCGATGCCGGTGCATGCCAGTGCATGCCTACCTGCCTACCCGTGCCCCACAGTGCCACGCTTCCGGCCGTGAGATCGGGCAGACTTCTGCTGCGCCGCTCACGGCGGTGGCATCACCATCGCCTTGCCTGTGTGGCGAGCTGTGCTGCTTTTTGTTCCGATACATTTGCAAACCAAGGTGCGCTCGATGTAACCAACCTCCCGTTTGTTTTCGCCCAGCCCGTTCTATGGTTCCCACTCCCCTCCCCTCCGCTCCTCTCCCCCTCACACACACCCCCCCCCCCCGAGCTGCTATCCCGCCCCTCCATCGAAGTGCTTCAGCGATAGGCTGAATGGCGGCTGATCGTGTGCCCCAGGCACGTGATCAGCCGCACGGCCGCACCGATCAGCTGGTCAGCTGATCGTGTGCCCCGTGTGCACACGATCAGCCGCACCGATCAGCTGGTGCCTCTTTTCTGTTCAGGTCTGGAGAGTTGCCAGAGAAGGAGTTCGTGCCACGTGACTCGATGCTGTCGTAAGTTTCCGGCTGGAGCCCGACTCGGCGGGGTTGTCGTTTTGCTGCTGCTGCTGCTGCGTGGGCAGTGCTTCTACGCTCGCTCGGGAAGTTGCATCTTGCATTTCTTAATGGCCAAACAACCACTTGGGCAGCGTGAGCTTGCTGAACGCCGCCACTGGATGGATTGTGATAAGGAAGTAAATTTAGTTGACAATGAAATCGGCGGCTGATTTAACTCTTGTCAAAACCAGCGAGAGGAAGTCGTGCGAGCCAGCCAGCCTCGTTCTGGTACCGGGGGTTCGTTGGTGCAGCTATCCTGTTGGCTGGACGTGCAGTTTGTTGTAGCTTGAGCGGTGACTTCTGATTGGCTACCGTCTTTGACTTGTCCCGATGGAGAGCTTTCCCTCCACACGTGCTTATAATAATAATGATAATATTAATAATAATACATTTGTTGTAATGCCCCCAGGGAACTCAATCTCTTTCTAGGCACTGTACATGTGCTGCAAAGAAAGCATGATCGAATGGTTAATGGAAGCATGCTCAATGGTAACAAGCAACCGATACCGTCTGTTGTATGCTTACTTCATCTCACTTCTTGATAATTAAACGTAATTAGTCTTTAAATTAAGCTGGCACGACTGCAATAAGTGCTGCAACAGCCCATGCATTAGCCAATGTGCTGGTTCACTTGCAAATGGTTTCCTTTAAGTGCAGTGTACAAGCTTTTCGCTCGGACTGATGCTGCTGCTGCTGCTTACTTCCGTCGCCCCGACAGCAGCTGCTTACTTCCGTCACCCCGACAGCAGCTGCTTCGGTGCCGCGTATCTGTGGAGGATATGCCCCCTGAGAGGACCGCCGGGCGACTAGTCAACTATCAAATGACTTTCACTGCCAAGACATTTCTTGGCTAAATGGCTTCATCGTTACTGTGGCTGCTGACGTAATGCCCTCGTCTTGCATTGTAGCGAACTGCTCGACATAAATCACATTCGCACAGTGTACAATATCTTTGCCGCCATTCTGATATTGTTCAGCATCCAGACGCTCACTCACGACCTGCTGGAGAAGGGCAGGTGAGAAACGGTCTTCTGCTGCTGCTGTGCTGCTGCTGTGCTGCTGCTGCTGTGCTGCTGCTGCTGGTGCATTGACACTGGATGGCTGTGGCCGCTTTTAAGGTCCGCGCGTGCGCGCATGTGAGCAAGTGCGCACGTGAGAGAGCACGCGAGAGAGCACGCGAGAGAGCACGCGAGAGAGCACGCGAGAGAGCACGCGAGAGAGCACGCGAGAGAGCACGCGAGAGAGCACGCGAGAGAGCGTGCTCGCACTCGCTGCAGCATTGGCTGCCCTGCCCGGCTCTTCGGCAGCGCTGTATAGTAGTGTTGCTGTGCTGCTGTTGTTGTTGTTGTTGTGCCTAGTTGCTGTGCTGCCAGCCGGAAGCTTTGTGGAGGTGGCTGCTGAGGGAGGCAGCGGCTCCGGCGAAAGTCAGCCTGATGAGGCATCGGTGTTGTTTACTCTGCTGCCTCTCACCCACCCATCAAACCTGGCCCAGGGGTCCTCGCTTCCCGGCTGCCTGCTGTTTTCGCCGACGTTATTGTGCTAGGAGATGCATCCCGGTGTCTGTCGGGTCTGGCTAATCTGCCCTGCCCTGCCTGCTGGCAGCAGTGTTGTGTCTCACCTCAGGCTCCTCCTCGTTCATAGGGGATCATGCCCCGAACCATGCCTGCCTCCTCTTCCCTTCCCCCCCCCAATAGTTAGCCGTCTTTACACGTCGGTCACTCTCACATTGAGCGATTCACCAGCTGTGGCTTCGTGGAAGGCTTCTTTCATTCGAGAAGTTTGCTATGCGTGATGAGTGAGGTTGCTCGGAATCAGGGAGGCCAAGATTTTGCCAATGGTGCCGACAGTGACCGCCTCGACGTCATTAAAAAAAAAATCGTGCACCTGCACCATTCGCCAAGAAATCTGCTTTGTATTTGCTTTTATGCATTTAGCTCATCCGAGTCCTAATGGTCGGTCGCCCCTCATCGAAAACAGCTGCCAGAACCTGTGCACTTTCTTTGGTAGTTTGTGGTCGTTGGGCCATTGAACGATTTCTTTTGGTCTGCATTTCGTGCAAGCATCTAGCTCGGTGATTGGAGGCAACGAGCGACCCGGTGCAGCAGAAGAGGAGCAGGAAGCAGCGAGAGCACGAAACATCCTGTAGCCCACCATAGATATCACTACACGCAGCAGCACCACCAGCAGCTCTGCTCTCTTTTAACCCGGTATCCTGGAATGATCGACTGTGGTTGGCCTTGTAGGACTCCTTGAATAGTGTGGTTCTCGTTCGAGGACTAGCAGTCAATGGGAGTATTGTATCTCGGCCCCCTGTCTGGCTGGCGGCTGCTTGCCTCTGCCCTCTGCCCTCTGCCCTGGCTGAATCGTAGTTAATCTGTCGGGTGACTGAGCTGGGAGCTATCTCATCTTGACCACGTGCAAGTGGAGTCTTCGCGAGACTGCTGCAGAGTCATGACCAGACGCCTTGTGCTGGTTGCAACGCCTGATTCATCGGGGCGACTGCTGTCTAATCTAGCTTGCCGCTTTGTCTGGTCGTATTGACAGTCCTTCATCAAGTGCTTCGTGACTGCTTGCTAGAAAGGTCATCACCGTCTGGCAATTGCAGTTTGACTGCTTGTTATAGAGTCGCCTGCTAGTGGGGGCAATGGTGGCCTGGCCTCAGTGGTTGCTTAAAAGTACTTTGCCACGGCTTCGGCAACCATCGGAATGCCTTTGGGGAGTTGGTACGGAGTTGTTAAGTGCGGTACGGCAGTACGATGACTTTGGTCTTGCTTTTACCATGTTGCTAGATTAAAACTAGCTACGTCATAGCTCCGATAACTGCTTGGAACAGCCTCGAAAGGGACATGCTGCAGCTTTGCTGCTTTGGCTGAGGGTTGCGCCGCTCGTGTGGCCACAATAGGCCACCGGAAAGCAGATCCGCTGCAGCATGGGTGCTGCTGCTGCTGGACACGTGAGCCACGGCCGCCAAGTCTTGGGTCACCTAAAACGCTGGCAACAAGCCGTGCTGCAATAATAATAATAATAATAATGCACTTGATAAAGCGCCCTCAGAGAACTCAATCTCTTTCTAGGCGCTTTTCATTTGCTGGACATTATCTGCAGTCTGAGTTCTGATTCTGATTTCCGTAGCTAAAACTGTCCTTGCTGAGACTGGAGGAATGGTGCATCCGGTCTGTGCTTTGTGAGTCCTGTTCGTAATGGTGCTTCTAGCAATCCTTAATGGTTCATCCTTCTTCTCTTTGTCTTTGTTCCTCCTCCTCCTCATACTCCTCCTCCCTACTGCCCAGCCATGCTGGCCGATGGACCGGCTGCTCCCCACGGCAAATTCTTTATCGATCATTGCAGTGGCTTGTGCAATGGGCAGTGTCTTTCCTCGCAGTCTCGCAGCCCGGAGCCCCTTCACTCGCTGATGCCTCTTTTTCGGGCAAATGCACCAGCAAGTAAGGCTTCATCTTAAAATTAGTTCATCTTATAATGATCAATTTGGCTACCAAGAAACCCGGTCACCCTGTAAGTGGCTAGCCACTAAGAGGGTTGGCTGTGTAGGCTGACGGGGGGGGGGGGGGGGTTTTGAGGCTTTTTCTGAGTGAACAGGTCATTAATGGGCTGCGAGGTTGACTGCAACGGTCGTCAACTCCCTACTCACCTCGATCCCTGCTGCTCCCGCAGCTTTCCGAGAGCTGTGCAAAGCCGGTTTTAGGCCTTTTTCCTGCCTCCTACCTACTATTCTCCTTCGAACGACCTGTGCGGCTTCCCTACTTTCTTCCTGCAGGCTCTGCCCACCGGTGCATCATGGGAAGTCCGCTTGATTTGGGCACAAGCGAATGGCTGGCACGACAGCGACTAACGAGTGCGAGCCGCTGGTCTCATTGCTTTTCAAGCATGATTTTACTTTTTCAAGCATGATTTTACTTACCATTTAATTGCATTTCCCTTTGCAGCAAATGTAAAGCACCTAGAAAGAGATTAAGTTCTCTGAGGGCACTTTATCAAGTACATTATTATTATTATTATTATTATTATTATTATTATTGTGGAAGCAGCAGCGGTCGTCCCTTCCCCCCCCCCTGCTTTCCGCATTGGCTCAGTGCGGGCCGCCTTGTGCGTTCAGAGTGGTGCTGGACTTCGACCTGCTTTTCTACGCCTTCGGCAAGTTTCCTCTTGTGCTATTCATATGGCTCGTTATGGCGTTGGGCGCATCCGTCGTTTACCCGGCATTCTACTTCTGGGCGCACAACAGCCAGGCAAGCAACAGTAAGTGGCCACTCGCTGGTGCGCCACGAGCCACGTGGCCATGCGCCATGCATGCCTGTTGGAGACTCATGTACAGGCACCTCTGCCCCAGTCTAGTCTAGCTCAAATGATTTAGAAGCGCTGCAGCCCGCTGTGCAGCCTAACTCGGAGAGAAACAGACAGGGACAGATGACAGATGCACAGACAGATGACAGATGCAGTGTATGCGGAGTATGGGGAGAGGAATGCAAGAGCAAGGGGAAACATGCAGTGGATTGCATGGCGACACGCCTCACCCGGCGACGAATGAAGTAGTATGGCTGCTTTCGGGGATTGATTGGTGGGCTGGCTGGCTGAGGGGGGCTGGTGATGGTGATGCAGCACTTCGGTGCACGAGCCCTTGTGGCAATTCTGCCCTTTGTGTATCTATGGAGAGATCCAGCATGTAGCTCTCCACTGACGTCGAGCACTCGCTCCGACCGTCCTGCTGCTCGCTTGCAGGACACTACAACTCACTGGCGCTGGCTGCGTACGTGCTGCTGCAGCTCACCATGCTCGTTCTGCCCGTGAAGCACGTCGTCCAGAACGACCTGCCGCCGGTGTCGGCCATGATCGTCACAGTGGAGCAGGTAGGCGCCACCTAGTGGCGGTGAACAAGCAAGCTTCGCCAGCCAGTTCAAGGGTCACGGCGCCCCCCCCCCGACAGCAGCGATGGGCATCTGCTGCCAAAGGTGGGCGGACCTCTCTCTCCCCCGCCCCTTCTCCCTTTTCTAGTTTTCTATTTTGCGGGACGCTGCGAACCGTTTGCTGCTTCAGCGGCTGCCAGTTGCGTTTGGCGTCAGACGGCTGACCGAAAGGGGCGCTTACTGCACGCTCTGGTGAGTTCTCGAAGAGCCTCGGGACTGCCTCGAGCCGGCGGCGGTGCACGTCATAGCTCCTGCTCCGCTGCGCTTGCACTCGGCAGCGCTCGCGTGTCCGAGCGACGCAAGTTTTTCTGTTTTCCCCCCTCGCTGTCATCTCTGCCTGCACTCTCATCGAACTCTGCCCTTCTGGCTCGCGGTGGCCGAGCCAGCGTCACTGGTATTGTATGTGCTCGTCTCGGTTTAGCTCACGTGGTGCGTGACCTTCGAGACGTCGTTGGAGACACGTGCTCACGCACTGCTGCCGCCTGCTGTTGCTGTGGCGGCAGCAGCGAGGCTCCTCGGAGACGGCGCTGCGAGCCGTGCTGCTCCACTCTTAGGCAGCGTGTCCAGGCGTAATAGCCAGTCTTGCCTGCTCAGCTTGTCGTGACTCAGTGGCGGGGCGCGGGGTGGCACATGCGAGAGACCGGCATTGTTCCATTTAGTTCGGCGCTGACCTAACTGCAGGGCCGAGAAACCGCTCCCAGTTGCCTATGCAAGTGCTTGTCCGTCGCGTGGCATTGTGGCCGTTGCCTGCTGTCGTGCACCTTTCCATCGGAGGTGCTGCTGCTGTCACTGCTGCTTTGCATTGCTATGGCGGTGCTAGCAGCCGAGCCTGTCGTGGGCAGCTGCCTGCGGGTGCACGCTGTGCGTGCAGTGTGCGTGCACACGCACACTGCACGCACATAATCGTCATTGCAACAGCCAGTGTCTCTGGTTCATGGCCGCCAGTGGCATGGCGGCCATGGCAGACATGGCGGCCAGTGGCCGCCTTGGCCAGTGGCCGCCTTGGCCAGTGGCCAGCGTCTTTCACGGCTCCTCACTCTCTTCTTATTTTTTTTTTATCAAGATACGCTTAATGATGAAAGTTCACGCGTTTGTCAGAGAGAATGCACCGCGTGTGCTACACTACCATCGGCAACCAAAAAGTCAAGGTAGGATGCATGCGACGAACCTCCTCCACGTCCTCCACAGCGTTGTACACTTCCGGCTGCTGCAGAGCAGCTTGCAGAGCAGCTGTAACACCTCCTCCCTGATGTCCAGCTGCCTGAGGTTGAGGCTGAGCCAGAGTTCTGCTGCAGCCGAGAATCCTGCTGCGGCTGCCGTGCGCCGGCTCACTGCTGCCCTTTGCCCTTCGGTATCCGTGCGCCAGGATATAAACGCGGCATCGTGGAACTCGTCCTTACCCCCCCCCGTCTTGCGCAGCAGGAGCTATATCCGCCCATCACGCCTGGCTGGCACGTTGCAGAGCATGGTTCGGTGCCTTGCCCGGACTTCACTCAGTACCTCTACTTCATGTTCGCTCCGACGCTGGTGTACCGCGATAGATATCCGAGGTAAGTCGCGGGTGCCGCCACACTCACAGACGTGGCAGCACCCGCGATCTGCGATCTGCTGCGTCCTGCCACAGCTCACGGCATAGCCAGTCGGTGTTACTTGTACACGCGAGTGTGTCTGAACAGCGAGCCGATGATTCGTCGAGTGCTGTCGCACTGCCGCAAGCCCTGCCCCTATATCGCATATGGATGTAAAAAAACTGCGCGTTTTCCCAGTAGATAATAATAATAAATAATAATAATAATAATTCACTTGATAAAGCGCCCTCAGAGAACTTAATCTCTCTCTAGGCGCTTTACATTTGCTGTAAAGTGAAATGCAATTGAATGGTAAGTAAAATCATGCTTGAAAAACAAACGAAATGAATAATATGGTTAGGGGTGACATGCACAGGGTCAGCATGCAAATGTGGTTAGTGGCAGCATGCACAGTGTCAGCATGCATAAGCACATGAAGGACGAATCACAAGGACCCACTAAATGCTGTCCTAAATAGGTGTGTTTTTAGGTTCCTTTTAAATGTGGTCAGGTCAAGGGATGTTCTGATGCAGGTCAGTAGGGAGTTCCAGGCTTTGGGAGCATACGAACTAAACGCACGGTCTCCAAAGGATTTAAGGTTTGTATGAGGTATTTGTAGACTGTTGGATTCCGAAAAGTGGGTGGTACGATGCTTGGCCTGGTGGGGTAGTAGATCGGAGAGATAGGCTGGAGCCATAGAATGAAGGGACCTAAAAGTGAGCGACAAAACCTTGAAGTCAATCCGTTGCTTGACTGGTAGCCAGTGCAGGTCGGCGAGAAGTGGAGTAATGTGGCAACTGCGACGCTCACGACAGACAAGCCTAGCTGCAGAGTTTTGCACCAGCTGCAATCGCCTGATCGCACATGCTGGTAGGCCAGTAAGCAGTGAGTTGCAGAAGTCGAGACAGGATGTGACGAATGCATGGACCAACTTAGATGTGGTATCTTTATCTAAACAAGCTTGAATTTTAGCAATGTTATGAAGCTGAAAATAGGCGGATTTGACTGTGGAGCTGATGTGGTCGTCTAACGAGAGGTCGCTTTGAAATATGACACCTAGATTTCGAGCTGATTCAACTGGAGATATGCTGGCAGAGCCAATTTTGAGAGTCAGCCTTTCCAATCTCTGGATCACACTGGGTTTACCCATAACTAGTAAGTTAGTTTTATCATCGTTAAGTTTTAGAAAATTTGCTGCCATCCATGTGCGGATGTCATCAATGCATGCAGCAAGTGAGTTGAGAGAATTTGAGGTGCTCGAAGGCTGGGAGGGATCAAAGCAAAGGTACAACTGAGTGTCATCCGCATAGAAGTGAAAGCCTAGATTGTGCTTGGCAATCACATCAGCAAGAGGCAGAGTATAAACCGTGAAAAGAACCGGACCTAGCACTGAGCCCTGAGGTACTCCATATTTCAGAGGTACCTCAGATGATCTTTGTCCATTCACGTCAATACTCTGGAGTTTCCCACTGAGATAGGACCTGAACCACTGCAGAGCAGTGCCAGTGATGCCCAGGCGAGATGAGAGGCGCTCTAGAAGAACTTTGTGATCGATGGTATCAAAAGCTGCCGAAAGATCAAGCAAAACAAGCAGAGACACTCTACCCATGTCTGCATTCCTAAGTAGGTCGTTGTATACCCGAAGCAATGCTGACTCTGTGGAGTGATTAGCTCTAAATCCAGACTGGAACTTACTAGCAAGGTCTGAGGTTTCGATATACGAGTTCAGCTGGTCCGCCACGACCCGTTCGATTGTCTTTGATAGGAATGGTAGAAGGGAAACTGGGCGGTAGTTGCTCAAGTTCTCTTGGTCAGGTGTAGCTTTCTTGAGAAGTGGCCTGACTACAGCTTTTTTGAAAGGTGCTGAGACATGACCTGAGGCTAATGACATATTAATTATGTTAGTTATGCATGGCAGCAGCAGATCAATGCAACGTTGGAGCAGGACAGTAGGAATCGGGTCCAGAGGACTTGTTGTCTTCTTTGATTGAGTTACGAACTTTAGGACTAGATCACTAGTGACCTGCTTAAATGCAGACATTGAGGTGCAGCCAGGAACCGAGGAACAGCATTCTAGTGGGGAGGTTGTCATCGCAGGGATGGATTCCCTGATCTTGTCTATCTTCTGCACAAAGAATCGAGAGAAGCGATCGGCTAGATCGTCATTAGGATCATCAGGTAAGGAGCTAATCTGGGAACGGTTGAGGAGATGGTTTATTGTCGACATCAGCATTTTTGGATTGTGCATCTGTGATTCAACAATGTTTTTTTATAAAAACTAGACTTAGCCTTTGCTAGGATCGATTGGTACGACCTACAGTAGTTTTCATATGCCTGTCGATGGACAGTTAGTCCGGATCTTTTGTATGCTTTTTCAAGCTTTCGTTTAGTTGACTTGGCTAGTTTAATGTCTGCGGTAAACCATAGGCCGTCTGGGCGGGGGCGCACAGTGCGCTTTGTCAGAGGGGCAAACTCGTCTAGCGTGTCAGCTAGTGTCGTGTTGAAGCTATCTACCAATGATGACAGATCGGAGGGAGGATTGAGCAGCAGAGGTGAAGCAGATATTCTCGCACGGACAGCATCGATGTCAAGGGTCTTGAGGTTTCGCGATTCACAGGTTATTTTAGAGGATGATGTGGGCACACACTGTAGATTGAATGAGATCTGCATGTGGTCAGATAAGCAGGATTTTGTGATAACTGGTGATGACAAAGTGCAGTTATATGAGAAAATTTGGTCGAGTTGTGACCCTTGATGTGGGTAGGGCCATGCACATGAGCCACAAGAGATAATGAGTCAGTCAATGCACGAAATTCGGTGCTGAAAGCGTCAGATAAGTTATCAAAGTGAACGTTGAAATCACCCATAACAAGGAAGGATCGATTTCTTGCATACAAAATCGAAATGAGATCGGAGAAATCTGAGATAAAGGAGGATTTGGTACCTGGTGGGCGATAGACTACTGCCACTATCGGTAGCTTGTTTTCGGGTGAGACCAAGACAATTGATTCAAAAGACTGCTTCGAGGGTACCGCAAATGGCTTGAAGTTGAATTTCGAGCGCACGACAATAGCAACTCCACCTCCAGTTTTGATTGATCTAGGGGTGTGAAAGAACGAGAAGCCAGATGGAGTTGCGTCTTTAATTGTCGGACAGTTTATCGATTTCAGCCAAGTTTCAGTTAGGGCGAGCAGGTCGATACCATTTTCAGAAATAAGGTCGCTTATTACTAGAGGTTTATTGCACATTGAGCGAGGATTCCAAAGGCAAGCGTTAAGTCTGGCCGATGGGGTTACAACAGGCTTGATGACCACTAAGTGCTGCATTCGAGGTGCTAACCTGCATTTTAGCTGCCTGACTTTGACGTTTGGTATAATCCGACATTTCTCGGCATTTCCGTGCCGTGCTCAGCCGAATCTAAAGTGGAGGCTTCCTCGGCAGCTTGTGCGCAACCCTAACGCCTTGCATCGCAGCTCTGCGAGTGCCCAAACTAGCGGCCGTGCACTCGCGGAGCAATAAATAGGTCATGCCCTGAGGCGATGTAGCGCAGGCAGAGACGAGACGAAACGGCTTCGGCTCGGCGTCTGCTCGCTCGGCCTTGGCACCCACGATCTCGCACACAACTGAGGCTAAGCGCCGCCTAGTGGCTAAATGTCATCGACCCGGATAGAGTGAGAGAGAGAGAGAGAGAGAGAGAGAGAGAGAGAAGGAAGAGATAACTTCTTTATGTGTATGCGTTTGTGCGCGAGTGCTTGAGCACTGACATGCTTGATTCTGCCTGGTGTTCACGTCTTACTGCTGTGCTCTGCCATGGCCGGTTTCCGCCTGCCATCCTCGTTCTGATACTGGCCAGAAGGCAGGCGGCAGCTGGCCTGCCGAGCGTGCGTACTAGGCAGCAGCCAGCGGCTGGCAGGCAGCAGGGCTGACTCCGGCCGCCGCAGCCACTTTTACGCTGGCCCCCTGCCCCTCACCCGCTGCCCTCCCTTTTCCCGTGAGGCGGTGCGTTGCAGCAAAGCCTCCTTCTCGTTGTTGCAGGACTGGGAAGATAAACTGGCAGTTCGTTGCCAGCAACATCTTCCAGGTGGTCGTGTGCATTTTCTACACGTACTACATTTTCGAGCGCTTCTGCGTGCCAGTGTTCCGCAATTTCAGCCACGAGCACCTGACGCCGAAGGCGTTCCTGCTGGCCGTGTTCGGCTGCATGATGCCAGGCACTCTCGTGCTCCTCATTGGTGAGCCGGGCAGCCCCCCTCTCCCGGCCCCACGCCCCGCCCGACGACCACGACGGGCGGGGCGTGGGGCAGCGCACGGCCACGCCGCCGACTCCTCGCGCCCCGACGGAGAGAGCGGCCGCCGAGTTGGCTTAGACGACGAGAGATGTAGGCGTTGTAATAAAAAAAAAATCATTTTGGAGCACAGCCATCACGTGTCGCTTGCTCGCTCTCTTGTTTGTCGCTCTTGCTCGCTCTCTCGCCTTTTTCTCTCGCCAGCGTCTCAGCCTCGCCTGCCGAGTCCGCCTTTAGCTGCCTCCTTTCTCTTGCTCGAACCCGAGGATGCCGCAGATCGCTAGCAGTCTACGGTCGCTTGCAGTACCGGGTCGTGCGTTCGAGTTTTGTAGCTCTAGAAATTCTTACTTGTCCACAGTACGCGGGGCGTGATGGCTCTTTAGGGCTCTTCTGTTGCTATGCGACTGAGGCTGTTGAATCAGCTACCCTCTGCTTTTCTCTTTCTTGTTTACTGGCTGCCGGCCGAACAGCGTGCGCCACCACCCGATGTGTGTGTGTCACGTGGCTGTGCGTCCTGCTTCAGGCCACGTGACTTGCCACGTGACTTCATTTTCCCTTTCAGCCTTCTTTGCGGTGCTGCACTCGTGGCTGAATGCGTTCGCAGAGATGCTTCGCTTCTCCGACCGCCTGTTCTACCGGGTGAGCCTCCTCAGAGCTTGCTTGCACGTGCTGCATGCGCTCTGACCTTTGCCCGCTGATCCGTGTCGTTCTCTCTTTCGCCGCGTCGGCTGAGCTCGGCATGAGCTCTAAATGCACCAGCCAGCACAACTGCTTTGTTGTGGCGGCGCGCACAGGATTGGTGGAACAGCACGTCGTTTGCCAACTACTACCGCACGTGGAACATTGTCGTGCACGACTGGCTGTATGCCTACGTTTACAAGGACTTGGTCGCCGTGAGTGCCGCCTAGCGAGGCAGCCCGCGCGCTGCTGCGCACGCCGGGGCTCGTCGATGGACGCGCCCCGTCTGGCCAGCAAGCCCTGCCCTGCCCCACCCCTTGTGCCACGCCCTTTGGCCTTGGCCTGACGTCGGCTCCGCAGCCTTGCTCTCGTGTGGCCGCCGCCGCCGCTCGAGGTCTCGACGTGCTGTGCAACCTCCCCCGTCCTCTCCGCGCCTGCCGCAGGCCTTCGGCAAGAACTACCGCTGGGCGGCCATGCTGCTCACGTTCCTGCTGTCGGCCGTCTTTCACGAGTACGTCTTCGTCATGACGCTCGGCTTCTTCTATCCGGTCCTCTTCGTCATGTTCGGCGGCATTGGATGTGAGTCGGCAGCAGCCAGCCAGTCAGCGCTCGTCGCACTCGACACCGACCGCCGCGTTCAGCGCTGCTGCCGTGCGCTGCCACGTGACCGGATATCGACTGACGGCCTCGTGTGTCGATCCGGACGTGGGTTGCATGTAGCCGCTTCCGCCAGGCCGCCTCGTTGGAGCGGCCTGGCGGAAGGTATCTGTCCTTGCGTCACCTCGACCTTGCGTCTCTCCGGCGATACGCTATCGGCATGGCGGCGGCAAGTTCTCTGGGGGTGCTTTACGAATTGGTCATTATTATTATTTTAGTCGTGGGCCTTGACCTTGTCATGCAGCAGCAGCAGATGGATTGAGCTTGAAAAAGGCAGCGTTGCATTGCATTGGGGCCCAGGGCGGGCGGACGGTCTCGTTTGGCGTACATGCGCATGATGCACACGTGCGTGTGCACGTGCCACGCATGCGCTAGAGTCGCTTCCGCCTGCTCGGCTGCAGCAAGCGCCCGAGCAGGCGTCCTCCTTCGAGCGAGCGTGCGACCTTGCAGCAAGCGTGCCCGGACATGCCCGGCCCAGGGTTGCAGACTTGGCTGAACGGTACCGAGTTTTCTTCTGTCTCGCCCAGCGAAATGAAGTCTCGGACAGACCCCGGTGGACGAACGAAGTCTGCTGCTAACACTTCCTTAGCAGAGACACACGGTGACATCATCAACAACAATAAAAATAATAATAATAATAAGTATTTTGTATAGCAGCAGAGAACCAGATCTCCATCCATGCGATTGCAACTCGCTTTCTTATGGCTGTTTCGTTGTAAAAAGTGTTGCCTAGATGGAGATTTGGGACGGCTCTGTACAAAGACGGTATGCTTCGATGCCACATTTCTAGGAGCCGCGTCGTTGTCTGTGCAGCTGCCCGGGAAGGAGCCGCGGGGTACGTAAGCAGACGAGAACAACAAGGCGTATCCGTGTTCACGAGTTCACGGCAGACCCAGTCAGAATAGGTGCCAACACTGGCAGCTGGACACCGTCTCGAAAGAGTGGCAAGTCGGCCAACTCGGGCGGGTGAGACTATTTTTTCCATGCACGAGGTGCTGTTTTGGAAAGAAGTATCGGTGCTGTTCACGGCTTCTCTTGCAGTGAAGGGTCTTGCGGTGAAGGGCCTTGATGGAGATTAGTGTCTTGTATGCAAGTAGCTCATTATTATGATTAGTTGTGGTAGTATCGTTATTATTATTATTATCGCCCCCTCCTGTCGGTGAGCCCGGCTGTAGGGTGCCGAGGTTGCTGCTCCAGCAGTTGGAGCTGCGGAAGGTTTGAGCTCCACTGTCAGAGTGAGTGTTTCTCTGTCGATCAAATAAACTGGTCACACGTGCGCCCACAGAAAGATGGCAACTTGCGGATGAATCAACGGCTGGCGAGTGTACGCTTTCCCTAGACATTGCGAAGAAATGCTGGATGGACGTTGCCACTGCTTACTGGCCTACCGGCATGTGCAATAAGGCGCTTGCAGCTGGTGCAAAGCTCTGCAGCTAGGCTTGTCTATCGTGAGCGGCGCAGTTGCCACATCACACCAATTCTCGCCGACCTGCAGTGGCTGCCAGTCAAGCAACGCATCGACTTCACAGTTTTGTCGCTCACTTTTAGGTCCCTTCATTCTTTTGCTCCAGCCTACCTATCAGATCTACCGATCCACCAGGCCAAGCATCGTACCACCCGCTTTTCGGAAACTAACTGTCTACCTATACCTCGTACAAACCTCAAATCCTTTGGAGACCGTGCATTAAGTTCGCATGCTCCCAAAGCTTGGAACTCACTCCCGATCTCTGTCACAACATCCCCTGACTTGACCATATTTAAAAAGAAATTAAAAACGCACTTATTTAGGACAGCATTTAGTGGGTCCATGTGATTCGTCCTTTATGTGCTTATGCGTGCCGACACTGTTGCATGCTGCCTCTAACCACACCTGCATGCTGACGCTGTGCATGACACCCCTAACCATGTTATTCATGTTTATCAAACATGGGTGCTTTATCAAGTGTATTATTATTATTATTTCAAGCGTGGCCTGCTCGTTGTTTTAGTCCTTAGCTTTTTACTACAACCGCTCACTGAATGTGCCCATGCGGGCCATCGAGGCTGACTCGGCACTTTTCCCCACCCGTCAAGCTGCACCCGTCGAGGCGGCACCACCTGCTAGAGATGTCGGCTCCTGTCTCTGGGCAATGTGTGCAGACCCAGTTTTCTAACCGCCTCGGAAGCACCTCGACCTGAAGGCTCCTGGGAGTCTCCCGTCTCTCTGGGCCAATGGCCGTCAGCTTCCCGCATGCGTGCGTGCTCGCGAGGCGCTCGCCATCGAGTCGACGACCGCTGCTGTTTGCTCCGCCACAGGCTTGTACAATTTCATCTCGGGCGCCATGTTGGGAATGCAGGGTGCCCGCACCCTCAACATCATGATATGGCTGCAGCTGTTCAGCGGCACGGGCCTGCTTATGAGCCTGTACAGCATGGAGTGGTACGCACGACGCAACTGCTCCAGCGTGCTGCCGGACGAGGTGAGTCATCCGATCCAGCCCGGTCGCCCCTCGGACTTACTTTGCCACAGCGCTGCTGCACTGCCCCGAGGCGGCTCTTGCAAGCATGAGTGTGCAGTCCTTGTCGGTTGTGTGACTCCACGAGGGTTCTGGCATCGTCTGGGTCTTAGTCCTGGTGTAGGGAGATCGCTGTTCACGACCCAGGTCGCAGGTTCGAGCCCGGCGGCTGCAGCAGGCGGTCCTTGATTGTCTGCTGCAAGCGGTGGCGACAGCCATCAAGGCTCGTCTGCTGCTACGAGCAGCACTCTGCCTTCGGACTCGCTTTGCTGAGTCATAGTAGTTTCGTCGCGGAAGACAACGCTGCGCCATCTTACCTCTGGCGTTACGGTTACCAATGACAATCCGTGTTAGCACAAGTAATGACCACGGGTGGGGGTGTGTGATTGGGTGTTTGGAAGAACACTTTTCCCCTAGTCCTTTCCCAGCCGTTGGCGCCGTTTTTGCTCGGCTTCCGGCCTGCGGTAGCCATTTTAGCAACCAGCCGCTGCCGTACGTGTCTGCCGCCGTTCTCGATGCCTTTTACTCTCTGGCTCTCTCTCTTTCATTGTAGTACGGCTATTTAGACTACCTTGTGCCACGCTCGTGGTTCTGCCAGTAGTGGTCAGCGTTGGTGGCGTCATCGTCGTCTGCTCCGGCATCGTCTCCCCTGCGAGGCAGTCTTCCCCTGCGCTTCGACAGCTGCTGCAGAAACGGCCACCGACAGTCGAACAGCCTCAGCCTCACGTGTCTTCCAGCTGGCGACTCGCATCAGTCTTTACTTCAGGGCAACTTTCGCTGCCTCCTCGGCGAGTCGGGATGGCAAACTGAGTCACAATGATTGAGAATGATTGCACATTAGTCTGGCAAGCCGACGTCAACCGCCGTGGTGCCGAACGCGCAGCACGAACACGCACATTCGGTCGCTAGGCACGCGAGGGGTAGTCTCCCCCAGGCCTCGCTTGCGAACGGCAGGCCCTGATATGCAGTCGAGCCGTGCCCGGCTCGCGTCGCCCCCCCCCCTAGTCGCCTCGCCAGCTTCCAGCCCGTCTTCGTCGGCCCGTCCTCGCCTGCTCCCGTGTGCCCGCACGCAGTCGCAACCCTACAGGTCACCGGTCGGCGTGCCTGCAGCAGGTGCTGCCCCCTGCCGGTAGCTGAGCATGCGGCCGCCGCTGCTATCGCTCCCCTTTGCTCGCTTGCTGCACTTGCATAAGCTCCTAGCACACTCAATGCAATCCCTCGTCGTGGTCGTGGTCGTCGTAATGTCTGCTCTGAAAATGGCGGCCTCGTGGTGCGTACCGGCTCCGGCGCTCCGAGGCTGAGCAAACCGCTTCTGGCTGCCAGATGTGGCGGCCTTGACCGCTTCAATGAAAAAGAAAGTTGTTCTCATTTCTTCGAACGGCTGGTCGAACAATGCCGATCTCTGCTGCTGCTGCTGCCGCTGCCGCCGCTGCATGTCGAAGCATACGGGCTTCGAGCGAGGTGGCGGCAAGTTTGGGCGCCTGGCCGAGGAAAGCCGTTCGTCGAGAGTGCTATTTTAGTGAACGAAAAGTGTGACGCTAGATTGATTAGCTGATTGTCACGGTGAACCTGGTGATGACGATGACGAGTAACCCGACGTCATAGCGGGAACTGGGATTAAGAAAGCGAAAGTGCGCGCCTCCGGGAAAAGACGGAGGGACCGTTAGTGCCAGTCTGTCTCTTGCAGAAAACTTCTGGCCGCTGGCCTCCTCCTCATTTTTGCTCTCCACTGCCCGTGTGCCTGCGTATCTTGCTTGACCTGCTTGTCAGAGCAGTGAGAACTAAGTGGTTGTCATGCTGCATGACGTTCTGTAAGGCTGGAGGATGTTCTGCAGCTATCATGCAGTCACTGGCGAATATGCACTCGACACGCTTACGCACGCGACATCCTCACTAGCTCGGGCTTGAGAAAGCATCCTTAGGCCAGTACTTTTTTGTCTACTGCCAGTTTGTATAGTATTTGATTCCACAGTCGCGAGAGTTCTCTAGTCATGCCTTATGCATAGTCATGCTACCTGATAATAGCTGCAGCCAAAAACGAAGGTATTAACATAAGCTCTCTGATTTTGACGAGCAGCGAATGGGTTGAACGGCAGTGGAATGTATTCGAAGGCTCATGTTTATGCTTAGGGTAGCACCACGTGATGTGGATGATCATCATGGTACTAAGGTATACATACACTCACTACCAGGGCTACAATTGTGACAAAAATCTCGCTAAGCCAGAAACGTGCTCACATTCCACATAATAATAATAATAGACAATAATAATACATTTGTATAGCACCCTCAGAGAACTGAAGCTCTCTCTAGGCACTTTACATTTGCTGCATAAAGCACAGCCACATGTTCGGAGCGAGTCTCCAATGCTCTTACCTATTATGCGTTATCCAGCCCTAATTGTTTTTAGAGCAAATTAAATTGCAAATTTCTGGTGACCGAGTCGCCTACGAGTAAGGTGGCCTGGTTCGCGATATCACCCTTTCTTTGTCTCGCTCGTAGGATTCACCGCGATCCGAAGTTGTGAATTTTAGATGGACACCCGGATGAAATATGGCATGGTTTCTGGCCCGGGCATTCTTAGCACTTCTAGAGGTATATGATTTCGAGCACGACTGAAACTAAGCAAACAAGCGTAGCGTATCTTATGCTGATATGAATGGTGAGGCTGCTAGCTGCATTACTATTGGATGTCAGCAGAAGCCGCCGCTTTGATGCAGCAGTCCTTGCAGCTCACAGTGCCGTCCTGTTAAGTTCCGATACCCCACGTGATACAACTCGTTAGATACATAGCGTCTTGTACTCACGGGTACACGAACCCTTTCATCAGTTTATCGAAGGCCCGCGAAGCTTCAGGCTAGCGTGTCCATCAAAGCTGACAATGTTCCCTTCGAATTTGCCCAGCCGCAATTAGAGCGATCATGAGAATATGGGGAATTATAAGAAGCTTGTCTCCAGACGTTTCTATCTCGATAATGTTGGTCGCTTGACGTGCTGTGGAAGAGCTTCTCGAGCTTTCTGTGGCGAATAGACAAAAGTAAGGCAGTCGACGTCAGTAGCTGATTTTGTCGTGTAGTCACACAACACACTTCTCCGTGATAGTCATACTTTTAGTCTAAGCTCTGCCCGTGGGTCTTAAGGATGCGTAAGCAAGTGGATGTTGAAGTCGGTGAAGATCTCCTGCCAGACAGTCGTAGTACTTAATTTTTCGAAGGATAAAATCGCATCACGCGCAGACCGTCAAACTGAGAAGCATCAGCACGCTCTGGGGTAACCGGGAGAAGTAGCAGCTGCTGTACGGATATGCGTACGTCTCACGTACAGTCGTGCCTCAAAGGCTATATAGAATTATATATATTCGGTATATATATATATATATATATATATATATATATATATATATATATAGTCTTATATCCTATATATCGAGCACCTCCCGCTATTGCCTCGGCATTGCTCAACGGCGAATGCAATCTCAGCACCGTCTAATTGGATTCCAATTGTAATCCTTTTGTTATGAGCTGATGTTTTGACACAGATCCGAGCGTCGACCTCTTCGGGAGGGGAAGAGCTGCGTGCGTGGCTTTAAATCAAGTTATTTAGGAGCAAGTTCAGCATTTGACGTGGCGAGCCTGTAGCGCAGAAAACGAGCTTCCCCGTTGGTGCGAGTGCCGAATTTGTGGCAAGATGCCAAAGCTGTTAATATCTATGGCTCGCAGCGAACCTTGAGTACTTGACCAACCTATTTATTACAGCATTTGTAAATTTATTACAGCCTCTGTAAAGTGCCTAGAAAGAGATTCAGTTCTCTGACGGCTGTGTACGAATGTATTGTTATTATTACTATTACTATGGTGAGCCGTAATGGCTCACTAGGTAAGGCGGTTGCTTTTCGCGACCTCGACTCCGAGGCCGTGGGTTCGAATCCTGTGGTGGTCGATCTTTTATCGCCAATGCAAACGGTGGCGATAGCCGTAAAGGCTCTTCTGTCGCTTTACGAAAAGAGGCTGCTAAATCAGCTGGTGTTTTTATTGTATTACTATTATTATCGATCCAATACGAAGGAGCGAAAGGTCCGCCTGTCCGTCCTGTTCTGATCTTCATTTCCTCGCTTTCCCCGCGAGATTGCAGATTATGTCTTATATCCCACGCCGCCCGCGTCAAACTGCTTTGCGTGCGGTCGTGTACTCCTCTGGCCTTTTCGCGTGAAAAATCACAGAAAACTCCAGACTTTTTGCTTTGGAAGGCTGTCTTGAGTTTCCCAGCTGACTTGGACGGCGAGCCCGCCCTACTGACTGTTAAGCACATTAGATAATGAAGCAAAATAAATCTTTTAAGGAGAAATAAAAACGCTCTTTACAATTATGTTTGATAGTCTTTCAAAATGAACAGAAATTAATGTTATGCTATTCATTCGTCGGCGCTGGTTTGCGAATCAATATTGTATAGCGTGAACGGAACTTGCTTGCAGACTTGCTCATCTTAAAATATATATGAACTATATGGTAAGCCCCCTCGCGAAGAATAGCGTGTAGACTATTTCTGCATGTCCAATGCTAGCCAAAGGCCGCAGCCTTGATAAATGCCGTATCGAGGCAAGTTCCATCTAAACTACGAGAGACGCCGCGTGTTTTAGCTTTGCATGCAGATTAGCAAATTATCTCTCTCTTTTTGACACTCGCGATTGCTCTACTTTCGTAGTAGTACTATAAATGTCGCAAAGGAAAATAATGTAAGCGTGACATCGGTGACTTTGCTGGACTCACTAACCAGCTAACCAAGCTACTGTGAGGTCAAGTTAGTTAAGCAGCGTTTGAAGGAAGGAATGCAGAATTTGCAGGCTTACTTACTTCTCGTTTTCGCGTTGCCAGGGTGAATTATGCGCATGTCAGCGGTAGACACGCACAGTCACGTGGTGGGATAACGTGTGCAGACGCCAAGCAGCAGGCTAAAAGAAATCGAGAATTCCTTACTCGGAGACCTATTTAAGTAGCTCGCTGACTGGTAGACGCAAAATGAAGGAAGAAAATTGATTCCTATCAAAAGAATCTTCACGGCTTCCGTATCCCGACGTTCACCTCCTAAATATTGTTTGGACTAGATTATGAGCAGTTCGTCAGCGACACTACTTCCGGGATACTTGCAGTCTCAATTTTCGGTTGAGGCCAGGGCGAAGTTTCGAAAGTTAAAAAAAGCCTAGTTCGGTTGCCTCACGCTTGTGAGTCAGACCTGATTCTGAGACAAGATAAAGCTGCTAGTGTTTCTCTCTCTTTCTAAGCGGGGCGTAGATGTTTTGCTGCTGGTCGACGAGCTCTTTGCACGCGGTTATCTAGAGCAAAGATAACACGTATATATATATATATATATATATATATATCCATAAATGTAAATATATATATATATATATCCATAAATGTAATATATATATATATATATATATCCATAAATGTAAATATATATATATATATATATCCATAAATATACAAATATATATATCTGTATATCTATATATACATATATAAGTGTATAATACATATGTATCCATAGAGCGGAAGTCTATTGGCCCGCGGCGACGGAAGGGCTGCAAGCGTCTAGCAATAGCCACGACTCGTACGCCAACTCTCGTTCGTGTCAGCGGCCCAGCGCATGACTCTGTTCAATTGTCCGGCCCCTAACCCGCTGGACATTACACGGCTACGGTTCGAAGGCCGCCTAGGCTGCGGACTGTCCCGAAATGGTCTCCCCTGCCGCTATAATTTAGGAGCCGCGAAGTAGCACGTGACCGGCAGGCGTAGCCGGCGGCCGGTCACGTGGTCATTTTCGGCATTCGGTTTTACCGGCGCCCGCCAGAAGAGTCATCAAAAAACCGCGGCGGCTTCTCGAACCTAGTGCGGCACCGTACTGTACTATACTGTATAGTACTGCACAGGTCACCTCTAACCATGCTTTTCTCGTTGACATTGCGCAGGTTACCACTAACCGTTTGAGCGTGCTTCCTTTACAGCGCATTTAAAGTGCGTAGGAAGAGATTAAGTTCACCGCGGGTGCTATACGAACGTGTTATTATTATTAATACTACTATTAGCCTCTGAGAGCTAAATCTCCTTCTAGGCACATTAGACATGCTGGAAAGGAAACAGATTTAGGCTGATTAGTTATACAATAATTAATTTAAGAATTTCAGAGTCTTCTTGAGTGGGGGCGAGCGCACGAAGGGCAAGTCGAACGGACCGAGCGGACCGAGGTCGCGCGAGGAGCTTTTAACCAAGAGCTTTTAGCTTTCTTTTAAATTTCACCTTCACCTTGAGGACAAGTCGGGCGTCAGTTGGCGATGTTTCCGCGGTTTGCTAAGCGAAACCTAGTGTTATTCAGAAATTGGATAGGCTGACTTTCAAAATTGGCTCTGCCAGCATATCTCCAGTTGCATCAGCTCGAAATCTAGGTGTCATATTCCAAAGCGACCTCTCGTTAGACGACCACATCAGCTCCACAGTCAAATCAGCCTATTTTCAGCTTCATAACATTGCTAAAATTCGGGCTTGTTTAGATAAGGATACCACGTCCAAGTTGGTCCATGCATTCGTGACATCTCGTCTCGACTTCTGCAACTCACTGCTTACAGGCCTACCAGCATGTGCGATCAGGCGATTGCAGCTGGTGCAAAACTCTGCAGCTAGGCTTGCCTGTCGTGAGCGTCGCAGTTGCCACATTACTCCACTTCTCGCCGACCTGCACTGGTTACTAGTCAAGCCACGGATTGACTTCAAGGTTTTGTCGCTCACTTTTAGGTCTCTTCATTCTATGGCTCCAGCCTATCTTTCAGATATACTACCCCATCAGGCAAAGCATCGTACCACTCGCTTTTCGGAATCCAACAGTCTAGAAATACCTCGTACAAACCTTAAATCCTTTGGAGACCGTGCATTTAGCTCGTACGCTCCCACAGCCTGGAACTCCCTCCCGACCTGCATCAGAACATCCCCTGACCTGACCACATTTAAAAGAAACTTAAAAACATACCTATTTAGGACAGCATTTAGTGGGTCCTTGTGATTCGTCCTCGATGTGCTTATGCGTGCTGACACTGTTCATGCTGCCACTAACCACATTTGCATGCTGACCCAGTGCATGTAACCCCTAACCATGTTATTCATTTTGTTTGTTTTTCAAGCATGATTTTACTTACTATTCTATTGCGTATCACTTTGCAGCAAATGTAAAGCGCCTAGAAAGAGATTAAGTTCTCTGAGGGCGCTTTATCAAGTGCAATATTATTATTATTATTATTATAAGAAACCGAAGGCGAGGTTGCCAAAGAATTTTGAGGTCGGATAGACGATGCATCAATAAAGAGAAGCTCGTGGTTAGAATATTAGTGCAACACGGTTATTTGTATTCACCCGATGCACAGGACAATGGGCGGCCACGCAAAGCAGGCAGTTCCCCGTCTGCTTTGCAGGCTTTTGACTCCTCTTTGCCTTCCCTTGACCGGATGTACAGAGGAAATTAGGCGGTAGGAAATCAGGCTACGGGATTTAGTCTTGCTCCAAATGTGGCCAAGTCAGGAAAGACCGTGAGACATGCTCCGGGCTCATTCGGTAAAGAGCTACTTCGGAGCTTAGGCACGCACGCTGGAACAAAGTGCACGACGGATCTGCGAAGGATCGCGTGAAGTGATCGCTTGCTAGATTCACGGCTAGGCAAGTGTCTAGGTAGGAAAGTTAGTGTAACGGTCACACGACTCACGGTACAGGCGAAATCAGCAGTACGATCGCAGAGTAGTAAAGCTGATTGTCCAGCATCAGAGCAACTTCAGAGTAGCTTTCCAGAGCCCCCCACAGTTTGTGAAGTTTGCATCAACAGTTTGCACCATACCAGTCTCCGAGCAAGTTGTGGCTAAAACCGGCTCAGGAAGAGCGACCACTTTGTTTCTCAAATCTTCGGTGAAGGCTGAAGTACTAGGCACCTGCAAGTTTTCAGCTGCAATTTACTTTTATGCTCTTGTGCATAATCATAATCTCTGGCTTCTCAAGCAGTATAACGGACTGAGCTTCACCTGTGGCCTGCACCAGTGCTGTATTGGTCACCCTATCGCCACAGAACCTTCTTGATTAACAGCATTTAGTACAGTGCTGTTAATTATATTATATATAATATAATTATACATATCATTACTAATAATTTATTATTAGTATTATTAATATTAATTATATATGTATATAAATATATACATAATATACATATCTAAAATAAATTTAGCATTATGCTGCACATTTCCGTTAGATGCGCATTTTAGCTTGCCCATAGCTACGTACCTCCAGAATATAACTTACTGCCAAGCCGATGCAGGCTGCCTATTTAAGCATTATTTTTTTTTTAAAGCACGACCGCATGTTTTAGACTGGTTCGACACGTCGTGTTGCTCGGTTGTGGCACCGTGCTACCGTGCTACTCTGGCATTGCACTGCAGCCGGACATGACATGGCCACCTGCCTGCGATGCCTGCCTGTGATGCCTGCCTGCGATGCCTGCCTGCGATGCCTGCCTCCCTGCGATGCATCGTAGCCAGGCTGATCACAGGCCGGACTCACATGCTGTCAGGATTAAAACCCCTGGTTGAAAGCAGCATCCCGGTGTCAGTCAGTCAGTCAGCACGTCACTGCCAGGCGGCGGCAGGTCAGAGTCTCAGCCGTAGACGACATCTCACTGATCGGCCAAGACTTGCCCGAGGCAAGATTGCAGCTGAGTCTTCAGCTGCAATCGGCGGCTGCGCTGCTGCTCGCCGTGCTGCCAGCAGCCGTAGGTTCCGGAAGGTGGCTGGCTCTTCACGACACAGGAGTCGTCGGTTAGAGTCCTGAAGCGCACGGACGATCTTTCATTGCCTGCTGCAATCGGGCTGCTGCTAGTCGCCAAGGCTCTTCTGCTGCTATGTAATTGAGATTGTTGGATCAGCTGACCTGTATCTTAATCTCTAGGAGCTTCCTGCCGAAACAGCCACCGTGGCATCGTCAAGAGGAGGCAGGAAAGTCTGGGGAGGAATCATCGTCAAGGGGAGGAAGTCTGCTAAGGTGCAGAAACAGCAGCCAATGCCAAGGCCAGACTTCGGTGTCTGATTGCCTTGATGCGTACTACATCGCCGAGGTACTGAAGGAGGCAGTACTCTTAGAAGCATGCCTCGTGCTCACCCACCATCGTCGAGCATGTCGATGAGCACAGAGAACAGCGAGTGTAGCTTACAGCAGCTTTCTGCGAGTCTATCACGACGAATGAACACTTGGCCTTAATTAAAGCTTCACAATCCATAGCTAGCGACGTGAAGGTCCCGGTGAAATTAGGAGCCATCATTCACACTTAGCGACAATAACCTGTTTAGCTTAGCTTAATCATGAGTGTGCAGGAGCATCACACACACACACATACACACACACCACATACACTCACACGCAGGCACACGCGCGCGCACACACACACACACACACACACACACACACACACACACGCACACACACACACACTTACATAGTATATATAGAGAGCCCTAAGTAAAACTAGTCTATCCAGGTGCTTTAAAATTGCCCACCCCACAACTTTGGTCGTTAAACACGAGCACCTTACCTGCCACCCCGGCTAAACTAGTCGTCGGCAGACGATGCAGCATCTTGCTTGGTGCTGTCCTTACTGCCCAATGTGTTGGCTGGTGGCAACTAGTTTTGCAGGGTGTTGTCATGTGACTCATTGAGAATGACTCTATGAAGAATGCTCCGTGGCAAACTCTTCAGCAAAGCAACCATACTGCCGGTCAGTGGGGCTGCGATAGCTAGACAGACAGCCAGCCAGACAGACAGGCAGAGAAAAATAAATGGCGATTTGTATGGCCTCATTCTCATGCCAGGACTGAAGTGAGTTGGAAAGGGAGCCGGAGTGAGGGAGAGGTTAGCCTGATTGAGAGAGGGAGAGGGGTTAGAACAAAGAAGAGGCGAGATAGAGCGAGGGAGACGATAGAAACAGAGAGTAAGAGGAAGGGGGAACTGAGGGAGAGCGATAGAGTGTGACAGGCTGTTGGAGAGACTACGAAGAGAGCAAGGAGAGAAAGAGAGAGAGAGGGGGAGGAAGAGAGAGAGAGAGGGGGAGGGAGAGAGAGGAGAGAGGGGGGAGGAAGAGAGAGAGGGGGGGAGGAAGAGAGAGGAGAGAGGGGGGGGGAGAGAGAGGAGAGGGGGGGGGGGAGAGAGAGAGAGGGGGGGGGGGGAGGGGGAGGGGGGAGGGAGAGAGGAGAGAAATGAGACATCTGCAGCCGAAAATTCCTTCTCTCGGTCAATACACTGCAATGGTGCACTGCAGCTGTGTCCTTCAGAACACAAGTCACCTACTTGCTAATATTGAAGTAAGCTATCACCACTGTTTTGCTAATAGTCGAGCGCTCCATATCTAGTCGGAGATAGTATGACAACTTAGAATGTGCCCTAGTGACTCGTGACTCGGTCACTCTGGCTCTCGTCCAACATTCAGGTTCTGTAAGTGGTGGCTTGACGAGTGGAGTACTAGCTGCCGACCCTCCCTCCCCTTTTGGACCATCTCCAAGGTGAGTCGTCATCGGGTTGCTGGGTACGGTCCTGGTGCAGCCGGTGAGTATTTATCGTATTTATCAGCGAAAGCAAGCCGCCCACGACGATGTAGCTGGCTCAGGGATTCTACTGGGGGGAGGGGAGGGTAGTTTTCTTAAAACGATTCGACCGAGCCATCACTGATTAGAGATTGTAGGCATCAATGAAATCGGATACTGTCCATCTTAAGTGGAACTAGTGTCCTGTGCACGAATTTTCGCGAACCTTGCCTAGTTGAGCTGCACTTTACCTAGTTCGGTTAGAGCTGAGGTCATTGTTCCGAGATCGGCAGCAGACTTGCTCATTGCAACGGCCAGTCTAAAAATAATTCTAGCTGATTCAACAGCCTCTTTTTGTAAAGCGACAGCAGACGAGCCTTAAAGGCTATCACAAAGGCAATAAGGGACTGCCCATCATTGGATTCGAACCCACGACTTCAGGTCCGAGATCGTGAAGAACAACCACCTAGGCAGTGTGCCATCACGGCTCACCAAGGCATTTCTAGAGCCTCAACCACGAAACAGACGTCTTGGTGCTACATTCGCAGAAACACACGAGATTTGATGAGACGTCGCGATGAAGCGTCGCGATAACATCGAGATAGCAACCTCAATCGGTGGCTGTTAAAGGCACGTGGAGGTGCGATGCCCGATGGCTTACAAATCGAACGAAGGGCAACGCCGCCTGCTTCCGAGTTTCCTGCTAAATCCTCTGCTACCTGCTCGGCTATGCTCCCTGCCCCGATCAGAAACAGTAACAGTAACCGAGGCTTCGGCGTTTTATTAGCTTCAAACGTAATAAAAAAAATAATAACAGTACATAAAGTGCTGCGAGGGCTGCTGATGCAGAAGCCCTCGGCGCCAGCAAACAAGTGTCTAGTGTTGGCCTGCTTCCGAGTAAACAAGAGCACCCGGCGAACGGCCACTCACTCGAAGATATGGCACCCGGATCTGCACACCGGGTCCAAGGGCGAGGCCGACGGCGCCCGCGAGCAAGCGCCTCGCGAGGCGTACGTGTAGAGTCCCACCGAACTAATCTGTCTCGTTGAGAATGACGCTGGGCTTCTCTGCTCGGCGGCCTCGGCCGTCGCTCCCTCCGTCGCGGCGGTGCAGCAGCGTGATCCATTGCACCCTGCTCGAGTAGCTGCAGTAGCGGAGGAGGCGAGGCTGCTTCCTCCGCTACTGCAGCGCCACGTCAAGCTCGCGAGAGAACATTTGCGAGTCAGGCTCATTCGGCGTGCGTCTTGATGCTCTCGCGGCACGACGCGGTCAGCTCCTCGTCAGCCTGAAGCAGACGACGAGATCATATCAGCCGATTGGGATTCCTTTTTTTCACTAGCTACCGACAGAGAGAGAGAGAGAGAGAGAGAGAGAGAGAGAGAGAGAGAGAGAGAGAGAGAGAGAGAGAGAGAGAGAGAGAGAGAGAGGAGAGAGAGAGAGAGAGAAGAGAGAGACAGACAGAGACAGAGAGAGACAGAGCAGAGAGAGACAGAGTGTGTGAGCAGGCAAAGAGATCAAATCTGGGCAGTTTTAACGGCAAAATCATTTGAGCGGCCAACGACGGTCAATTTCCGGGACACGGGATCTCGGGTCTGCCACGAGAGCGAGAACCTCTGACAGGGTCCAGACGCGAGCTACTAGAGCCACCTACAGATGGAGCCGACGAACACGGAATTTGCCGATGCCACGAGTCAGTCAAAGACCCGCTACTTATTTTAAGTGCGCCCTCATTGCGTGAAGCAGAAAAACTGCCGCAGAGCTGGCACAGACCGGTCAAGCTGGCGTGGGCCGGAGCGACCTACTGCGAGCCACGAGTTGGTCAAAAGACGACCGATGGCATGTGCGAAAACGACAGCACGACGTTGGCGGTGAGCGGTGGCAAAAGACAGAAGGAAAGTCTCGAGCCAAGCAGCTCTGAGCCAAGCAGCTTTGACCGGAAGAAGCAGGCACAGGACACAAGGCGGCTCAGCACGTTACCCACTACGTCATCGGCACCGTGGCTGGTGCCACCGTGGCCCCGCCTAGGCAGGGCAGACGACAGTGCTGCACAGCCGGGCATGGCGCATAAGCGCCGGGCAGGGCGAGCGCCTTCACTCTCGCTTGCAGCAAGCTTGCCAGCTCACCACGGCCATCTGTCGTCCGATCGTACCGACCGTCACACCGCCCGAGAAGAAGACGCACGGCACCCACGACCGCATGTAGAGAAAGTCCGGCTCCGAGTACCTGACAGCGAGCGAACAAAGGCTCGGCTGCTGGCGACGAGCAACCCCGCAGGCGCTGCGGGTGCAGGCGTGCTCTCGCAGCAACAGCAGGAGCAACAGCAGGGGGCGCGGGGGCAGCGAGCGCCGGTACCAGAACACTCCGCACGTGACCAGGATCTGGATGACGGCTGTGGCGAGCAGGGCGACGGCGAGGCCCAGGCCGAAGCCGCTTCGGGATCGGTCAAACAGCCACCACAGCGCGACGGACAGCGAGGCGAGCGTGACGGACAGCTGCAGGTTGCTGTCGAAGTTGATCTTCTGAGACGTTCGAGTGAAGGAGAAACGACAACGCGTCTCGTCTCGCTTGGCGGCGCACGGCTGCCTCTCGACAGCCGCCTGCCCTTTCTTTCTTCCCTCCCCACCCCGACCACCGAAGCTCTCTTCTGCGACAGGAAAGGAAAGGCAGAGTCCCCCCTCCCGAGGGCACGAGCGGCACTTCCGGTAGCGGCACTCCGGCGAGCGCCGAGCTGCCAGGCAGCGTGCGACGGCGCGGCTACGGCGAGGCGCGCTCTCCCGACGAAAAGATACGGCGCTGGCGTGATTGATGCCGACGAAGACGGCGACGCAGCGCATGACGCTCGACCACTCGCGCTTGTAGCGATGCTGCTCGCCGAGCATGACGTCGATGCACGGATACAGCAGACCGACGAAGGCTGCAACGGATGGACAAACGGGAATGTGGCGGCAGCAGCGAGAATGTGGGCAAGCGCTCCGCACGGCAGAGGCGAATGGAGCGAAGCGCCCGAGCGGCGAGGCTGGCAACGACGCGAGGCTGGCGAGCCGACCTACTCCCCGTCGACGTCTCTAGCCGTCACGAAGCCGGCGATCCGTGGATTGTCTCGCCCTGACAGTAGGCAATACCGCCCGCCACCTCCCACTGTTTGGGTGGCCAAGCTTCTGCCGGCAGCGGTGCTGTGTCACGAGGGTGCCCGTGTCAGCTGCCTCGCCGACAGCGCGACCAGACGCGATCGCTCCCATCAGCACCTTGGTAGGACTGCAGCTTTCCCTCTCGGCATCTCTCTAGCCACGCCCTCCACCCTCTACCGCGCGCTGCCGGCATCGATGCTGCGCGTATGTGCTCAAGGCTGCCACACCGGACAGCCTAAAGCTAGCACACACAGGCACACATGCAGACAAAGTGCAGCACGACATGGAAAGACAAGACCCAGAGCATTCAGCACACGACAATCAGGCCTCATGCACAGGTACGTTTTGCTTAAACAGACGCACGCACGCGTGCACACACACAGGCCCGTGGCACGATAAGCCAAGCCCACCGGTCTGGCAACAATCTTGCTAAGCATGCAACAAACCCACAGGGACTGGGCAATAAGGCATGGCACAGCACCAGGGAGATGTGTGGCCGGCGACTCCCATTGCTGCACTGGACTGCATGCACGCAGGCGCAAGCTGTCAACACCGACTGCATGAACTTGCTAGACAGCCAAAGCAAAGCGGTTCGGTGCCGACGCCTAGAGCAGACCGAAAGAAGGGCCTGGCTACAGCCTTGGCATTGGCTTTGGTGCTGCAGGAGCAGAGACACAAGCCGTGCCGGACCAACTCGTGACGACGAGATCGGTGTCGACCAACGCGAAAGCTGCTGCCCTTCTAGTGACATGATGGCACAACACTTTGCCGATGACGTGATGCGAGTCACTGCACATCAGCCGATTCATGTCCTTCTCTCCCTCTCTCTCTCTTTTTTTCTATCTGTCTCCTTTCTCTCTAAACCTCCTTAAGATGATAGGGTGTAGGAACGACAGGCAGTCAAAGGTCTTTACTGCGTGCCAGGTGTTCAAGCGATATACATACATATATATATACACACACACACACACACACACACACACACACACACACACACACACACACACACACACACACACACACACACATATATATATATATATATATATAAGCACCTGCACAGGCTGCTGCTCCTGCAGCTGTAACCAGCGAGCGACCATCAGCAGCCAGCTGGTCGACGGGTTGTCTTAGATGACCGAAGTAGCAGCAGCAGCAGTGGCGAAGCCTGCGAGCAGCAGCGCTGACGCAGGCTTCCACGCCCACGAGGCCGATGCCGCCGAACGACGATGACACTGCGACGCCGGGCGGGCCCGACGTACGTACCAGCAGCCAGGCCGCAGACGAGTAGCAGCCACCAGGCCGACTGCAAGAACTCGCCGAGCAGGACGACGCGTCGCTGCCTCTGGAGCAGGTAGAGCAGCAGAGCGAACGCTGCTCCGATGAAGAAGAGCTTCACGCCGCGCTCGGCGCGTCGCCGAATGGTGGCCGGCACGATCCGCGCCTTCCCGCACCTACAAGAAATAGGATTCCTACCCGTGAATAGCAAGACGGCGAAGCGGCGGCGGCGGCGCGCTCGTTCGCTCGGCGGCCCCGACTGAGGCTGAGCACGCGGCGGCTCCATCGGCGGCGGCGTCGAGCAGTGGCCTCGGGCAGCGTCTTCGCAAGAGCCGGCTGCGGCCGGGCGACGCCGAACCACTCACCACTTGCCCGCTCCTCCGTCGACGTCGACGCACATCGTCAGAAATATGCTGCTGCTGCTCGCTGCCGTCGTCGGCTGTCCCGCCGGAGCGCCAGGTCCCGTGAAGCCCGGATCGACCTCGCTGCTGCTTGCTGCTGCTGCAGCGCGGCATTGCAGGCACAGCTGCACGGGTCTCGTGCAGTGCAGATCCTCGCACAGAAACCCCATGGCTAACGCTGCTGCAGACGACGAATTTCAGGGCCGCCTATCCTCGGCACGCTCGAGCCTCTACTGAACGACCGTGCTGCTGCGTCAGCAGCGCCAACTCAACAGCTCGCGGGCAACTGGCGGGCGGCTATCAGGTGACGGGTCGGTTCGGCGGTGGCCAGCCCTGCTCCGCGGTGCTTCTGTGGGTGAGGTGACCGAAACCAGCCAATGGGCTGCCGACCGCCTCTGGTCAGACCAGCGTAGCGAGAGCGTCGGCAGCCCATTGGCTGCCGCGCCGACGGGCGTCCATTCATCGATCGCGCGAGAGCGCCCGGCTGGAGTAGCTCACGCCACCGCGCCCCTGTAAACGCCGCTAATCGCGCCGCCCGTCTGTTTTGCCGGGAGACGCTCCGGCGGGCACGCGTGGCGTGTTCTTTGGCTGGCGTGTTGTCCCGGCGGTTGGCTCGTGCGCGCCTGCGCAGTCGTCTCTGGGCGGCGACCTTGCCCGTCGATCCGCGAGCCCTGCGGTTTGGGGGGTCACCCCCCAGCGGCGACAGCGACACGAAACCTGTCGGTGAGGCGATACCGCCGACGGTCGAGAGATTCGAGAGAGCGAGCAACGGCAAGCCTCGCGCGGTGAGGCAGTGCCGTCGTTGGAGCAGCCTCGCTGCTCGCAGAGCGTGCCGAGTTGGGCAACGTCGGAAGGAAAAGCCAGACGCGAAAGTTGCAGCCTGGTTCAGCCAGTCGGCGACGGCGCGCGAAGCTATTTCCCAGCGAGTGGACGTTTGGGGTGTTCGGGTTAATTAACAATAATAATAATAATAGTACAGTTGTATAGCGCCCTCGGCGAACTTAAATATCTTTCTAGGCGCTTTTACTTGTGTCGCAGCAGAAGCACGATACAATGATTGGCGGTCATGTGCAGCGAGCGTCAGCAAGATACGATCCTCGCGAGACCTTCGATTTTCGGAAGGGTATTCTGCAGCGGGCAGGAAACGCTAGTAGCGATTGGGTGTCGGGAGGCTAATTCGCGAGAAGGCGGCTGCCACGAGAGCGCCCGAGCTACTCTCGAGAATATCGACTGCCAGAGGGCGCACTGGCCAGAGGGCTGACCAGCGCTCACGGCGGACTGGGTTGAAGGGCCGCCGGCGCCGCTGGCCCTTCGGGCTTCCGCCGCACGAGGGGACTGGGGAGCTGCAGCGGGCGCTCCGGCTAGCCGCGACTTCGCTCGCGTCGTCGCTAGCCGCGACGACGCGAGCGAAGGTGGTCGCGGGCGAAGGTCGGGCTTCGGCGTGTGCGGCTGATTGATTTGGCGCTCTGCCCGGTCTCGGCGGCGGCGAGCGTGCGGCAGCGTCTCGCCCGACTTAGTAATTCCTGCTCCTTGGATGTAGTATCGCTGATATGGCTCTAGTATTGCTGATAGCGAGGACGAAGACTCTGACAATATTGGCTCACCGTTGCAGCATCCGATATGGCGAAGGCTTGCGGCAGAATAAAAGGGCATCAGCACAGAAGGCTGCTCCGGGCGTGCAGATACGCTCTGTGGGGCGCTCGAAGAATGCGCCAGTGGTTGTCCCAAATCTGCCATAAATATCGAGCCGGCTCTCGAAAAAATAGGCTCAATTTACGCGATCGAGCCCTGGATCTGGTCAGCCGCTGAGCACTTGGGCACTACAAATTGATCGTCTTCGAAATCAGTTTATTTCTGCTGGCGAATAAAACTCGACGAGCCCGACATTTTTAGCCTATTTGCATATAATTCGGACCAATATTCAGGCAGTTATAGCCGTCCGAGCGCACACGGGCTACCATGATAACCCGGCTTACCGCCGTTAGGCTCATACACCCACACGAAGGGTGACACTTTACTCGACGTCGGTCAGATGTGATTTCCGGGCTTTGTGAGCGTCCGAACTGATCCCACTGTCTCCAAAGAAATTGAGGTTGGTAAAAGACTAAAGTCATCAGAGCTGGTCGTAAAATGTGAGCCTGCAGTATTAGTAACAAGTATTTATTTTCTATAGGTAGGTCGGAGCATGACTGTGAAGGGACTTCCAAGATCAGCGGCAGCACCTTAAAGTCGATAGGCTACATTATGGGGAGTTAATTCAGATAGGCGAGAAGTTGTGATGTGGCCACTCCGACGCACAGGACAGACAAGCCTGCTACAGGGTTCTGCACCAACCATAAGTGTCTCATTACCCAGGGAGGAAGACCTGAGAGTTGTGAGTTACAGGAGTCGGGAGAGCATGTTGAGAATGTGTAGACCAGCTTGGCTGTCGTATATCTTTTTATAGAGGCCCGAATATTTGTAATAGTATGTATCTGGAAGTGACCATCTGCAGTTTCGGTGCTTGCCGTGGTCATCAAGTTAAAGATGACAGTAAAACAGTACCGATTTTGTGCAGGCTGAGCCACTTTAGGGTTAGATTTTCAAAATTTCTTATGTGACGAGCTCGGCATGTCCCATAAACAGGGACTCTCGTGGAACGCTTCGATGATTTCGGCTGCCATGCTTTTCAAAGCAACAAAGCAGGCGTGGCCATGACAGCGACTATGATCGGTCGTCTGCTAAGTCTAGCCAGAGTGTTGGTCAAGAAACAGAACCACGTTGAGATGCCGAGTCTTTGGTAAGTCTTCGGTAAGACTTGAACCGCCCCCTGTGAGGTATTAAGGTATGCACCAAAGACTTCAGTAGGACACCACGGAGAGAGCATGCACAGTGAGAATCGTGTAAAGGCGGCAGCTTAAGTCGCCTTTACACGGTCGCTTAAGTTCGTTATAAATTCACAGCAGCCCTGACTCAGTGGCCTGATTAGCTCTAAAACCTGGCTGGAACTTGCTTGATCGGTTTCGAGTTTCGACGTGAGAGTTTAGCTGGTTAGTTACACTAACTAGACCAAGATGCGAGCACTAAGCCCTCTAAATAAAGCGTTCCGACCCCTGTCCCCGTGTCTGTGGGGCAGGCGGCCGGTGGAGTTTTCTTTCTGGAGTCCAGAAAGTAACCCAGGCGACCGATTGCACGAGTTCCTGACACGCCAGAGCTAGCCATAGCACGCGACAACCTGGCCCAACCCACCCTCATCCTCAGCATTTGCCTCGAACCGACCGGCAGAGGCCGTCGAAGGATCTGCCCGGCGCGCCGTCTGCCGGCGCGACGAGCAAGCTCGTCCCCGGCGAGATGAGGCAACAAAGCGTCTTAATCACACGATCGCAGCTCCAATTGCTGCCACCGTTCCCTCCGTGGGGTGCCACAGAGCTCGAACGAAATCGCGCTCGACTTCTCAGCTCGGCCGCCACCAATCGAGGCGCGATCGAAGGAGTGCACGAGTCGGCAGCAAACACAAGCAGCCGAGGCGGGAACAGCGCACCACTCCGTTAAGAGGCGGGAACGAGCGCAGACGGCGACGAGGCACTTCACTGTGAGCGCTGCTTTTGCGACGTGCCGGCAAGGTCGGCTGCAGTCCTCGACTCTGCAGCGGCCGGCTACCCGAGCCGACGGCAGCCGATCGCTTGTGTCATATCGCTCGACTACGTCGTCACGCCAGCCAAGTAGCGCTCGCGGCACGTCCTAGTCGGACGCCTGGCCTGCTCGCACTTTCATCCGGCCAGCTGGAGCCGCCTAGTCGTCAGGGGCTACGGCCTGCCACTGCAGCCACCGCTCTCTCCGCCGTCGTCGCAGCGGTGCACGGCCGCCGCAGCCGTCGCCGCGCTGCCGCCGTGCCGACCAGCAGAGGAGGCGCCAGGCAGGCGAGCCGGTTCGTTGCCTCTCTCGGCAGTGGCAGCAGCGGCTGCCGCAGCATCCGGCCGCGGCCGCTTGTCTCTCGGCGGATGCCGCGTGCTGCCACCACAACTCTTGGCGCAAGCAAGATGCTGCCGCCGCTGCTGCTGCTGCCGATGGCTCCACTGCGAACCGGAAACGGTGTGAGTCTCGGGAAAGCCTGCACGTGCGGCCGGTGCTGCTGCGGTTGCGGCGGGACCCGCAGGTGGAGCGGCTGAGCTGTTGCCGAGTGACGAGACCTTGACCGAGCCGGCTGCGGCTCCAGCGGCTGCGCAGGACAAGACGACGGCAGCCTCGGTCTGGGACGAGACGACAGCCAGAGAGTCACTAACGAGCTCCATCATATTGGATGATGCCTGTGCGAACCAGCGAAGCGAGCACGAGCGGTAAAGCAAGGATATTGGGGCAGGACGATGACGGTAAACTAAAGTGACAACTCAAAATTCCAATTCGAAATTTTCTAATTCGAAAGCGAAATGAAAGGCAAACGATGGCAAATCGAGAGGCTTCTATGGCGAGCTGATACACAGATGCCGAGTGATGCAAGTGGGCGCCTATTCAACACTGCTGCCTACTCAGCAACCTCGTGAACCAGGGAATGTATACTGTGGCCCTAGACCCTGCGCCGAAGTATCCCTTTAAGGGCCCAAAAAGCAGAAAACCGTGCCAAAAATGCACAAAAATCCTGCCGAAGCAGCAGCACGAATTTGAGTAACCTAAACTTTCGGCTGTGCCCCAGAGTTTAAATTAAAAATCAACGGCATAGCTGCACACACACACATTAGATCACTTCTGTCTGAGCTTCACTGGCTCCCTATAAAGCATCAAATTGACTTTAACATTCTCTCTGCCTCTCTCTCTCCCTCCCTCCCTCTCTCTCTCTCTCCCTCCCTCCCTCCCTCTCTCTCCCTCTCTCTGGCTTACAGGTCGTTCCACCTACTTGCAGCAGCCTACATATCCGACCTCCATGCTCCTCTGGGGCAATTTTGCACCATCCGCTGCTCTGCGCCTACGCAGACCCTCTGCTCCTCATGCTAAATTAAAATCTTTTGGTGATCAGGCCTTCCGTTAGTATGCCCCGAAAGTCTAGAACTTGCTTCCTACGTCTGTCACACCTGCATGAACTTTGCATCATTTGAGCTAAAGGTGCATCGGTTCAGCTCAGGTTTCACTGCATCACAATGAACGTGTCCTTTCTCGGAATGTTTGCGCATGCTTGCCTGTGCATGAACCAGTGCACGTTACCAACCAGGGATCCTACTAAGCAGCGAGTCCCAAGAGTCTTCTTGTATGCTTTGGCATGCATGCCGAGCTGGTTTGGTCCGCTGGTTAAGGTACTCGCCCCGGGGGACCAAGGTCTGGCTGAGGTCGCAGGCTCGAGCCCCGAGGCATATGTGAAGCGCCTGAATATAGATTAAGTTCTCTTGGGGCGCTATATAAATGAATTATATTTGTTATTTATGTGTAAGCACGATATCTTGCTTGTCATTAATACTTGGTTATTGCTTCTCATGCAGTGAATCGTGGCCTGGTTAGAGATCGGGTTCTCTTATTAGGGTGCTTCAAAAAGGACATATTTACTATTTTGTTATATAAACTGCCACCGGGCTGGGCCGCGCAAGGTCAGGGCGCCGACAAACGACCCCACCTCGCAAGCATACCTGGGGAGGAAGTGGCGGCGGCAGCTGTAGGCGAGCTCGCTCTGCCTCGATATCGATTATGCCTCCGTTTCGCTGCTGCCTCTCGTACAGCCTGCGCATGTCCTCTCGCTGCCGAAGCACTTCCGAAGTGGGCTCGTACAACGACGGCTGAGTGTCGTCGTCGTAACCAGCGGCCAGTAGGCCCGCCGCTGCCGTCGTCGAGGGGCCGCCACCGTCGCCACCATGGATCGTCGCCTTGCGACAGACAGGGCACGGATACACCTGCGCGGTGGGCAAGAGCAAGGTGGAGCAGTCGGTCAGCGTGGTTGGCCCTCAGGCAGCGGCGCCACGTGGCGGCGGCGCTACCAGGACACGAGCGAGCCTTCGCCGCCGGCTCGGCAATCACCTCGGTCGCTCCGCCCAGCCCAGTGGTCTGGGTCGAGGCCGCTGACGAGCCCGGCGAAGGCAGCTCCGAGAGGCTGCCGTCCGACAGCTCCTTGCTCTTGTGCAGCACATACTGGGCCAGGCAGCAAGCGTGGAAGTAGTGGTAGCAGTCCGTCTTGGCGATGCTAGTCTGCCCATCGAAACCGCTCAAGCAGATGGAACACTGGCCGTGCGGCACGTTGCTGTCCGTCAGTACCTCGCGCACGAGCTAAGAGCAACGATGGAGCGGTCACAGGCAAGCACGAGCACGTGAAGCTACACAGACAGACTGGCTCACCAGACGGAAGTAGATGCTAACTGACGGCTGATGGCGAACAGCAAGCAGCCAGCTCCCGAGGACTTGCGAGCACCGACACCAGCGCCCACGTGACCACTCTCGCCCTCTGAATGGGCTCATGACTAGCCCTGCTTGGTGGCCTCAGAGAGAGAGAGGAGAGAGGAGAGAGAGAGAGAGAGAGAGAGAGAGAGAGAGAGAGAGAGAGATGGGAAAAGAGAAGATAGAGCGAGAGGGTGTCATTTCCTAACTAACATTCGAAGGCAGGGAACACACCGGAAATAAGTGATTCGGGACAGCTATGAGGATGGCCCATACCTATCGTGGGGGGGGGACATGATGTCAATAAGCTCAGCTTAAGGAGCTATAGATCTGGCGAACCAGCAGCTGCTGTGAGATCAAATCCACACGACCAGCTATTTGGTGTGAGCCTAAATAGGTGTGTTTTTAGGTTCTTTTTTAATGTGGTCAAGTCAGGGGATGTTCTGACGCAAGTCTTTTGCAATCTCAGCTATCCGGGCATCTGCAGCGTTGCTACCGCTTGGAAGGTAGGTGGCGGGCACTCATACCATCACAAAAGCAATCATCAGCTCGAGCTGCGTGCCCAGAAATTTGAGGCCACCGTCTCCACGGCTAGCAAACGCCGGCGCAGCGATCGCCCAGACGGTAAGGTCAGGCAAGGCGAAGCAACAGCCGGCGAGTTGCTATCACGTTACTGCTTCAGCAGGCACCTCACCTCAATTGCCTCGTGCAACATCGGCGCACCAACGCTGGCAGCCAGAAGGCTGCCCACTCGAGCCCGCAGCCTACAACAACAGCGTTGCATGCAGCACGAAGCTTTGGCTTTCGGCAAGCACTTGCAGCTCGCTTCAGCGAAAGGAGTCAGCGCCGAGCCAGCACGAGGAACCAGTCACCCACGTGAGCTCGGGTCGGATCTCAAAACGGGACCACGGAAGTGGCACCGACTCGAGACTCGGCATCACCGAAAGGCATAATGCTATGCAGCAGCCTCACTCTCGTGTCGACGAGAGTGGTAGGGACCGTCAGCAGCACCAGCAGACGACCGCAGCAGCTAGCTGCAGCTAAAGAAACGCCTTGGCACTACCTTGGCACTACAAGAAACGCAAAGCTGTGGCACTACCTGTCTACAGCAGAGGTGGCCAAGCAGCGCTGAGCGCCTGCAGCCGCCTCAAGCAGGTGAAAAGGGGGAAGGAGGAGGAGAGGTGCTACTGCTAACTGCTTTGATTGGCTGGCCCGGGAAAGTTAAAGGTGCAGCCCTCCATTAAGAATCGGGGCCGCTCCCCCCTATAATTCCTGGCTTGGCATAGATTCGTGAGCATCGCAGTTGCCTAATTACTCCACTTCTCGCCGACCTGCACTGGCTACCAGTCAAGCAACGGATTGACTTCAAGGTTTTGTCGCTCACTTTTAGGTCCCTTCATTCTTTGGCTCCAGCCTATCTCTCCGACATACTCCCCCATCAGGCCAAGCATCGTACCACCCACTTTTCGGAATCCAACAGTCTACAAATACCTCGTACAAACCTTAAATCCTTTGGAGACCGTGCATTTAGTTCGTAAGCTCCCAAAGCCAGGGAAATCCCTCCCGACTTGCGTCAGAACATCCCTGACCTGACCACATTTAAAAGTAACTTAAAAACACACCTATTTAGGACAGCATTTAGTGGGTCCCTGTGATTTGTCCTTCATGTGCTTATGCATGCTGACACTGTGCATGCTGCCACTAACCACATTTGCATGCTGACCCTGTGCATGTCACCCCTAACCATATTATTCATTTCGTTTGTTTTTCAAGCATGATTTTACTTACCGTTCAATTGCATTTCCCTTTGCAGCAAATATAAAGCGCCTAGAAAGAGATTAAGTTCTCTGAGGGCGCTTTATCAAGTGCATTATTATTATTATTATTACTTATTATGCAGCTGATGGTGGCTGACCTCAAGGCAAGTGCCATCTGGCTTGTGTGTAGGTGTGTGTGTGTGTGTGTAGGTGTGTGTGTAGGTGTGTGTGTGTTCGCGAGTTCAAGCACCGAGCAATCAGCACGAGAACACGTACAATGCTGCGTGCTGACGAGGTCGATGCACAAAGTCAACGAGGGGTGCAAGGGGGGTGCAGGCCATGGAAGCAGTTTACTGCAAACACGTGTCGGCACTTCACAGCATCAGAAGGGAGAGGCGACAGAGATTCGGTTCTGCATGCAAAGAAACTCCCTTTTAGGAAGAAACTAGCAACAAACTCCCTTTTAGGAAGGTACTTCCTCTTCCAACTTGACAAAGCTGCGAAACGACGGAAGACGGCAAAAAGAGCCGGTGGCTGCCCAAACAAGCTGCACTGATAATAATAATAATAATAATAACAATAATACATTTGATATAGCGCCTCCAGAGAACTCAATCTCTCTCCAAGCACTTTAAATATGCTGCAAAGGAAGCACGATCGAATGGTTAGTGGCAGCATGCTCAATGACAACATGCATAACATTGTTAGGGGTGACATGCACAGGGTCAGCATGCAAATATGGTCAGTGGCAGCATGCACAGTGTCAGCATGTATAATAATGTAAAGGACGAATCACGAGGACCCATTAAATGATGAGAAAGCATGTCAACTGGTCGAAATGCCGACTCCCATCGGTTTCGTCCGGAATCCTTCACAGCGACTGGTGTCAGGGCAAAAGATGCCAGTGTGGAATTTAGCAGGCACTTGCCCAAACGAAACGTACAGGCACCAGTTATGGGCAGGATTGCCGCGGAGTGGGGGATGGGACGGCGGAGCGGAGTCTGCATGTATGGAGAAAGGTCAACAGGAGTGACAGAGTGACAGACTGCATGACCTTGCACAGCGACCGATTCCCAGAGATTGATTGGCATGGAGAGGTTTACCATTGCTTAACCACTGCAATGTAGCAGCCCACATGTGTGACTGAACGTCTACTGACAGAATCCATTGCAACAGAGCTCTCGCTTGCCGAAAGAGAGCAGAGATCTTTGCGCCACTGGGTGGCACGATCACTTACAAGTCCAGCTCCTCGTCAGCAAGTCCGCGCGGGCTGCTCAGGTCGAAGATTGGCGGCACGGCTGGGTACTGCAACGACAGCGTGCAGGACGCGCACGTGGCAGCTCGGCCTCACTCACCTCAGCCCTCTGCCACAAAGCACAGCCACGTCGCACTGCAACAGGGGAGGGTGCTGGACGGGGTCGGGGAGAGGGGAGCCTCTTTGCGCCACAGCAAATGCCGGGCCAAGTGTACCTGGCACACAAGCACTGGGCCAGGGCATTAGCAAGCATTCATCTCGAGGCAGCAGCCTTGTTCGCAGTTTCGAGACTCACAGTGCGAAGACTACCCCCATTCTGGTGACTTCTGGGCACTTTATTCTTTACTGCACCCTTCAGCTGCCGCTTTGTCCCAAGCACCACATGGATGCTGCTCGAGACTCTGTCATGCATTGGTCTATGAGTCTATGAGCATACAATCTAATGGCCAGCGCAGGGCTCGAACCCCTTTACCTCCGAGTCCCGAATCCGTGATACTAACCATAAGGGCACTGGGAGAGATCACACTGATTGTGACCAAACCATAAAGGCGCCGACCGAGCTGCTGTGACCGGGTCTAGGCCTGTGCCTAGGGCACGTGTAGTGGCTGCCAGGATGCTGCAGCCCCTCCCTCCCTCCCCCAAGCCTGGTGGAAAGGATGGCAGTGGTGTCGATTACATAGTCGCCATTGTCATCATCTTCTTGCGACTTCATCCATGTGTTATTAGTTTATGCCGACGAGAAAATTCGTAGGGCGAGTCGACATGCCCGAGGCAGAGAACCAAGAAGTCGCCAGCTTCTCTTATTCATTTCGTTGATGGACCACATTTCTCTCTATCTTCGTATGGGACCGAGGTCCCTTCCTCCCCGTCAATGCCTCAATGCTTTCCCCATTCTTTGCCCGAGATGCTGGTACAGCAGAATGCAACAGCAGCAGCTAGACGACGGCGATGATGAAAGCGCGACCGGCACACAGGAAGCAGGTTCTACAGGATACAAGTAGCACAGGTAGCAGGTAGCACAGGTAGCAAGTAGCAGGTAGCACAGGAAGCAGACTACAGATTACAGCAGATTACAGCGGTTACCTCGGGTGGCAGCCGGAAGGTGGCAGTGACGCACACATACTGCTCGTCTGCTCTGTCACACGTTGCTGGATGCACTTGGATTGTGACACTGGCAGGAGTAGGACTGCAACGATAACGGGAGCAGCAGTGGAAGCGCATGTGCGGAGACCGACCGACTAGCCATTGGATGCAGCTGCTGCAGTGGAGGAGGGCATAACCGAGTAAACACTGCTGGCAGCAGAGGCTCGGGCATCGGCACCGGTCTGGACTAAAGATTGGCTCGAAAATGAAATGGTTGCACGGGTTTGATTGGTAACGCTGTAAGTGGTTACATGCCGGAAAAGGAAAGCTGTGTGATAAATAAATAACAGTGAGCATTCCAGTTTAGAAAGAATGGACAATAGACCAAAGGCAAAGTCACGTGAAAGAACATGCCTCAGTCATAACTCGGTGAAATCACGAGCCCTTAGACACCGAATCTGCCCATCTGATTCGAAAGGGTGCACAGGGTGCACCACTGTGCATGCTAGCCTTGATGGGACACTAAATAATTTGGCTCCCACGGCTCTGAGGGTATCTAAGCGAATCACAGCGGCGCTAACATAGCGGGTCTCGACAGATCCATCTCTCCCGTTGGCAGGCAACCTGGCTCTGCTGCGATGGCGCCACGCCGGATGTCACAAAGCTGCTCCGCAGAGACGGGCTGCAGCCGACAACTGAGCTGCTGCCGCCTGGCGCTTCATCTGACCTGCAGACGTCTCTAGCGATGATGAGCTCGTCGATGTAGATGTTCTGCAACAGCTCCAGCTCGTCGTTCAGCCTGGGCAGGTCACGGGGCGAGCAACACGCTGAGCGCCTACGCTTTGGTGCCTGAGCGCTCACACACAGGCAAGCCGAGGCCGAGCGTGCATGCAGTAACCAAGATAGCCCCGGGCTGCAGCAGAAGCCGTGGGAGAAGCTACAGCCGGCCAACGTGGATGGACAGATGACATGTAACTTGCTGATCGCTGAGATCCCATCATAGTAGGACGTTTCGTCAGCAAAGCCAACGTTGGACGAGAGGTGACAAAGAGGTAGTCCGAAAAGAAATGCAACCTCAAAGTCATGTGCTGGTGGCAATGCATACTAATCATCGATGAAACAAGAAAGTTACTCTGTACGTCTTTCATAACAGTTCACCTGTTGTTAGTTGCTCGAGTTACTAAATACTATCTAAACGACAGCAATGATGTTTGGTGGTGAGCGGCCACACCTCATGACGACTTTATACGATTGCCAGCTCAAACTGCCCAGCTGCAACCATGCCAGGTCTTAGACGGGCTCTTAGGGAGCTTGTACTTCACAACCGAGACTTCGAAACCTCCAGCAGCCGATTTTCTGTTGCCTATTGCGAGCAGGAGAAAGCCACTAAGGCTCTTCTGAAGCTATGTTATTGAGATTGGGTAATCAGCCAATCTTTGCTTTACTGTTCATAACCAAGCCGGAAACCATCCATGATACTCATGAAGCAGTCATGAATTGGTTGGGCAGCACTAGACGACTGCAAAATGTGAGAGCAATCGACATGTATCTATGCAGCAACAGCAGCAGCGTTACACAGCACACACTGTGTGGGTAGTAAGTAATGGACATAGGTCTAGCAGCAGCAGCACCAGCATGGCAGTGTGATATGAGTAAAGGCACCGATTCAATAGCATCATCATATAAGAGGGCAGACCGGCCTCAGTGGCCATAGCCCTACTAGCAGCTAGCAATAAAGATGATGCCTGCTACAAGAACTCGAACCCATGATCTGGGTATTGAAGCCCATTCTGGCAGCGTGCCAGGGGCAGCATGGCAGCAGCAGAGGCAAGTGGCTCTTTTCCTGGTGTGAAGCGCAGGCTGTCCATGTGTCACAAGCAGGCAGCTGGTCAGCAACAGGTCAAAAAGAACACACAAACGAACTTGTATTGAGTAGCAGGCTCCTGTGAAGGACAGGGCATCATCTGGACGAGGCCGGCTGAAACTCATCGAATGGTGATCGGGATTTTTTCGGCATAGCACCATGAAGCCTAATAAGCTCTGCCATAAGTGTGCACTTATGTTGTGCACTGGCAGCTTTTGTAGAATGATTGTCGACCGAGCCTTTGCTCACTAAACAGATCAGGAAGCTAGAAGCATGCATCTGATTCCAAGGCAAGATGAGGCATCTGGGGCTACTGCTTCTGGCCAAGCTAACCACGAGGCACGGTGGCACTCGCGATTTGAAAGACTATCACACACAGCCTGTCAGATCGGCTAGCAGGGTCGCTTGCATGCACAGATGCTGACCGACCGGACTGTCACATGACACATCGTGATGTGAGTTCATAAGGCCATAAATGGCTACACCAAGGGTTAAGTGGTTGTTGTTAACTGGGGGGGGGGGGAGTATTTTCTGCCGTGCACTCGAAGCCCAAGTAGCTTTTGATGCTCAAACGGTAGCCAACGGTATCGACTTAACGCAAAAAAGCAAGCATGTGAGCAGCATAACCGAAACTTCAGAGAAAAGTTGCCAGAGTATGTTGAACAGCAGTTGCCTTTAAGGACGGCTGGAGAAGAAACACCTGGATCTTCCACAGTCTATGCCAAGCCAAGAAAGAGAGCCAAGAGAGCCAAAGTCTTGACATTGATGTTGTCTACAGCACACTTGCACCCTCTATCCATTCTCTCGAACCTCTAACAAACCTTGAACTTGATCTCGATTGAAGACAATTGAGCGAGTGGTGGCCCAGCAACTAGAAGATTATATCAATTCACCAGATCTAGCAAGGAAGTTCCAGTCGGGATTTAGAGTTAACCATTCCATGGAAACTGCTCTGCTTCAGGTTTACAAAGACCATCTTAACAATGCTGACCAGGGTCTCAGGGCCTCTCTGCTGGCATTCTTGTATCTATCAGTAACATTTGACATCGTTGACCACCGGATCCTACTGGAGCACCTTTCCACAAGTCTGGGTATCAGTTGCACAGTGCTCAACAGAGTTAGGTCCTACCCCAGTGACAGATGTCCGAGTTATTACTGGTTATTACTAATATTACTGGCTATTGGTCATCCAGGGGGCCCTCAAACCTCCATTTATTCACCATCTACACTCTCCTTCTGGCCGGTAGCATCGCTAAACACAATCTCAGCTTTCTATGCTGATGAGACCCAGCTCTACCTATCCTTCGACCCTCGTAAGCCTCGCTCCTCATCTGACTCATCTAAATCCCTTACAGCTGGCATCGACAACATTTGCAATTGGAAGGCTAGCAACTTCCTGCAGGTTAACGTTAACAAGACGTGCCAATAAATCGAGGCGTACTATTCAAAGACGACTTATCATTACACGAGTACATTGCCTCCACTGTCAAGTCGGCCCTACTTTCAGTTAAGGTATATTAAGTATATTAGCCAAATTAGTGCATGCTTAGAAAAGAGTACACCTCCCACACAAGTTCTCACGCTTGTCAAATCACATCTAGTATATCGCAGTTCCCTTTACAAACAGGCCGGTGCCCTTAATCGCCTGCAGCTGGCGAAAACCTCAGCAGCGGCTCATCTTGTCTGTCGTAGTATCGTAGTAGTACATAGTTGCCACCACCTCTGTTTGAGCTTGACTGACTCCCCGTAAGTATCAAATCGATGTCAAGATCCTCAGTCTGTCTTACAGGTCGCTACACTCACCTGCACTAGCCTGCATATCCTCCATGCATATCCATCCATGCATATCCGACCTCCAAGACTCATCTGCTGTGCTTGCTTTTCTACCACCCACTTGTCTGTTCCCAGTTGTCTCGTCGTTCCTTGCTCTCTAAGTAAAAACACATTTGGTGATCGGGTCTTCAGTTCGTAATAATAATAACAATATATTTGCTACAGCGTCATCACAGAACTCAGTCTCTTTCTAGAAACTTAACATTTGCTGCATCTGGAACTCGCTTACGGCTACGGTCACTGCCTACGATGACCTTGCATCCTTGACACGTAGGATCAAGACTCAGTCTGTTCCGGTCAGCTTTTCCTTTGCCCCCAGTGGACTAGTGCTTTTTCTTGTTCGTGCATACTTTGCCTACATACCTGTGCACGATTCAGCGAATGTTACTAGCCAGAGGTCTTACTAACTGGTGGCCATGAGTATCCATATGCCCTCTTTTGCATGCTGACCAAAGCATGATACTTGCTTGCTCTTGCATGCTCGATACCGTGCACGTCGCTAATCCTCGGGTACAGATTTTTTTGCAGCAGGCTGTAAAGTGCCTGGCTAGAGATTGCATTCTTTTTAAGTTTCTACAGAACAACGTATTTTTTTATTATTATTAATAGTTATTATTATTATGATTCCGACACGGATTCGGGCAAGCCCCATGTCCACGACAAGACTCGACAGAAATAAACAACTGCTGACACAGCTGCCAATCCAAAAAGCCTGTGACGACATGGTGAGCAGCAAAGCGACTTGACATGGCCAAGAATCAGACTAGGCGTTCAGGAATTGATGCATGCAGAGGCATTCATCTTTCCGATGAGTTTTTAGGAGGACAGAGCAAGATAGACAGACACCAGCAGAGAAAAAGATGGGCAGAGGCTGAGGCAGGCGGTAAAGCTGTTTTGATAGGGTTTGTCTCAGAATCAGGTCTGCAGAGACTCAATTGCCCCCATGCCAGTATCGTTTGGTCTCATCTGTACCCTGACCTCCCTGACAGCAAATCGATAGTCTACTGCACCGTCTTCTACAGTTGCCGAAGGTAGCCAGAGCTGCAGTCCAAACATCGGCTAAGCACGCACGAGTGCATTCATCGGCTTCTACAGCTGCCACACCAGCGAGACTAAGCTTTGGCCGGGAATATAAATACGGTTTCAGACTCCTCCAGGATTTGGCCAAGAATGTCATTCTGGTTGCTTGAAACTGATAGTCTTGTTCCATGTAACATCTCGCTGTGCGTGCTTATAATTTGCTGCGCGTGTTTAATCGACAGAAATGTATGGCAATCGACGCCAATGGCCCGGGAAAATACGTCAATCCATAACGACCTGACACAAATAGTCTGACAGTTGCTCGCAGAATCTCCAACCTGACTTGAGTATAACATCACACTGTATTAAAAATGCAACCACATTCTTTCAAGCAATCGCGAACATAAAATCGAGAGCGATTCACAGCAATCTACGGTAATGGCCCGGCTTCTATCACAATCTGTTTCAGATTGACTAGAAATTGACAGTTCGAAGCTCCAATAACAATTTCACAGCAAGACATTCACTTTGCTCGGACATACTGCCAATCCATCTTGCGGTGTGCACGCAGACTACAGCTGAGTCGGGGGGGGGAAGGGGAAGGGAGGGGGAAGTAGTAACCAGAGAAGCAAGCAGCATAAAAGTAGCCGTGCAAGACGGTTCTGAGACGGAAGTGCCGCCTTCGGCAGAGGACACGGGATGCTCTCAAGATTTTCATACTTTTCGAGCAAGGTCGTGGATTCGAGTCGTGCAGCAGGCAATGCTTTACCGCTCCCTGCAAGCTGGGTGAAAGCTTTTAATGCTCTTTACCGTTAAATATATGTTGAATTAGCTGATGCTTTGAGTTTTTTAGTTTTCGAGATTGTCGTGTCGAAAGAAATGTGGAAGTGAGTCCAGCAGACGTGCCCATGAAGCTACTGCAGCCAAATAATCAGGCACTTACAGCTGGTGTAAGGCTGTCTCTAGTGAGCGTTACACCCCTTCTCGCCGACCTGCACTGGTTCCCAATCAAGCAGCGTGTCGACTTCAAGGTTCTGTCACTTCCTTCTAAGCCCCATCACTCCCAGCCTACTTATCAGAACTAATCCCCACCAAGCCAAGCATCGTGCAACTCGATTTTCTGACTTAAATCGTTTAGCTGCACCTCGTACCAACATCTAACCCTTTGGAGACCGTGACTTCAGTTCGTATGCTCCCACAGCCAGGAACTCACTCCCAACTGAAGTCACGACATCCCCTGACTTAACGAAATTTCAAAAGAAGCTGTAAACGCACCTGCTTAATAAAACATTTAGTGGGTCCTTACGATTCGTCCTTTGTGTGCTTGTGCGTGCGTAGATAAAAGAGTACTGTGCATGCTGCTACTAACCATATCTACACGTTGACCCTGAGCATGCCGCACCTAACAATGTTATGCTTGATGAAATTTCGAATGTACCATTATTCATTTGTCTATGCTTCTTTATAGCAAGTGCCTAGAAATAGATCAAGTTATTCGAGGGCACTAAAGAAATGTATTACTATTATTATTCACGCTGCGCGCGCAACAAACCGGCTCCTCTTTCTGTCCGCGTCCGCGCAGCCTCCGAATAAGCGCGTGCTAGCTTGCAAGAAGTCGCACGGCGTCGCAGCGCGAGCGACGAAGCCGTGCATGAAATGCGCTGGCTTCGGGACGCGCTTAGAGCACTTACATTTATGGACGCCTGCGCACTGCCGTTGAGGAGCGCCGAATCTGGCACACTCCAAATGAAGTGCTGACGCCACTCAATCCGAAGCGAAGGAAACTGTTCGCTCCCGGTAGACGCCGAGAGCACGGTTTAGAAAGGGTACGCGGCACCGAACGGATACGGCGGAACGAGGTCAAGGACGCCAAGGAGGCGGGTTACGGAGGAAGATCCGCCGCGACTCCCTCGCTTCCGGACGCGCGCCTCGCAACAGCGAGCACGCTTCCGCACCAGGCGGAAGTGCGCCAGGAGGAGGCTGCCGTTTCTCGGCCGCCCTTAGGCTGCGGGAAAGAAAGTGGACGAGCTGACCGCTGGCGAAGACGAAGCGCGCGCGGCCGCTCGTCGGGCCAGCTGCTGCAGGTGGGGAGGCCGCTGAAGCGCACGAGCTCGGGCGAGTTGCCTTTCTTCGCCTTCGGTTGTCAGTAGTTACCTGTAGCGATTTCTTCGCTCCAATCTACCGGCAATGGCGCAAGCGAGTGTGCAAAGATGGAATCCGGGCTGCGACGCTGCTGCTTGCCGAGCTGGTGCGATGGCGCGGCATGGCGTAGCGTAGAGTAAGGGCGAATCGGCGCCATGCTAATATATTCTTCGCCAGCGGCAAATGTTCTCTCGACTGTTGCGACGGCAAGGGCGCCCCCACCGAAGCTTGGGGCGACGAGACGCTGCACGAGTCGGTGGCACTTTACGCCGCGGCTGCTCGCGCGCGCGAGGTGCGACAGAGAGCGCGCGCGTGCCAGGCAAAGTGCCTCTTGTTAGCAGCATTCGGCAAAGGCCGCGGCGTTTCGTGCTAAAATGAGATGAGCAAGATCGCGCCGTCGCTGCACGCCGCCAATGTTGAGCAATGTTGAGCGTGCCGCTCGCTTTCTCTTTCTGCTGCCGCTTGTGCCGCTGTGCCGAAAAGTCTTTCAGTCGCCGCGCGGCGGCCAAAGAGGAGAGACGAGTTCGCTCGCTCGCGCGCCTCCTGACTCTCGAGGTGGTCGCAACAGCGAGCCCGCTTCCTTTACTC
>WPIO01000056.1:295000-312500 GCA_009760855.2 Cristatella mucedo
GCGATTCGCTGTCCCTCGAAGAAGTACCCTGGCCTGCGGTGGCGGGAGAATTGCCTGCCAGCGTCTCCGTTCTGCCCGCAATGGGGTCGGCACTTTTTTTTCGGAGCTGCATGACGAAATCAGTGACTCATTGGCAGCAAATTTATCGGGGAAATTTAAAAGTTATGCCACAGCAGGGCTTTGCGGGTATTCATCGCGCGTCAGCAGAGACCAGCACCGCTGCGAGCGCTGCTGCTCGCTTTCCCATCGCCACCGGAAGTCGTCCTCCAGCTGGTATCGCTCATCGCACGAACACCCTTCGACACAATCTCCATCATGGACTCACGCGCTGCGAGTCATGCCTTTACCACCGGGAGGGGGAGATAAGCAGGCATTTTCGGCCTTCTGTGGGTCTTCGGATCGTATCCGTCTAGCACAGTCGACGGGCATTCGATGCCATAGAGAGAGAGAGAGAGAGAGAGAGAGAGAGAGAGAGAGAGAGAGAGAGAGAGAGAGAGAGAGAGAGAGAGAGAGAGAGAGAGAGAGAGAGAGAGAGAGAGAGAGAGAGAGAGAGAGAGAGAGAGAGAGAGAGAGACAGACACACACACACACACACACACACACACACACACACACACACACACACACACACAAGACAAGCAGAGACTTGCGAGGCGAGGCCTAGAGCGCGTATCTTCTCTGAGCGGTGCGTTAACCCGATAAAGTGTGTAGTCGGTGTCGCGACATTTTTCGAGATGAATGCGATGAGAGAGAGAGAGAGACAGACAGACAGACAGAGAGGGAGAGAGAGAGAGAGAGAGAGAGACACACACACACACACACACACACACACAAGACAAGCAGAGAGACTTGCGAGGCGAGGCCTAGAGCGGGTATCTTCTCTGAGCGGTGTGTTAACCCGATAGAGTTCGGTGTGTAGTCGGTGTCGCGACATTTTTCGAGATGAATGCAATGATCACCCTAGTTGAGAGGCACCGTCAGCGGGGCTCGCTGAATGCCACCTTTCGGAGGATTTAGCTACCGAGGCTCGCGATGGAGCTGTGTCGATGTACATATTTGAAACGTGCCAGGAAGGGAAGGCACCTTAGCAGCTACTTCATATACCGGCTGACGGATACTATTTTTAGATGGCATGTAGTTCCGCTTACACACACACACACACACACACACACACACACACACACACACACACACACACACACACACACACACACACACACACACATATATATATATATATAGAGAGAGAGAGAGAGAGAGAGAAGAGAGAGAGAGAGAGAGAGAGAGAGAGAGAGAGAGAAAGAGAGAGTGAGAGAGAGAGAGCACGCTTCAGATCCGCCAGGTTAAGAAAGATCATTGCTTTCATATGGGCTAACATTTTTTAGAAGCTGAAGCTATTATGCACTGGAAATACAAAAGCGAGGCGATGCAGGAGATGCACAATGGACGCTTGGTCTGTCTGTCTCCAGGTGGGGCCTCCGAACCCAGAAAGAGGCTAAATAGGCATCGACTTCATCGTTTGGTCACTTTTAGGTCCCTTCTTTCTTTGGCTTCAGCCCACCTATCGGATTTACTCCCCCACCGGGCTAAGCAACGTACCACCAGCTTTTCGGAACTTAACTGCTTATCCATACCCCGTACAAACCTCAAATCCTTTGGAGATAGTCCCTTTAGTTCAGATGCCCTCAAAGCCTGGAACTCACTTCCGACTTGCGTCACGATATCTGATTTGACCACATTTAAAAAGAAACTAAAAAAGCATCTATCTATCTATCAAAGCATTTTGTGAGTCCCCGTGGTTCATCTTTCATGTGCTTAAGCGTACTGACAGTGTGCATGCTGCCACTAACCATGCCTGCATGCTGACCCAGTGCATATAAGCCCCTAACCATATTATCCTTGTTTTTTAGTGAGCATGCTACCACTAACCATTCAAGTCGCGGTTTCTTTGCAAAAAATGTAAAGCTCCTAGAAAGGGATTGAGTTATTTGAGGGTGCTTTATCAAATGTATTAATATTATTATCTCATGCTGCTGCCTCGCTCCCCCCCCCCCGGTTGCAGCCCTCCCTGTCGATCTCTGCTCCTGCATCTGAAGCTTCTAGAGCCTCCGGTTCGGCGATTGCAAGAAGCTTACTTTTTAGAATCAGCTCTGTAGGGTGCCAAACTAGAACGACCTACGGGTTTTGACCGTGGCAAGCCGCAGACGATTGGCAGCGCCCGGTTGGCTCCTGGTCGCTTGTGGTCGCTCTAAGTCGCTCTAGCCGCGTGGGACCACAGCGAGGCCCCAAAAGCCCGGTCGCTCCCCCGGATTGGCGGCTGCGATTCCAGGGAGAGGGCCGCCGGATTCATAATTACGTGAAAAGTATTAACAATTCGAAGCATGTACGCAGCGGCTCCAGGGGCATGTCGGCGACGCGGCCATGAGAGAAAGTAAATAAAGGTAAAGTAAATATTGCCCGATACAACAACCTCATTAATATGACGGAGTGGAGCCCCAGCGGCTATCGCATCCCGCCTGTAGTGAGCGATGCAGAAATGCCTGCCGCAGGACTCGAGAAGCCCACGAAGCGGGTCGCGAAGTTCGAGCGCCCCGCCCCTCGGCCACGTCCCTGGGTGCCCAGGCTCAAGGTATTTTCTCGGAGGGAGGGCAACGACTTTTTTTCGATAGCGTCACAAAATGCCGCCAGAGCGATGCGCCTTCTCGCGCGTCTTCCGCTGGTTTCCATAAAATAAATCTTTTAAGGGAAGAGTGCATATGAAGAGTTGATCAAAAGACAAATCGCTGTAGAAAGGCGGCTTTAGGGGCCCGTCCAGCGGTTCGCCATCGGCCATGGCACTTCGGGCTCCCTTCACAGCGAGGCCAAAACGACTTCCGGTCGGCGCCTTCAGCGCGGATCGGTAGGCTTTCCAAAATTGTTACACGTTCAAATTAAAAGCTACAAAGATTGAATAAAACGACTAGAGAGCTAAACTGGCAATTTATTTCAATTAGCTGGGCCAAAAATCGTAGACGGTCTGATAGAGGCGTAGCGCTCCCCAGCGCTACTGGGCGTGGCAGCTAATCAAAGCCGTAGCTGCGAAGGCAACTTGGTAGCGGGTATCTGCAGCCGCGGGCATGCGGCAGGCCCGTGCCTGGATCGGTTGCCCCGCCCACCTGCCGTGGGAAATCCGTACTAGCTAACTGCCTAGCCATGTCGCGTCTGCTCGAAGACCTTCAAAGATGAATGAATGATTCTGTATGTAGAAGTAAAGAAAAATAAAAAGAAAAAGTCTCACTTGCTTCCTAGCTTTCTCCTTCACAGATTTGATGCGAAGACGAAATCGCACATTTCGTTGCTGAAGGAGGGAGGGTGACGCTAGCTGGAAGAGCCCAAGCCGCTGTGGACCCGTGCACGTCGTCGTGTCCGTGCTGCGGTTCTACTCTGTATGTCCGTTCGATGCAGCGCTGGGAGCGCTAGGCTCGCTTGCGCAAGACGCCAGGGATATCGGCGACTCGGCACGCCCTCGGATGCAATGGCTGAATAGCCAAATTCCAGGCCAGCGCCAGCGCCAGACCGGCTCACATCCGGCTCGGGCCATGGCGATGAATGACCTGTAAGTGCACCGCTGGCGTCTTCGCATTCCTGCACAGGCGCAGCGGTGAATGGCGGCGCGCATGCATCTAAAAAACGTGCGCACGACGCAGGCAGCCTGTCCTAAGGTTGACAGGATTAAAAGTGATGGCTGCTGCACGAGGTTCGAGTGCATCGGGGCAGCGACCACCGATCTTGAGGCGGGTGGCGCGGCACTGTCCGGTCGCACTTGTCGCCTGCTACGTCGCTCTCAGCTTGGCCTTCCACTGGCTCAGCAATTACCCGCTTCAAGTAGTCTGCGTGTTTTGCTTGCCCAAAATTTTGAGGGCGGCGCGGGTTTGCTCGCAGGCTCCGTGGGAATTTTACTGGCTTGACAACAGCCGTCCGACCGTCCTTCACCCCCCAGCTGCACCCTCGGCCATCCGGCCATTCCTTTCGCTTCCGTGCTTTCGATCTACCGAAATTTCAGGGCAGCTGTTCGCGCACATTTACACTTGCGATTGTCATCCTGACGAGTCGGACCTCGTAGAGCAGAAGCTGTGCGTGCAGGACAGAGCAGAGGACGGAATCAGGGTGGTGGAGGCGAGGTTCGTCTCTCACAGGATCAGCCACAACTGAGAGCTCACTTGCGTCGTGCGATCAGTCGCATCCGGATCAAGGTCTGCCCGAATTCCCTAGAACTCCTCAGAAACTGCCCTCCTTGCTGTCTGTGTTCACCTGCTACCTACCATACGACTGCAGCTGGCCATGAATATGGCTGCAAGGCTAGTTTGCTAATCAGTTTGCCCAGTTGTTTAGTCACGTGTCTCCTTTGCTAAAAAAGCTAGAATGGGTGCCGGTTGATCAACGGATACAGAGCAAAGTTCCTATGCTGACCCACAAGGCCTGCCACGGCTTGGCTCCACCATACCTAGCTGAACTGCTGCACCAGTTTCAGCCTCCTCATGCCCCCAGGTCCTGTATCGACAGTGAATTAGCTGTTCCATTCCTCTGCTTAAGATCGTTGGCGACAGAAGTTTTTACTCTGTAAGTCCTAGACTGTGGAACTCACTGCCACGATTCTTACTTAACGACAGCTACTCTCCTGCTGCCGACCATTGCATATATTTCCAGCCGTCCTGAGCTGCTGCTTCCAAGAAACTCACTCCCTCAACTGCTCTTCTGACTCTGCTAGGCTTCTCACTTTCTCCTTGTTGCGTGAGAGGAAATCTGTTGGCTACCGAATGTGCACCGAACATTGCTCAGTTTGTGAGTGCTCTATACACAAAACTCTCCTGTGTAACACTCACATTGTCTTTGTGACTGCGGAATTACAGACGAAGATACATTACATTTGCAGGTGATCAGCCTCGCTAAGCAGCCAGCTGCAGACTGAAAGATCTGCTGTCCAGCTCTTCCATGGCTGGGTTCCCCTGCTCTACGCCAAAGAGCCCAACATTATGTGCCCCATGCAATTGACTATGCAGTGGCACAGTTCACCCGGTCTAGCATGTCTTACTGTTACCCCTGAGGCCACCACGCTCAATTCGGGCAAGTAATAAAGTACTGATAACAACAAATATAGTGACAATATTAATAATAATAATAACTCTATTTCACTCACGGGAACTATATCTCTTTCTAGGTTCTGCGTATAGGTAAAAGGTATACAAATAATAATAATAAAAGTAATAATAATAGTGATATTTGTAATATGTACTTAATATATGCTTTATACTTGATTAATACTCACATAGCCGTTAGTGGCTTTTTAGCATAGTGTTGCAAACTGTCATCTCAGTGGTGGCCATGGCTGATATGGAGCTGCAGGTCACTGGCTGCTGCTGCAGTGGATTCACTGTTTGCCTAGTAGAGTAGTTGCCAGGCGGCAGTCTAGCACTGGAGGCTGTGGAGGAGCCAGTGCTGCCCGTGCTACAAGCATTGCTCATTAGGTGGGCTTCGAAGCTGCAACTGCATAGTAATAATCACAGTAAAACATTTTTATAGAAACTTGACAATTAAAGCTTTTTCTAAGCATTTTACATTTATATGCACCATGGGTCTGCATACAGGCTGCTGCTACTACCGCGGTAACAGAGTTATGTGGATTATCCAGGCTTCTTGTATAGGATCTCAACGATCGGAAGTTTGTTGCTCTGGCAAAGCTGTCAAAGCCAAAGCGACCTTTCTCTAGATGGATGACCGCATCAGCCTCACGCAGTCAAGTCGATCTGCTTTTATCTATGTGCTTTTGCAAAAATCCTGGTCTTAGATAAGGACATCACCGTGACAAGCTGGTCTGTACATCTCATCTAGACCTTATGTTGCTCACTACTGATTGGTCTTAATGACTGTGCAATAGGATGGATACTGATGGAGCAAAACTCTACAGCTAGATGCATTTGCTCGAACGTCTCAAAAGTAGCAGGCTAGCTGATTTGACAGCCTCATTTTCGTAGCTGCAGAAGAGCCATGGTGACATTAATCCCCGCCTACTTGCAGAGTGGGCAGGAAAGGATCGTCTGCTCTGCAGTAGTGGAACCCACGATCCGGGTCGTGAAGAGCGAGCACCTTACCCCTCAACTGCGACATTGCACCACATTCTCACCCAGATGCACTGGCTCTGACTATCAAATTGTGTATCGACTTCAACGTCCTGCTGCTCACTTGTCCATGCATTCTATCTTGCTCTAATATCTACTAATATTCCAATACTTCCTTCTCAGCCTTGGCAGCCTAGCACCCGCTCCTGTCGTCCAGGCTCTGCATTTAAGGGTTAATGTCAATAAAATACCAAAAAAATCTATTGGTCCAGCAATCGAATATTTGTTTAGGGTACCTTTAAAAAATATAGATATCTTAGATATTGGATCGGAAGTTTGACGCTTTCCGCGGCGTACAACAAAGAACTGATTATGTAAACCAAGTCTAGCTTGGATGCAAACAGAAATCAGCACTATCGGCAAATAGTTTCTTGTTACCGATTTGTGCATCACATGCGACCTGTTCCCAGTTTTTTAAACCTTGGTACATCGAGGTAAATGTTTGCAGCTTGTTGTGGTGCATTGTGGTGACTTTTAAGCAGCATCTCGTTCACAATTAACTCACACTTAGCAGCCTCATTTGAATAGCAGCAGCAGAGGAGCCTTAACGGCTTTCACCGTCGCTTGTAGTTGGCAATAAAGGATCGCCTACTGCAGGATTCGAACCCGCGACATCGGTCGTTGAGAGCAAGCAGCTTACCCCCTGAGCTATCGCGGCCCAGTAAAAATGTAGCTGTGTGCCTTGTAAATTCCCGAACCTGGCCAATGCTTCTCGGATGAAGATGAAATTTAATATGTGAGTTCAGCTGTGTTTGTGCTCACTGCAGGAGTTAATTTGTGATTCCGGTTCGATGAAGATGTTCCGTGACACATATAGCAATATTTATCAAGCTGTAATCAGAAATATAATTTTGAAGGGAAAAAAGCACAGCTGAACTCAAATGTGAAATTTCACATTAATCCATATTGTATTAGAAGAGTTATGTAATTTACAAGTCACAAATCTATCTAGACATCTAGGCTGTTAATGAAGCTGTTTAAAATTCACAAGTATTCTCCTCAATTAGCTGCAAGCATTGACCTCAATGTACCAAGGTTCAACAAGCTGGGACGCAAGTCACATGTGATGCAGAGAACGGCAATTTTTTTTATTTGTATATATGCTGCTTGCTTCAGGTTAACTTCAGGGTTAGGTAAGGTTTGCATAATTGGTTCCTTCAATGTGGAAATCATTTTAAAACTTCAAATCCCATTTCTAACTCGAATGTCTTTTGAAAGGCACTCGAAGGAAAATTTGATTGTCGTACTAACATTTTTGGTATTTTTGGAATTTACCCTATACTCACCTCAAGTCTTTGCGATGCCACGCCTGCAGTTGCTTTGTTCCTGAAGTCGGACACTCTCTACTGACTGGCGTCACGACATCCCCTGGTTTGACCCGTTAAATTAGAAGCTAAAAACCGCCTGATCCTCGCAGCATATTCTCTGTCCGTGTGAATTGTCTTAAGTTTGCTTATGTGGGCTGAAATAGTGCATGCTATAGCTAGCAATCGACATGCTTACTTTCCAGCACATGTGCAGAGCTTAGAAAGAGATTTAGTTCTCCTCTTAGGGTGCTTTACCAACGTTTTGTTATTATTATTTATATCATTCTTTGGCATCTGTCTTTCTTCATTACAGCTAGTGTACTATCGATCATCATCGCCGGCTGCCAAGTAGTCGATACAATAGGACCAACCGGCATTGGCTGCGCCAGTGGCAGAGGAGGCAAAGGTGACGCGCACAACGTGACACACCTCGGCCGATGGGCACCAATGGCGGCCGAGGCATGCACGCGTTCCTGGCCTCTGGTCCGGTGCTTCGCGTTCTGCCGTCCGCAGAATCGGGCGGCGGCGGAGTGGTGGCGCCCCCTGGTGGCCGCTCGACTCAAGATCTTGGTCGCGAAGCGCTGCCGTCGATGCTGAGCAGGAGCAGCGGCAGCGGCGGAGCGTCTGCTACGGCTGCTGCTGCCGCCGCTGCCGCCGCCGCTGGCACCATGTCGGCCGGATTTGCGCCGCCATGCAAACCGCATCTGTCACTGCCTTCCAAAGTCAAAGGACTACTGGCCTCCGGCCGCGCCGACGCCTCAGCCGCGAGCGAGCCACCGAAGCTGCAGCTTCCGGCGGCAGCGGCTGCCGCCGCCGCCGGAACATTCAAGGGACAGCAGCAGCAGCAGCAGCTGCACGCAAACACTTCAGGATTCCGCATGCCTGAGAGCAGAGTTTTCGGGCTGACGAACGGTGGCAACAGCAGCAGCAGTCCTGCTCGGCAGCCGGCCGTCGTATCTCGAGGGCGCTCTCCTGCTGCCGCCAACAACGGAACTCACGTGACTGCTCCGCCGGCGCCTCTGGCGCCTGCGAGCTCGCTCACGCGCTGTTCGGAGGCAGCGGCTGCTGCGAACGAGGCCAGCGCATCGGTGCTGAAGGTTGCGAAGCAGGAGCAGAGGAAGTCAGGCAGCGATTTTGCTAGAATCGCCGACGGCCGCCCTATCAAGGACGGCGGCAGCCGTGCTAGTAGCGGCATCGGCGGTGGCAGCAGCAGCAGCAGTGGACCCAAGTCGGCCGCAGACACTTTTGGTCAAGTGCCGCAGCCGAGGCCTTGGCCGCGGTTGACTCACGGCCAGGAAGCCGCTGCTGGCAAGTCGTCTTCGGCTGCTCAACCCGCGAAGGTCCTGGAGCAGGCAGCTGTTCACCGTGCGCATGACCGGATGCCGCATGACCGGATGGCAGCGGCCAGTAGTCGAGCGAGTAATGTGCTCGCTGTGCTGACTGCCGGAGCGTGCCACGTTTTAGGTGTCCCTCTATCTTTCGACAGCGGGAGCGTATTCCGACGGCATGAACGACGCACCGGGCTCGAAAACCGAACCGGATGGCATTCCAGTCGTCGAAAGGCATAATTCTTGGCTCCACGCTCCAGGCCCGGAGCTAGGTGAAGACCTAGGCTGCCCACCCGCCCGGCGAGCGACAGAAGACAATGTGCTTGCCGGTGATGACTTAGCGCCGGCATCTCCGACGAACGAGCCGGCCAAGGCGGCGGCTGCGGACGAAAGCTGTTTGACGGCCATTGTAAGTCTTGCGCGGGAAGGAGGCACCTTTGCTGAGGAATGTGCAGAATGTGCCTCCGCCTGCACAGAATTCCCGCGCTTTTTCAAGCCTCCATAGCGGCGTCCATCTTGCGCAAGGGGTCGTGTCCAGATCCAGCCATGCATTCCATCCATTCTGCGACCTTTACGAAGGAGGATGTGCTGTGATGTGTACCGTGAAAGCCACAGGAAGCTTGCTTGCTTGGTTTCCTTGTAAATTCTGCTTTGGCAGCCGCGTCGTGTTAGCAGCGATAAAAGATTCGCCATCGGCAGGCGGCGCAAGTGCGCGTTCCAGAAAAAGGCCTTCGAATGCACCGTGGGGAGCGTCACAGCGGGGAATCTTAGCGGTGAAGTCGTATCTGTGGGACGTGCTGGTGTGGCGCGAATATGGCGCGCAAGTTAGGCCAGTCCGGCTGGATATCCGGCTGCTGGACGTCTCTGCAGCTCCTTTGGCAAAGGCAGCATGGTACTGCATTAGTTTTCTTTTTAAATGCCAGGAAAGTGGCCATAAGGCACACTGACTGCAGAGACAAGCAGCGGAGAAAAGGGTTAATCGCTTTGTCCATCGCTTTGAATGCTCAGCTTAAGCAGAACTCCATACTAAATTTAACTCTAACCAAATTTAATCTTGTGAGCTTTAGCTAGCAATTGCAATAAGCAGCCCCGTAACTCAAAAGAGTCGTGACAAAGAGGGAGAGAGAAAGAGAGAGAGAGAGAGAGAGAGAGAGAGAGAGAGAGAGAGAGAGAGAGAGAGAGAGAGTGGGAGTGGGAGTAGAGTTGACGGACTGTACAGACACTCTTGCTAGGTAGCATCGTAGCAGGTAGCACCAAGATGAGCATCCCATCAAGACATGCGTCCCACAATTAAACAGTTCTTGTCGTCCAAGTCGGTCAGCTTGCTTTGTTCTCATCACGGTTGCCATCCGGTTTGATTCCCTTGTTTGCCTCGATATGCACAAGCCTTATTCTCGGGTATTTTTTCCTTCTTTTTGGGCAAAACCCTGGCAAACGCTCGAGCACTGAGCAGTCGAAGGACGATGATCGCCTTTGGCTATCGCTTGCGTATCAGCCAGCCACGAAGGCGGTGCCATTGAGCAGTGTCGGAGAATCGGATCGATCGGAGAATCAATCCGATGTGCCATGCGTGTCAGTTTTGGCACTGATGAGCATGCTGGGACACTCTCTCTTTTTCTGAGCTCAGAGCTCTCTCTCTCTCTCTCTCTCTCTCTCTCTCTCTCTCTCTCTCTCTCTCTCTCTCTCTCTCTGTGTCTGTCTCTCTCTGTCTCTCTCACCCTCTCTCTGAGCACTCCGTGAGCTCTCTCTGTCCGAGCTCTCTCTCTCTCTCTCTCTCTCCCTCCCTCCCTGTCTCTCTCTGTGTCTCTGTCTGTCTCTCCATCTCACTCTCTCTGTCTCTCTCTCCTCTCTTTCTGTTTCTGGAGGTGCCCAGGAAGGCATCATCTGCTAGTCGTTAAAAAGGCAGTCTCAATTGGTTACTGCTGGTCCATTTTGGCAACGTCCCGCTAATACACCTATGGGTGGTGGAATAGTATAAGCACTAACTTCAAAGTGTGAACCCTTTTATGAGGAGTTGTTGCACGTTAGGAAGTTCAAATGGTTGCATGAAAACAAGGGAATCTTAAAAAAGGCACTATCATTTCTCATAGCTGACAGCTCTTATATGTTCGAGAAGCACCATAGTGCAATCTGATAAGAGGTTCTGGCGATAGCTCGACATTTACCGCGGTTTGTCTTGGCCGTATCTGTGGCACAGCAACTGGATCGCATGTGGTCTGGCCGGCTGGCCCGCCTGCTGGCCACATCGACTCATTCTTGGGACTTATGTTTTGGCAGCATCCATTCAACACAAGGATGATGACACTGGCCAACTTGCCTCAGAGCACAGCGTCTTCGGGCAGAGCTCGATCCGCCGCAGTGCAGCGAGCCAGGTGCGTACGCAGCAGCAGCAGCAGGTGCATCGTAGGGCTCGCTTGCCAGCGATGCACCCTACGATGCACATGCTGCTGACATTACGCGACTGCGCTTGCAGACATTACGCTACCTCTGCGGCCGCCGCACACTGTGCATGCCCGGTTTGGTCCTGCGTGTCAGAGTGTTGGCTGAGATGTGGTGGCTTCGATCGGCTACCTCTCATTCTGCCACCTTCACGTGCTTCAGGGCTGGCGTGACCGATAATTCTGCTCGATCGCTGACCCTTCTACGACAGACGCTGCAGAAAAGCATCACCCGCGACATCTGCTCCGTCATACAGGGCTACGTGGACAAGTACTTCCGGCCCGCCGTGGAAGCGCTTTGTGCCAACAAGGGCGACAACGCCGCCGGAGCTGATCATCTGGCTGCAATCTGCAGGGAAATGCTGGACGAGGTGCAGTGCGTGCATCAGCCGCTTCGCCAAAAATCAGCCGCTTCGCCACATCTGCAAAAAGGCCCCCTTCCACAGTATATATTGTTGCTGCATGCAGCGTGCGCTGAAGTTGAGCGCTCAACTGTTTGCTAAATTCCTGCACTCCGAAAAGAGGTCATATCATCTCCAGGCCGCTGACCTGGAAGCTGCTGTTGCTGCTGCGACGAATCGGACTGGCAGCAGATACGTAGTAGTAGTCTCGGTGGCCATCTTAGAACGCTGCTGTGGCAGCCGAGCCGAGCCGCTCTGCTGTGCAGCTCTATTTGTGCCGCAGCCATCTTAACCTTGGCTCTGCAAGGCAGCAGTGTGTGTGTGTGTGTGTGTGTGTGTGTGTGTGTGTGTGTGTGTGTGTGTGTCTATGCTTGCGTACACTTACCGTAGGAGATGCCGTGTCTATGTACTTGGGTGCATCGGGGCCGGGCCACTGCTGATTAATAACAGTAGCAGGTCAAACAGGTGGACTGCATTCTGATTGGCCCGTTCGGGTAACATCTGAAGGCTTGAAGTGCCGAACGAGGTTGGAACGTTCGGGCAAGTACCCAAAGGCTTCGAGAGCCACCACACGTTGCTGTGTGGTAGCTGGCACCGCAGCAGCCTCTAACTGGCGCCTTTGAGATGACGGCTGGCTCTGCCATCGTGTAGCTGAAAGAGGTTGACCGAGGTCGGGGCCCGCCTCAGTTGCGTCCACCTGACGGTAGGAGAGTTTTGCATTTGGGGCAGGCGATATTGGGGCTCTGAACGATAGTGAGTGCCGCTGGAACGTCGTCGGTTTACACGGTGCTGGGCTAGTGCAGGCGTACCGCCATGAGGGTGGCCGCACGCTGGCTGCAGCATGATACAGCTCTGCTATCTATGCTCTGCTATCTATGCTCTGCTATCTATGCTCTGCTATCTATGCTCTGCTATCTATGCTCTGCTATCTACCCCTTCCACCACTGCTGCCGCAGCAGCCTTGGGCAAGGTAAGAGGGCACGGCGTCGTTCAACTGCTCCGAGATGGTAGTACACAGAAGGGTAGTGTTCGAGTGCACAGAAGAGCGCACGCGCAGAGTGTCTCATTCCTGCCTTTCGTCAAAACCACATTTTCTCTCTGATGAGCACCGGCTACGGTGCTGCGGTTGCAGTCGCCGCCATATCGTGGCCTCTGCAGCGGATGGCGCTATGTGGTAGGCCTTGCGCTTGCCCGGCATCCGGTGGCCGGCTCTCCTGGTTCGCTTCGAGCCGCCGCTGTCCTGCCTGCCAATACTGGCCGTATTCAGTGCCCAAGTGCTCCACCCCTCGGTCAAAATGACTGCCTGCTGTCGAAGCATCCGGTCTGCTGCGGTGACCCGTGGATGAAGCAGTAGCTTTTTTTGCACCATGCGTGAGCAGCCGTTCGGTGGCACATGTCTCGGTCAGCTTGGACTGCGTGCAATTTTGCAGGCCAAGAAGTCGTACTTGCCCACGGGCAGTGGAGGCGGGGGCAGTGGCGGCGGCGGTGGCGTTGCAGGCAGCCTGAGTTGCAGCAATACGCCTCGTGGCAGTCCGGCGCACCCAACCAACTCCGGGCCTGCTCGAGGCGGAGGAGATACCGCCGTGAAGCCTAAGGCATGTCAGCAGTGGTCGCTGCCACCGCGATTGCCGGATGCCGAGCCGACGGCACTGCTATTGGTGTGGTACCATGTCATTTCTTTAATGCTGCTGTTTGCATTAGCTGCACTTGGACGTGGTTAGAGCGACAGTGGGAAGAAATGGGTCCAATGGAGCCCGGGGCTTCGAAAGTAACATTTTTCTCTCCGTATCTCTTCCACTGCTATTTCTATTTCTATTTCTCTGTCGCTATTTGCTCCGGCTCTAGTCCTTCACCATCTCCCTCTCTCTCTCTCTCTCTCTCTCTCTCTCTCTCTCTCTCTCTCTCTCTCTCTCTCTCTCTCTCTCTCTCTCTCTCTCTCTCTCTCTCTCCCTCTCTCTCTCTCCCTCTCTCGCTCTCTCTCTCTCTCTCTCTCTCTCTCTCTCTCTCTGCCTCTCTCGTTCTGTCTGTCTGTCTGTCTCTCTCTCACTCGTTCCCCGTCTGTGTCTGTCCCTGTGGGTGTGTGTCCCTTTTCCTCGTCCTCTCACTTTCTTTCTCTCTGTCTCTCTTGCTATGTCTGTCTCTCTGTGCCTCTCTCTCGCTCTCTATTGTTCTCCCTTCCTCCCGAAATTTGTTGATCTGGCTGTCCGAGTCCCATTCTCTTCCTTACTCTTTCTCCGTGTGTATCTTTGTCTCACTGACTCTACCCTCTCCAACTCTCTCTCTCTCCCTCCCTCTCTCTCTCTCTCTATATACACACACACACACACACACACACACACACACACACACACACACACACACACACACACACACACACACACACACACACACACACATATCGGTTCCGCACATGTACAGATATGCGTGTGAACTGGAATTGTGACTCCTGTCGGATCTGTACATTTTAGATGCGGTCGGACGTGCAAACCTGTACTTCCTTAGCACGAGAGGCCTCAGTGACTACAGCTGGCCACATTAGTCTAGAAATTCACAGTTGATTCACAGTTGCAGCTAATGAATGCTCTTCATTAATTGTTGCTTTTCGTTAGCTGCCAAGTCGACTCTCCAAGTTGCCTTTCCTGCACCTATTTCCTGCACCCTTTCCTTCCTTCTTTGCGCATCCTTCTAGAGCATTCTACCATTTTGCTTTGGCCTCAAAAAAGCTAAATGAAATCAGTTTATCATGCATACGGTGACCTCAATTTGGCAAGCCTATTCTCAAAGTAAATGGCCCTAGGAACAAACCGCGGTGAGTGGATGGCTCCCATTGTGCATATGTGCTCTCGTGCGTGTTTGTGTGTGAGTGTTCGTGTGTGTGTGTGTGTGTGCTTGTTTGTGTGTGTGTGTGCTTGTTTGTGTGTGTGTGTGTGTGTGTGTTTGTCGTATAATCGGTTTACACGGAATAAGGAGCTTGCAATGAAGGCAGCCGGAAATTGCTGTCTGCTTTAGTGCTAAAGTCGCTTTTCTGCGGTCCGGCAGAGTCCAGCGCACTGCACCGGCCCCTCTGTGCCTTAACTCATGCTGCCACTGCCGTGACCTTTGACCGCTCACTGCCGTGTGGCAACCTTTTGTTCAGGTGCCCTTATCGCAGAGGTTCCAGGAGCTGCAGCAGCCGAAGCCTCTACCGGTCGGTGATGGTGGTGCCACTGCTGCTTCAATGCCGGCAACGCCGCGGGTGAGCGCGCACACATGCATGCACGGACTAGAGCTGTCGTTGATGCAGCTAGGTACACGACTGAGCACACAATCAGGGTTCAAGAGGCAGCACTCCACTGAAACTGCTCTCCTCCGTGTTAACAATGACATTCTACGTGGCAACGTTGACGGGAATGTCACTGCCCTAGCTCTGCTAGATCTGTCAGCTGCCTTTGACACTATTGATCACGATGTTCTACTTGAACGATTGAGAACAACGATCGGTCTGGCAGACAAGACACTGGCGTGGTTTACATCGTACTTGTCTGATCGTGTTCAATCCGTGTCATGGGGGTCAGGTCTCACACACGAGACGGGTCATGTGTGGAGTCCCTCAAGGTTCAGTACTCGGTCCCTAGCTGTTCTCCATTTGTACTTAACCTCTAGGAAAAGTGATTAAGGCTCATGGAATAGGATATCACTTTTATGCTGACCATACTCAGCTGTATTTGTCATTCAAACCGTCGGAATCTGCTGCAGCAACTGAGAAACTGAATGCTTGCCTTGCCGACATTCGATCCTGGATGTTGGTAAACTTCTTGAAACTAAATGCCGATAAAACCGAACTGCTGCTCATAGGGCACCCTAAGCATGTGGGTGGATTAAAAGGCTTTGCTCTTCTAATAGGGGATGCCATTGTGCGACCATCACCACGTGCTCGAAATTTAGGTGTAGTTTTCGACAGCTGCCTCAATTTTAAAAGTTTCATTCAGATGACTGCTTCTACAGCTAGCCATCACATCCGATCCCTATCCAAGATTAGGGGCTGTCTTCCACAATGGCTTGCAAAAACTTTAACTAGCTCCTTAGTTCTGTCTCGGCTTGATGATTGTCATTCCCTTTTGGCTGGGCTAACAAAGCAAGCAACTAGGCCATTGCAGCTGGCTATGAATATGGCTGCAAGGCTAGTCTTCAAGTCCCAGAGGTTTGAGCACCTGTCTGCTTTGCTAAAAGAGCTAGGATGGATGCCGGTTGATCAACAAATATAGAGCAAAGTTCTTACGCTGACCTGCTTCGCCCACCACGGTTCGGCTCATCCGTACCTAGCTGAACTGATGCACCAGCTGCAGCCTCTTCATGCCCTCAGGTCCTGTATGGACAATAAATTAGCTGTTCCATTCCTCCGCTTAAAGACCGTTGGCGACAGAAGCTTTAGCTCTGCAGGTCCTAGACTGTGGAACTCGCTTCAACAATTCTAACGCAACTACAACTACTCTCCTGCTGCCAACTTTTGCTCATCCTTTTCAGCGGTCCTGAGCTGCTGCTTCCATGCTACTCACTACATCAACTGCTCTCCTGACTCTGCTATGCTTCCCACTTTCTCTTTGTTGCGTGAGACAAAGTCTGTTGGCTACCGAATGCGTAGCGAAAGCAGCATTTTTTTGTACATTCAGGACTAGTGGTACACGTGCAGATGATTACAGCTACCACGCCTACGAGCATGAGTCTCTGAGTTTCTGGCTGCCTGCTGCTGCTGCCTGCTGAGGATCGTGTAGAGTAGATCTTTGGCGATGCGCTTTAGCTCTTTGTTGCTGACTTTATTGCGTTAAAGAAACGAGGAAGGCCACGGAAGGTGCCTCTCCCTTTGGTGACATCAGATGCTGATGCCAGTGTGACCGGATGGCCTGCTGCTGCTGCTGAGAAGGTAGTTCGACTGCCAAAGGTAAGCATGCATGGAAGCTTGCCGAGCCGACTTTTCAGAGGCTGCTCGGCTGACCTTGGCTGAGCTCGAGTGTAAGCTGACGGGTAATTGCTGCTTCCTTGACGTTTCAGTACGATCCTGCTCTGGTGAACGCAAGCACACGATTCATTACGGGCTCTAGGGCCAACAGGTAATGGATGAGGGCTCCTCCTTCTGTAGTGTCCATCGCATCGTTATCGTCGTCCTCTATCCTGTAAACAACCGATGTTCCAGCTTGTTGATGCTGCTCCTTCCATTTTTCTTTCACTCTGTTCCCAATTTGACCGTCCGAGCACCTGTCCCATCGCTTCTTCCGAGTGCCCATGCGATGACTTGGTTGCATGCTTTGCGACTTTAGGCCCAATCTGCAGATCTAACTTTGTCTATGAGAGGGACAGACAAACAGAGAGGTGAGAGAGAAAGAAAGAGAGAAAGGAGAGAGAGAGGGAGAGAGAGAGAGAGAGAGAGAGAGAGATAGACAGAGAGAGAGAGAGAGAGAGAGAGAGAGAGAGAGAGAGAGAGAGAGAGAGAGAGAGAGAGAGAGAGAGAGAGAGAGAGAGAGAGAGGTGGAAAGGGAAGAAAAGAGAGATGTTCCAAAGCTTCATATCCTAAGAGTCTGTGCTGTGCTGAGTGCACTATCTCCAATGTTGTTGCAGTGCTTTGGGCCTTGGAGCCACCCGTGGCAAGGTATATCAGCGTCATCCAGAGCTGTTCAAGGTGAGTTCAAGTTCACCGTTCAGGCGATGGTCTGTCCTGGTGCCATCTCGGGTGACATGTGCCAGCGCTAGGTCAAGCTTCTTTGTCATGGACTTTTCGGTCTTTGAGAAGTTTCTGCCATGCTGCTTTCCTTCTCGCTGGGCCGGATGTGGCAGGTAGAAAGCCCCTGCAGCGCAGCTAGAGGGGCCAAGGCCTAGGCTGGCTAGGCGAGCTGGTGG
>WPIO01000056.1:315000-367500 GCA_009760855.2 Cristatella mucedo
GCCGCTCTGCCACAGCCGCAGACACAGCCGTCCGTGCGTGCGTGCTCTCCGCCCTCTCGTTGTCGCTTCCGCTTAGACGCACGAAGCCGCCGTCGCTCGATTTTCCGGACCGCGCCCCGCCCACCCGCCCGCCGGGCGGCCGGCATCCTTGCAGCGGGCTGCAGGTGCCACGTCGGTTCCGTCCTCCTTCTAGAGAGTGCTCTGGCGTCCTGCTGTCGGAGCTGACTTCCGGCTTCGAGATACCCGACTGGATGCTGGCCAAGGTGCAGTCGCACATGATCTACTTGCACGGATCCGTGTCCCGCATCAGACCGACCTCTTCAGCGATCTCTTCAGTTGGTGCCAGCGACGTCGCCACCGGAAGCGCACTGCAGCCAAACGACAGCAGAGCAACGGTGGCGCCGACGACGATGCCGATAGAAGCCCGTGCAGGACACTCGGCGGCAGAGACGGTAAGGGTGTGTGTACGTGTCACTCGACGCTCTGCTTTGCGCCTTGCCTCGGTCTTGCGATGGCCATCAATGGTGATCCCGAATCGCGAATCCCGCTCATCGGGTCATCATCGAGCTTCGCGTAGGCGCAATTCTTTTAAAAATTAATTTATATTAATAATCGCTTTGGCTTGCCTTCCTTGCTCATACTAACGAAGTGGCTTGCTGTCTCATCTCGCTCGGTGAAATCCTGCAAACGCCTTGCCACGGCATACCGCACCCGCATCGAAATCTTTGCGTTTGATCCACGATGGTGACAATGGTTGGCTGCACGGCTTTAGTAAAAAGTAAAAGAAGTCTTAGGGATTGGCTGATTCGACTGCCCCATCGACATAGAAGCAGGAGAGCCATAGCGTGGCAATCATCCACCGGCCTCTGGTATTGGTAATGCAATGTAATGTATCTCCTTCTGTAACTCCACAAAGTCATAAAGACTACACGGGTGTTACACGAAGGAGAATTTTGTATAGCGCACTCACAGCCTAAGCGGCTTTCGGTACTCATTCGGTAGCCAACAGACTTCGTCTCACGCAACAAAGAGAAAGTGGAAAGCAAAGCAGAGTCAGGTCAGGAGAGCAGTTGAGGTAGTGAGTAGCATGGAAGTAGCAGCTCAGGACCACTGAAAAGGATGAGCCATATTCGGCAGCAGGAGAGTAGTTGCCGTAGTAGAGAATTGTCTGTTGAACGACTCGAACCCACGTTCTGGGTCGTAAAGTGCAAGCACCCAACTTCTAGATCAGTGGCTGTCGATTTAACCAGAATTCGGGCTAGTGGACTGACGACCCAAGGGTGATAGGCTGCATCGATCTAATGACGTCTGCGAGAGCAACAGCACTGATCCGAATGACAAATGGAGTGGTCGCCTGTGCGATTAGCCATCGTGCGCAGTTGTTTGTTGTATGCATTCGCGTGGCCGTTCTGTGGGTGGCTGTAGCAACCTTTGCCTTAATCTCAGTGCTGTGTGATTTTGACAACCTTGCACACCAGGACGTCCCTCGATTTTTTGAATTATTCTCATAACTTTTTTTTTTAGCTCTTTCTAACTTATGCGTTTGGAAGGCTCGACATGCAGTCGTGTTTGTACTTAAAGGGTGTCTCGCTCTGAACCTGAGGTAGCCAAAAGAAGAAAAAGTATTGCATGCTGAGCTTATCACTGCTGTCGGGAAAAATCAGATCCGAAGGCACACATAATAATAATAATGCAGGCTGATTTAGCAGCCTCTTTTCGTATAGCGACAGAAGAGCCTTTACGGCTATCATCACCGCTTGCAGCGGCGATAAAGGATCGCCCACCACAGGATTCGAACCCATGACCTCAGGGCCAAGGCGGTGAAAAGCAACCGCCTTACCTAGTGAGCCATTACGACTCACCAAAAAACATCATGCTGCATCTCTCATTGTTTTTTACCCATCATTGATCTGTTTACAATAACTTTGCGGTGGACCGCTTTGGTTCTCTGCATATGCAGCTCCTAGAAAAATCGTTTGGTCTCACGATGTCCCTTTCTCACATCTGTCTCTCTTTTGAACTGCTGGATACTTGCGCAGCAAATGCAGCACTCACATTCCTGCTCTTTCGGTGTTCATTCTGGGGTACCCATTCCACGGGCGATCCCTTGATAGTAAAGTACGACTATTATGGACTCATGCAGTGGCAGACCTACATTGACTGCCACTGTTTATTACCCTACCGACACAGCTCTTATAGACAATTATGCCTCCGGGTTTAAGAAATTTTCTTACTCGATTAGCTCAGCGTGCATGGCCTTATTTTAAACCGTGGCCACATAGCTCTACAAAGTTGTTCACTCTCTCGAAGTCCACTTGGACCATTTGATGGAGCAGCTTACCTCTCCACCTGTTGACTCGAAGTCGGTAAGAAATTCTTGAATCCACAGTGCTTTTGAGGTATGCCACTCGCCAACAGTAAGAAACAGAGTCTGAGTCTGCATATTGCATATCCGATTTCTGATTTCTATATTGGCATCCAACCAAGTGGTAGATTCGGTTTGAGAAGCAGGTATCAGTTGTTTAAAAGGGCCAGCCTTGCGCAGCCGGCCTTGCAAAGTCGCTAGTCGGCATTCCACATCGTAGGTCATCTAGGCTGCGTCCAGACTGTGTGCTGTGAACAGCAGGTGTATTTTGCATGTTGCAGCGGCTCTGGAATCGGTATCAGGTCACCTTAGCCCCCTGGGTGAGGTGCTTGCTCTTCGCGACCCAGAGGTCGTTGGTTTGAGTCCTGCAGCAGGCAATCCTGCATTGCCCTCTGCAAGAGGGCTGGTCGTTAAGGCTCTTCTGCGGCTATATAAATGAACATGCACATGCGCGCACACACACACACACACACACACACACACACACACACACACACACACACACACACACACACACACACACACACACACACACACACACACACACACACACACACACACACACACACAAACAGTATAGCCATATATATATATATATATATATATATATATATATATATATATTGTATAACCAAACATAATACAAAATACTCTAATGGCAACAGGTATTTATGAAGGCTACTTAAGATGGCACTCACGAGCTAGCCGTGGGCTTTTCGGTTAAAATTCCCCCAATACCCGGATCACAAAAAATTACAGTCATATGCATTCAACTAATGATATCTACTGCACCACGTCATTGTACTGCTTCCTTATTAGTTGGTGAGTCCTCCTTGATTTTGGAGGACGACCTGTATGTAGGCTGTAGGCTGCGCATCGACACCACCATCAGCTGCTGCTGCTGCTGCTGAGAGCGAGTGCCATTGCCGTACTTGGAAGCATTCCTCTGCTGAAGGCTGCACGTGCACACAAATTCAGCTGTGGCCACCAATTCCCAAGGATGCTGTAGCAGAGCACTTCTCGGCAGAGGGGGGGGGGGTTGCCCAGCTTGGCTGACTCTGCATAAGTCGTGTAGTGAATATGCTGTGTCTGAACTGCATCCATTGCCAACCGGCCGCAGCAGGTTGGCAATGGATGCAGTTTGGCGCAGCTTCAAATTGGCAGCCACGAGCATGCACACTCATTCACACATGGTGCAATGGGATTCTTCTTTCGTGTGTACGTAAGTGCAAATATAAAGCCGGCGTTCTGAGGCCGACTTCCGTTGAATGTCGAACGAAAAGTAATCTCGACAGCTCAACGGGTTGAGCATTGGACCGGTATAGTTCCGAGGTTGCGAGGTCTCATGCCGTTCGAGGCGAAATTCTTCGTCTGCTCTCAGTCGCCTCTCAGTGCAGCTGCTCCTCCAGTTGCTCTGCATTTTGAAAGGAGGTTGTAAGCAATCGTTGTTGAACCCCTGCAAGCTTTCCATTTGGCTCACATGCAACCGGCGTTTGTTGTTGCCAAAGATTTTAATTTACCCGTGTGAGTACAGCTAATTGACTACCCAGTCTTCAGGGGTTCGTCAGTGGGGCATTGCTCGTAGTCCGTTCAACCTTTTTGCGCTGTGCTGCTTGCTCAGTCAAAACACTGTATTACCGTATTTGACGAAATATATTCTCTTCGGCAAAGTGGCAGTTCTGCACAGTTCTGCTGCTGCTTCACCTTTGCTTCACTTTCGTCCCACTCAGTAATGGCTTCTAAAGGCTGGGATGTCTGGTTAAAGGTGGCCTTCCGATCTCGATCTCGTAGCCCATCCATCTCTCGGAGTCGGTATCACGTGGTTATGTATTATCCTGGCGGCCAAGTTAGTGGCAGATGGCCATCGAGCCCGTGTGTGTGTGTGTGTGTGTGTGTGTGTGTGTGTGTGCGCGCGCGTGTGTGCGTGCGTGTGCGTGTTCTGATTACTGCAGCGCTGTCTGTCAAGGACTGGCAGAATGCCTTTAGCGCAGTCGCTATGCTCCTTAGTAGTCGGAGATGCTACAGAGGCGACGGTTTCTGTGCGGAAGGCCGGAAAAGGAACTGAAGCGAGGCATGCGGGTTGTCATGGGGATGTCACGTGCATCACATTTGGCCGTATTCGAAGAAAAAACATTGTGACAGGATTTTTGTTGGCAGCATTCTTAAAAGCTGATAAGTAGTTTTAAAACGGCTGATTACTGCATCGAAATCGGTCGATGCTTCAGCGAAATTTCATTCCTTTAATCCACCGGAGAAACACCTTTAGGAGGCATCTTAAGGTCTAGCTAGGTCCACCATTTCACTTTGCAAGCATCTAACCTCTTAGCTGCTAAGCAGTTTTTACTGTCCAGAGCATCAGGATTTGGCCTGACTTGAGGTGTGTAAATACTCGTGGCCATGAATATATTTGAGCCAAAAAACAAAGCAGACAAGTTACCTTGTCTAGTGTGACAACTACTGTCTCAGCACATTTGTTTCCATGTTTTTCTTTTATGCGTCACATGCATGGACAACCCTCAGCTTATATGAGGTGCTATGCTATACACAATTATTCGTTCTTTGCACTATTGCTGATCAGTGCACTCTTGAAGCTTTTTGTTCGTATTCATATCTTTAGTAGCTCATTGCCACCTAACCATTTTTGCCAATTAGTACACAAATCAACGAGCATGCAAGCCTCAGAGATTGTAGTCGGACGACCTGTCCTCTAATTATCCAAACTATCGTGATGGTCACACCGCTTATTCTTTCGTTATGCAAATTATCTTGATCGCCAAGAGCGTTCTCTGGAGCATTGAGTGATAATGAAACATGGAGACCAGGAACACGAGTGCTGTGGTGGCCCCCAGCTGTGTGCGGTTGAGTGTTTGGCACGTTGGAACGTTGCAGGTTCGCCTTTCAGATTTTGAGAACGAGGCAATGCCACTCATGATGGCCTCACTGGTAAACATGGCCTCCGACGACGACGATGATGAGGATGATGGTGACGACGATGATGTCGACGACGGCGACGATGATGAATACGGACCACCAGATTTGCCGATGCAGTCAGATTGATGCCTTTTGAAGGCTGTAGACATAAGCTCAAGAGTATTTTTTGTAAATAGTACCTTATGGTGCAGCTAGCACTGCTTTATTAATTATTGGTACTAGAATAATATATATTCGATATGAGGATGAATCAGTCATCATGAGAAAAGATTGTTTTCACTCCGTTACCCGATCTTGTTATATTTTGCTCAAATAAGGGCCTGACTTGAGCAAGCACGGATGCTATGCACATTCGGCACTGACTGAGCAAAGTGACCGAGTGTTAGTTCAGCTTTAGAAGTGTATTCTAACGAAATGCCCCTGCTGACCTTTATCTGCTGACCCTGATCGCTCCTTCTCTCGTGTTTGTTTTGGGCGTTTAGCTAGTCAGTCAGCAAATCTCAAATGGCCTGGTGGCGCGAGTCGTGGGCCAAGTATGCTGTGGCTCTGGGCTTGAGCCCTTTATCTTCACCTTTCACTTTCGCCGCGTAGGTTTTCTGAGAGCTCAATCAATATTTACCGTGACCTTGGCCTTGGGGTGACAGAGCCTGGATGGCGTTCCTAGGATATTGTGAGCCCAGGGACAAACTAAACAGATGGCGCCCCATTTTTTTTATTCAATAATTTTCAAATACATGGAGTAAAATTATTATAAATGAAATTCAAAATCACAACTTAGAATAGTTACGTTGTGTGACATGATATTTAATCTTATAAGATTGTAATGATGATATAATAATTATAAAGTGTTTATGTATTACAGTGTACAAAATCTTACACATCGATTCTCACTGACTTTACCGTAGCAAATTGGCCAATGACATCATCGAAATTAATCTGCTCCAAGTGTTCCTTTTCAGTGCTTCGTAGTGCCAACTTGCTAAGGTGGTGTTGTCCCATTGAAGCGCGAAAATACTCTTAACTAAGTTTTAGTTTGCTGAAAGACCCATTCACAGCTAGCTGGCTCTTGATACCGTAACCGTCAGAACAATTGGGAGAGAAATGCGTAGATTCGGAAATGTACCATTTCCAAATGCAACAATATAGTGCATAGAAAATCCATTAGTTTTTTGGTAAGTTTTTAATTCGCATCCTAAGAAATATTGTACAATCTTCAATCTCCGTTGCTATTTCTTCGCCATTGACGTCGGTGTTGTAAGAAAATAAAAAATGTACGCAACTTTCACGCGATTTGTCCGTGTCCGTTTCAGAGAGGAGTTTCCATATCTAGTATGAATCCAAATTTTAGGTCTTCGTCCTTTATTCTCAAAAACTGCGTCGATCTCCTGTTGTTGAAGACGCTCGTTCACGCTTTTCATTGCACGAATTTTTTCCTTCGCTGTAAGTCCGACGTCTGTAGCGTGTTCTCCAGACATCCTGCTACGTCGCCTTATTCTTCTCTCAATCTCAATGCTCCAAGCTCCGCATTTATCTTTGGTAATGTTTGCAGCATTTCCACTCGAATCGCTACGAATTTGGACTAGTTCTTGCTTCAGGGATTCAAGGTCTGGATTCGCTCAATTTTCCCGAAAATAGTGTTCCAGAATTTCAGTAAAACTATAACGTTAAAATTTAATATACTTGAAAGCAACTGAGCTGCATCACTTCTGGTTTCAGAACTCATTGGTAGGTCTTCGATATGCTTTCCAGCAGCTCTACTAGTTCGTCAAGGCATATAGTTCTGAATATAGCTCCAGAAGTGTGACAAACTGGATCCTGTTTGGCTTTCTACTCGCTCCACCCACAGAGTGGTCATGCCTCCACGAGGCACCTTTGAGCGAATTTAAACGTTGGACGAATGGTTTTGTCGTCAGCCGTCTCTTTATCTGATCTCGTTATATGGCGAGCTCGTAGTAACGCGTCAGTCATTTCGCCGATCTGCCACGCTTTTCACCACAACGTAGGCGTGCTAGACGGTGCTTGTGATTTTTTGATGGGTTTTTTCTTGCCTCAGTCTTGACGTAGAAGCATTTATATATATATATATATATATATATTAATTATACTTATATTTATTTATATATAAAATTCATATAGGAAGCGCCCTAATAGAACTGAATCCCTATCTTGGTACTTAACGAGCCCACGACCTTGGTCGTTAAAGGCGAACGCCTTGACCTGCGGTCGCCAGAGGTGAGCCTCTGGGCCAAACCAGGGCGGCATAGAATCATGCTCAGCTTCGTTCAGCATTCGCTCAGTCCTTGGTGATTTATGCACCAAGGACTGAGTCAGGATAAAAGCAGGACAGGGCAACACTGGTCGGGTAAACTCCATTACTTTGGGAGGCTGTGGTGCGCTAGACAAATGCTAGACCCATTATAATCCATAAGCCTCTAAAGTGATCAGAGCAAAAAATATAATGCAAAAAATTAAAATGTAAAGCGTGTCACGTCTTATGCAAGCTTCAAGTTCCGAAAGACAGGCTACGCAGAAATGCAACTTGGTCGTTACTTGTTGCCGGGTTACACTTTGTTTCCGGTCGTGCGGCGCTTCCTGGCGACCGATGCCTGCCGCTGTAGCTGAATAGCCCCGAACTCTTTCGGGTGTCGATTTTTCGCGGAACACTCGTAACACTTGTAAGCGTGCCAATTTGCTAAAGTGAATTTGCTTTGAGTTTCTTGATTATTTTCGTGAGTGGAAACGCAGCTGCCCTTTTTCAGGTGATTTAATTGAATTAAGTCAGGTGATTGATTCAACGCATGACTCTCCTTCTGGGACCTGTCGGTGTAGGCAAAACGCTGCTTTGCAAGAGGCTTCAAAATATCCTTAACTGTGCTATTTCATATGCGAAAATAATCGCGTGGCCATTTAAGCTCTTATTTTTATATCTCGGATTGCCGTGACCTGTCACATTTGTGCCCATCGAGCTCACACTCTGCTCTGCTTGTTAAGCAGTTAGCTTTGCTATTCTTCCTGACGTATATATATATATATATATATATACGTCTAGAAATTCCGCAAGATGAATTTCAAATACCATCGACTATCCCTACGGTGAGTGTTTATTGGATGCAAGCCTTCAGTAATGGCTCTTCAGTTCTGATTGATTGCATGACAGTTTTTGTTTCACCTAGGTCGGGACTAACCTCGTGAATATCTCCGTGGGAAGGAAAAAAGAAGGCATCACCATCAGAGAGATGGGAGGATGTATGGGCCCCATATGGCATAAGTACCTGGACGACTGCACCAGTATCATCGTAAGTCAGTTTGATAATAAAAACGTATCGCAAATCAAATCGTATTGTTATCAAATATATGTATATATATATATATATATATATGTATATATATATATATATATATATATATATATATAATCTATAATCAAGTTTTTATCCGGGGCTTCGATTGCTTCACAAAGTTATTGCTCCCGAAGTCGTCGCTGAAATTCACGCGAGCCGTTCCTGCAGTGGCGAATTCACATTAAGCTGCTTTTGTGACAGCACCCAGGCCAATCCTAAGCCTCTGGGATAATAATAATAATAATAAGAATAATAATACACTTTATATAGCGCCTTCAAAGAATCCAATCTCTCTCGAGGCACTTTCAATCTAATGCCTTTGCACAAGCTTCTGCAGGCAGATTTAAGATTTCCTTCAGATTTTTAAAAGGCAGCCAGTAATAACGATATTGCCCTTCCCTCGTCTAGTACGACCATGTTATTCATGTTGTTTGTTTATCAAGCATGATATTACTCACCATTCATTTGCCTTTCCCTTTGTAGCAAATGTAAAGCACCTAGAAAGAGATTGAATTCTCTGAGGGCGCTTTATCAAGTGCATTATTATTATTATTATTATTATTACAACGTATTTGAAATTCTATTCTAGTGTAGCTGCATAGCTGTGGCAGTATGGATGCTATGCTTGCCATTTTTTCTGGTGACTGTGGACAGTAATTTCTTAACTATGCGTTTCCATTGTCATTTTGCAGTTCATGATCGATCTGAGCAATAGGCAGCAGATTTCCGCTGCCTGCATACAGCTTTACATGCTCTTGACTCAGAAGCAGACCCACGAAAAGCCCGTGCTGATATTGTTGCACAAAGTGTAAGTCTTGCATCCAAAGTGCAAACATTACATTTAAACAAGCTTGTGCGATTTAATGTTACTAAGAACCTGTCGTGGCTGCTTGCTGACTTCATACTCTTGAGATTCACTTTTAGATCAATGACCCCCATTTGCTCTGAAGATGACATGTTACAAGCTTTTCCCGACTTCATCTTATGCCAGAACAAGTGTTTTGTTTGGTTTGAACCATGCTGCCCAGCTGGTGTAGTATTTTTTTGCAGATCTTGGAGAGACATTGTTCTTTGATGCAAGCGTCGTAGAATTCAGCCGTTAGGTTTTATCACATAAGTACTATCAAGGAATGCACACTCTCGCAGATTTTTGCAGCTGACATATGCTCATGCACTAGGATAGCAGTGACCACAGGCCGACTGGCAACAGCAATCACTGCAACTACTATAGATGGCTTGTGTTCTAGGACACTGGAATAATGAACTTCGTCAATGTGCTTGATTTACATTGTTGTACCAGTGCTGTGTCACTAAATTGGGTGCTTGGCAAGCTTGTGGTCGTCGGGGTCTCGTATCTTTGGTCATTTCAAGTGAGTGATCATTTTCTCATTGTCACTATTTTAACGGCTGTCCTAGTGGTCAAGTGGGCAGTGTCGCTGCTCTCTGTTTCCCGAGGTCTCAGGTTGAGTCCTGTTGGAGTAACATTTTTTCGCCGATCAATAGACGTCAACTGTAACAGTGCAGGTCTCCAGTGCTATCGTGGCAATCAATTAAGGCAAGATAGCAATCTGGAGCATGCTTCCAAAGTGCTATCAAGTGGCAACAGGGTCAATGCAATGCGTCCTCTCCTAAGTAGCAAATGCCTTAGCATTTATTTTTTATCCCTCATGCAGCCTTGAGTGCATATGCATGGAAAAGCTGTATACTTGTTGTTTCTATGATATCAGATATTGACGTTTCATGATAATCACTCTCTTCAAATGTGCTGAGCCGACTGTTGAACTTGCGAAAGTATCACAGCGGCTCTGCAGCAAATCCAAGCACCGCCTGGGGACACAGAAGAGATTATGCCTACTTAAGCTCAGCAGTCGAAACCCCCAGGACGCTGGGCTCTAATGCCTAGCCACTTGGCATCCGGTTAGCGGGCCGCAAGGCGTAGTCATCGGGTGTCATCCAGCAAGAAGTTCTTGAATTCCATCATTCCAAACCTCAGTTACTCACTTTTAGAGAATGCGCAGTCAGAGCTGCTGTCGTGCTGCTGTTACTGCTGGGGGAGAGGGGCTCAGCCACGTCCGATGGAGAGGGGGGCCCAGATTTTCTCTGGCTGTCGAAGCCGCAAGTGTGTACGAGTGACACGTGCACTGCTGGACCGCAGTGTTTTAGGAATCGTCTACCCGTGCACGAATGCCTGACTGCATGGGCACGCATGCTTTCAGGAATCTGGCCTCGATTCTCGGCTCAGATTGGCCCTCGATGCCATCTTTGATACTGAGCTCACACCTTTTGGACCGTTGTGCAGACGTCTAGTAGGGCTTTAGCTATCTGATTATACACACCTCAAGCCTCAAGTACGAGACTGAGTGCACTCAGGCTCGACGAGCAAGCTGCTGCTCAGGTCAATGCAAGATCCCAGTTCTGGCGTTTTCAGTGTTTTTGTGAGCCAAGAACTTCACGTTTTATTGACCACCTTCGGTTGTAAGTGCTTGCAGAGAACAGGCTGTCTGGCGGTGCCTTTCAGCTGGTGGACCCGTCGACTCCATCTTGGGCAGCGGCGACTTGTCGTTCTGCTTTGTGGAAATCTTTGCCGCCCTTTGCTCTTTAAGCTTTGATAGTGCTTTGCAGTGTATATGGGCTCAACTCTCTACTGCTTCGGCCGAGCTATGTTTGAGATACTTAGATAGACAGCTTAGATGTGCCTGGATATACTGCTTATAAAGCATCCAAGGATGGATGGTTGCACAGAAGGGAGAAGCTATTGCAAGTAGTCGTTCAGTTGTTGAAAGTGAACAGCTAAAATTAGCTGCAGCCTCGAGCTGCTGCTGCCGTCGCTGCAGCTGCAGATGAAGAGAGCTCCTGACTTTTGATTCCACGGGTACTCGATGGTCAGTCAGGTGCATGGCGGCGACTGCCGAGTCCTGCTGCAGCTGATGCTGGGGTGCTCATCAATATCCACTGGCTGATTGCTTCCTGTTAATTGTAGTGCATCCGGAGTGGCCACTCCCTGCTGCTCATGGTTGCCACGATGGCTGGTATGCGAAGCCTTGCTAGCCTTACTTCCGAATGTGAAACTAACCACTTGATTCCCTTCGGTCATGGCGGACTGCTCCCGGGGCAGGACTGGGCACAGCGTTCGATCAGGTAGCAGCAGGCCAAAGCAGTAGAGAGCAAGTCTATATACACTCCCCGCACACAATCGAGGCTTGAGAGCAAAGGGCAGCAAAGATTTCCACAAAGCAGATGCATCGAAACAGGCCGACAAATTGCCCACCAAGCTACGATCGACATGTCTACCAGCTGTAAGGAGACTTGGGCAACTTTGAAAGCTTGAGAGGTTTTCTCTCTGCATCAGCTGTGTCTGCTGTGACACTGCTTTTGCACGTGATGCTACTGCATGGCTGGAAGTCGTTGCTGATGCTCCTTTTGCCGCTGCCAAGCATTAATCAATGGCTGGATCTTGAGAGCCTACACACTTGAAGACCAGCCTTGCTAGCCGGCATCCGGGATTATCTGCCCCTTCTTCCCCGTCGTGTTTGATTGCTCAAGAGCCGACTGCAGCGCAAGGCAACGATCGATATGCACGTTGCATATCGATGCAAACGGTTGCACGTTGCAAACGACTTATGCAGTTGTCGTGAACGTTGCAACTGACATGCTACACCACTTCTCATCAACCTCCAGTGGCAGCCCCTATTCAGCAGCATATCTACTTTGAGGTTCTGCCACTCACTTACTAATCACTCTATTCTCTCGCTATGTTGGTATGCCTACCCATCTAAAATACTAACTGATCAGGTTTCTCATCTTACCAGTCATTCATGTGGCTCAAGCTGTGCCTTTAGCGAGCTCACTTAGGAGAGTGCGCCGTCAGTTCGTTAGCCCGCAAAGCATAGCACTCACTACCGACTGACATCCCTACATCCCTCGACTTGATGATATTTGAAAGGAAGCTATAAACCTAAATGCTGTTTCTTATAGCATTCCCCCCCCCCGATCATCCGTGTGAATCGTCCTTTGTGTGCTAATGCATGCAGACGTTGTCCATGCCACCACTTACCAATTGACGAGCTACCTTTCAATGTGCAGTGTCTAGATACAGAGATTTAACTCTCTTAAGGTGTTTAGCAAATGTGTTATTAGCATTATTATTATTATAGTTGTTATTGACATTCAGTTGGTGCATGGCATGCTTTACTGTACCGTCAGTTTACCTTCCTCGTTTTATCTTCCGCCAGTCGTTGCTAGTTGCTGGCTGAGTGAGTGCTGGCCCGGGACCACATGCCTGCTTGTTAATGGCTGTGTGGCTTGAACGAAAAGTGCTTAGAGAGAAAGAGAGAGAGAGAGAGAGAGATAGAGAGAGAAATTCAGTTCAGTGAGGGCACTATACAAATATATTATTATTATACTGAGGCTGCCGTGCCGTAGCGTTGCACTGCTGGCAGCATGTCACCCCTAACCATGTCATACATGTTGACATTGTGCATGCTACCACTAACCATACGATCATTCTTCCTGTACAGCATATGTAAAGTGCCCTAAAAGAGATTAAGCTATTTGAGGACGTCTTTACAAATATAATATATCGTTGTTGTTGTTATTATTATCATGGCTACGCACTTCTAGAACTTTCTCTCATTCCAGGGACGCTTCCGGTGCTATGAGCATGGCTGAGTTCATGGGCGTCAGCCGCTACGACGAGGTCGCCCGATTTGCCAAGCAGAAGCTAACGCTGCTGCAGAGCAGCGCTGTGAACTGCCGCGGACTGCACGAGGTCATGCACTGGATCACTGCCTGCAGTGGTGGCTAGAGCGCCGCTGCCCGCTACCCTCTGCAGCTGTTCCGAAATCGAAGTGACACCTGCTTGCTTCAAGAAAGTTCAACCCGACCGAGAAGCAGCAGCACAGAGTGGCCAATGGCGATGCGACACTCTCCGGCGGCACTTTCTGTCGTGCGTCCCGACATCGTCCTTGACACGACGTCGACACCCTCACATCGTGCGGCGCCAGTTGTCAGGCGACCGAACGGCTCTCCGACGGGCCGGCGAATTCCGCTCCGGATGCCGAACAAGATTTTTCAATGGCAGGCACCGATTCCGAGATCGGCTTTTAGCTGACACGAGTCGCCCGAGCTCGAATTTATCAAGTATGTACAAGTACTGTCTGAGCACGTAATTGCAAGCGTAATTCGAGGGGGCTCTGCTGTCAGTGTCTACTCCCTGCCACAGTCCGTTTTTTGGCATGATCAAGGGTAGGCTCTGGCAAGCTTGTTTGTGGTTCGCTGGCCCGACGTACGGCCGGCGAAGCCCCGGCTAGCTTTGCACATGCGATATCGTCAGCGCACACCCTGCCTGCCTAGACGAATGACTGCTTAGCTGACTGCTGGAGTTTGCAAAAATAAATCACGGCCCAGATGTTAAGGTGCTCGCGTTTGATGGCCGACATCAAGATACATGCAATCGCTGTCCTAGGTCATGAGCTCCATCCTGCTGCATATGTGAAGCGCCTGGGTAGAGATTAAGTTCTCTTGTACATATAAACGAGCAGCTCACTGCCTGTAGACTCGTTTCACTGGCTGAGTTTAAGCAACTTCGTCGCGGAAGACAACGATATATATATATATAATTCATTTGTCTATCGCCCTAAGAGAACTTAATCACTATTCAGGCGCTTCACATATGCCTCGGGACTCGAGCCCACGGCTCAGCCAGACCTTGGTCTGGGCGAGCCCCTTAACCGCTGGACCAAACCAGCTCGGTGCTCCATCTTGCCGAAGTTCGCTATCTTGCCACGTGACGAAAGTGTACCGTCTTGCGGCGTGATGGACTCTCTCCCTTTAATTAGTAGATACACACACACACACACACACACACACACACACACACACACACACACACACACACACACGCCCGCTCATTCACACACACACACACACACACACATATATATATATACATATTTTGCCTCCAACTGCGAAGTCGGCTTAACTGAAGTTCGGGAAGTCGCACACCATTGGCTACAGAAAGAAACAAAGGACTCGAAGTTCGACCGGGAATTCGAGCTCAATTGACATCATCTTAAAAAAATACCGGCTGATTTAACAGCCTCTTTTGTATAGCTTCAGAAGAGCCTTAAAGGCTATCACCAGCGCTCGAAGCGGCAATAAAGGATCGCCCACTGCCGGATTTGAACCCATGACCTCGGGAGCGAGGTCGTGAAAAGCAATGGCCTTACCTAGTGCGAGCCATCGTCGCTCACCTTCGAGCCACGGCCTTGACGCTGGCGCTCCGAACGCACCGACTTCGTGAGCCTTCGTAAGCTTCGGTCCGGTCCGCTGTCTCTGTGCACTCAGTTACTCTGCACGTTGCACCCGATACATTCGTACAAAATAGACCTAAAATAGTTTGCTACATTAGTAAAATGGCGGGACCTGTCTTGCACACGGGCATATGTAGCATGTTCCGCAAGCCACGATCTGAATGCAAGCAAGATGCTTATGTGGTCTAGACCGACAGCCATCGCTGGTGGAAAACCCCCGCCGTTGCAGCCTTTTCGCTGCATCAAGAGCCTGAAAGGGTGGAATCGAGTGTTTCAGCACCCTTTGGGTGCAGAGAGAACTTTTCTAAAGAGAAACTAGTGCAAGAACTCTTGACCTTTCTGGGGATCCCGATCCAATTAGCGATCTAAATAGTCCTATTTAGGACCTTTGAAGCACACAGAAGCCGTCGATTAGCTGATGCTTTGAACAGAAGAAAGAAAATGGCACACGTTCACAGGTCGCTGGTCGTTCATTTTTGGCTGGTATCAATTTTGCTTTTGCATTCTGAATGTCAGTAATAGCTGCATTTTGCATGATTACCTTGACCTGCGTGCAAGGTCGTGGCCTAGCCCCCCAGAACGAACCCTAGCCGAAACAAAGTCGTCGAGCCAATCGTCGATGGCTTCCATGGATCGGGCCTCCTCCTGCAGGTGGCGCTCCAGATCAACTCGAGAGCAGAACGAGAGCAGACGCTCGAGCAGCAGAACGCTAGGTCGGTGCGGAGGCTGATCCCAACGACCAGTCTGTTTTAGGGTAACGATCGGAGGGGAGAATCGACTCGATTGCATCCAGAACCTGGCCTGCCGCTAGATTACTGACAGGATTGAGCCCAGCTCTTTCGACATAGATAGACCGAAAAAAGTGCTTCGAGCCGAATACGCCACTCGGCGAGGAGCCAGCACAAGTCCATCAGCGGAGGGGGAATGGCAGCTGAAACTTGCTGCCTCTGTCAACGAGTTTGCCGGAGGGGGCAGAGTTCAGATGCGTCTGAAGCGACCTCTAGCGGCAGCGATTTCTGGAGCCTCTCGTCATGGAGCGAAAGTCGCACAGCGTCTTTCTTTTTTCGTGTGGATAACCGCCACGCGAAGTGAATTACCCCTGTGTGTCGCTAAAGTAACCGCCGCGAAGTAAAGTGCGGTTTCTTTTGTAAGATTTGTTTCCTTTTTTGGTAACCCGCCTCGGATATCGACGACCCTTGCACCGCAAAGCCTACGGGTCGTGAAGTTGGCTTCGTTGCCAATAAAAAATTTGTAGACGATGGTCGGAGATAGATATTAGCCAAAGTTTCGGGCGAATTCCGAACTTAGCATTCGCGAGTCACCTGCGCGCGCGCGGTCGCAGGAAGAGACAGGAAGGACCGTCGGCTGAGGCTCGCCCGCCCTCGCGCTCGTAAGCTGTCGGTGCCGAGACCTGCCGCCGCTACTTGCCGCAGCAACATATTGAACGGCTCGAGGATTTCCCCTCGTTTTCCCTTACCGTGGCACGAGACAACACCGCTGGGTTGTCAGGACTTTCCGCGTGAGCACCCAGGGTGTCTAGACGTCGGCTAAAAGTTAGAGAGAAAGTGGCACGTGACGAAATGCCGAGATCCCTCACGCTCGTCAGCAGCTCGTCGGGCGACGAACAATGTCAGGCTGCAGAATTCAAAGGAGAGAGCTGCTGACGCGTAAATTTAAACAGCAAAAATGCCGAAAACTCGCAGCCTGCAAGTGACGAGTGGTGCCGGCGATCATAGTTCGCGGACTAGTGAGCAGCCGAGTCGGCTCATTGGAGGAGGAGGAGGAGGAGAGGCTCCTTCTTCGCTGGTGACGCCGCCAAGTGGAGGCCGCTGAGAGACCGCGTCTGCCGGCGGTCTTGACTTTTTTTTTTGTAGGACTCCGTCGTCGCGAAGGCGAAAACAAATTTTTTCTGCTTCCTCTTCAAAAGACAGAGCGGCGAAAAGCCGTCGCGCCACCGGCCGCGAGGCTGAAAGCTGAGAAGTCTTCGCGTCGAGCGCGAAACCCGCGCCGGCACGACGCCCTCTCCGTCGTGCCGGACAAGCGCTCTGTCTGTCTGTCTGTCTGTCTGTCTGTCTGTCTGTCTGTCTGTCTGTCTGTCTGTCTCTCTCTCTCTCTCTCTCTCTCTCTCTCTCTCTCTCTCTCTCTCTCTCTCTCTCTCTCTCTCTCTCTCTCTCTCTCTCTCTCTCTCTCTCTCTCTATCGACTCGGCTGATCAGTTTGCCGCTCTAAAATTCTATGCATTTGACGCTTGGCTTTAAATTTTCACTCGCCTGCTCGGACCTTATCCCGGCCAGCTGGGCGAATGCATGCGCACGCTGTGCACTCCTGAAGGGTTCGTCAGCCGGAGGACTGCCGCAAGTCAGACGCATCCGCCAGGAGAGAGAGGTGGGAAGCGTCGCCCAGCTGAGCGAGGGCGGCTCCCTGGACGTAGGTCAGGGCCGAAGGTCAGCGGCTCGGCCCCGGGGCTTTACGGCAGCTGAAGTTCTCTCAACGAGTTCGGACGGCCTGTACCGCCGAGCTCGGCGCCGAGTCTCTCAGCCTATCGCCAGCGTCTCTGGCGGCTGGTACTCTCATGACGTAGCAGACGGTCGCGTCTGTTGCCGACTGCGGCGGAAGCCGGTTGGTCAGCATGCGTGTTTGTGAACGTTCGCGTCCGTCATTCCGTGGCGACCCCGGCAGCTTTTGTGTCGCACTTAGGGTTCTGCGTGTAGTGTTAACTAGTTTCCCCCACAATGTGTGGCGTCCGCGTAGTCTGCATTATAACGTGTTTTATAACCGGGCTATTGCTCTTCCGGCGCTAGTCCCGACAGCGCCTCGCGGATTGGGCATTACGGCGCAGGGAAGGGCGAGCAGACGTATATACACACACACACACACACACACACACACACACACACACACACACACACACACACACACACACACACACACACACACACACACACACACACACACACACACACACACACACACACACACACACACACACACACACACACACACACACACATATATATATATATATATATTTATATATATTTATATATATATACATAGCCACCCCCCCCCCAGTTTCGAGCACGCGTATCGGTTGCAAAAGAGTGCCGAGCTGCAGCCATTAGTCTACTGCCGCAGTCTTCGGCCGGATACGGTATCCGCCACTCGAATTAAAGCGCGGTTTTCAGGCAGGTGAGGCGCGGGTGTCGCGTAGGCGGTCGGCCGCGGATGTATGTGCGTGCATATGTAGATCCGCCGTTTTTTGAAGCAGTTTCGGGGCGGTTGAGCCGGAGACTGTTCGACGACGCCCGAGAGTCGTCTAGCAAGCCATGTGCAATGATGTATGTCAAAATTCTCTGTTAAACCAGGTCAGAGATCCATTAGAGTCACGTGCCGAACAGGTAATTTTAGCAGTCCAGAGATAGGTGCCGAAGAGGTGGAGCATAGGTTTATTTAAGCCGCCATTTTTTATCGCCATTTCTATATTCTGCCACGGTCATGTCCGGAAGTTTTCTTGGCTTCTCTCTTTGACTCAGGTTATCCTGTAGGTGGTCAGCTTGGCAACCAGAAGAATCTTCAGGATCCAGCGCCCAATTAACTTTTTTTTTCTCTCGTGAAAGAGTGGGTGACGGTCGGGCGCGACCGTGACGGATGTCGTGTGATAAAGCACGAAGACGAGAGGGTTTGAAGAGCGAAACAGCGGCGTTGCATGTTTTATGCTTATTAATAAAACACATTGATAGTATCATATCAATATTCAAACATGATATCAAGCGCACATTTTCTTCGCGTTTGCTTCGACAGAATTGTAACTGAGTTCCAGGGGTCAGAGGCTAGTTCCCGCCAAACTCCGCCATACTCCGGCCACGCTGCCGCTCGCCATGCCGCCGAGCTAGGGTAAGACGAGCGGCAGTCAGGTTAAACCTCTTTATAATGACGCCTGCGCCAACAACAACAGGAGAACTAAACAAATCTACAGGGAGGGTCCTATACACAGTACACTATGGGGGCGCAAGACGACGCAGCAAGAACGAACAAAGGTGTTAGTTGGTCAGTCGGCTTCCGCAGTCCTGCCGTTGTACCGACTCCGTACCCAACAGTACGAGCGTACACCGTAAAAGATCCGGCTAGCTGAGTAACTGCTTGGCTAGTCCGAGTCGACGTCCACGACAGTCGAGAGCTTCCGCCGAAAGACGCCAACGCACGGGGAGGGGTCACGAACACGCTACACAGGGAACGCGGAATATACAAGTCTCAACTACGAGCGAGCTATCCAGCTCCACTCGGGCCTTGGGCACTCGTTGCCTTGCGTGCCTGGCCGCATCGCTGGAACACGCCTGCACCCATGCAGGTGCATAACTAGGTGAGACCGGGCGCGTCAAACACCGCGACTTACTCGGCCAACTTCTCCTACCCAAGAGCCCCGACGACCTCTCGTCACCACACATCCAGCCATGCCGTAAGGTCCGAGACTGGCCTAGCCGGTGACCCTGACCCTCATTATAGCCGTCAGGTCCCAGCCAACCGAACCCAGCCTGGGTACAGAATTTCCGCCGGCGCTCCGTGAGGCAATTTCGCAGGCATTTTAAGCGCGACGGATTCCTTCATTCTGACGCGGCACCGCCGCCAGTGGCCTGTTCCCACGCCCGCGCCGTCCAGCCTGCGGCTGAAAATTCACGACGTTCGTTACAAAAAAACAACCTTGCATTAACTCTCGGGACAGCCGTAGGTAGGTAGGTAGGGGCCACGCGTTTGCAGCCGACTGCGTCTCGTAGCTTAGATGGCTCAGCCCCGCCCCCCGAGGGTCTGGCCGCGGCCACTCACCGCGGCCGCCGAAAACCAGTCGCGCAGCGGAGCGAAGCAGGTTGAATGCGCGCGAAGAGGTCAGCGGCCTTCGAACCTTCTCCCTTATGTTTCCTTGAGTGAATGGGAGCGTCTGCATTTGAGTCTGCATCGAGACGGCTTCAGCGAACTTTCACAATGGCACGTGAGCAAAGCTATGTAATCTTACGTCAGCGTTCGGTAAGACGGCACGCATCTGATATCGGTAGCAAACACGAAGCAAATGGGTCAAAGTTCGACCTTTTTAACTCATACTGTAGCAACAGCTTGCCTAGAGAACTCGACGAATCCGACATGATAAACCATGTACGCGACCTAGCGATGGAAATGCAGCTTTATCGCGCACCCGTGAAATTAAGCAGCTTTAAGGACTCCGGTTGTCCATAGACGTTAACAGCCGAGACAAACAGCACAGAGAAAGGACTCCTTGCCTGTCTCGATACTCCTTAATTATATGTACTCGGTTTGCTAATGTACGGGTTTCCAACAACTAGACCAGTATTAAGTGTCGAACAAATCTTATAAAATTGCTAGAGATAAAATTGATAATAAAATAGTTTTATTTGCAACTGGACTCAGGCAGTGTCGGTTCGTTTCGCAAGCGTTTGAAGGGGACTAAGTCAGACTTGTGAGGAAGAGACGCAACTGAAATAGAAAGGTCGCCGAGATAAGTTTAAGAAATTATCAAATCAAGTAATCTTCGGTAATGTACACATCATTTCGTAAGTAGCTCACGTGCACGTCGCTTTCATGAGCGTTAATCGCCGCGGACAGTCGCGCAAGCTTCGCACCGGAAGTTCGCGCCGCATTGGCGTGTCGGCTTTCTGTGACGAAGGGAGGAAAATGTCGTTTCCGGTTGGCGGGCGGAACAAGCGTGCTGTCCGTACGTCCGGTGGGCCGGCTGTAACTGCGGAAGATCGCTGTAAACCTCAGAAGATAGCACCAGCACCCAATATGGCCATAGCCATGTATAAGGAGGCGGTACGGCGCATTATTTGTGCGGTTATTTTGTGGCACTGTTTTTTCGCCCGAGTGCCTGTTTTTGTCCAGCCCGAGGCGACGAGTTTGAGCGCCCGTCGCTCGAGTCGGCCACGGGTGCTCGGCATTTTGCTTCTGTCTCTCACTTTTTTTTGCTTTAACGGCCGATGGGCTGCTGTATTCTTGCGCCCATCTGGTGCCCCGTGATAATTTGTCAGTGGATAAATTGCGACGTTCGAGTTTTTTTGATCTCAATGCTCATTGTCCTGGAATGGATGTGGCCTCGCCCTTGTGCCGTCGCCGTTCTGCAGGGGTCATGGTAGGACGAGTATGCTATGCGGAGTCTGGCTGAGCTCACTGTGAGTTGGCTGCTTCAGTGTTGCTTCATCAAGCCGGGACGGGGAATTGGTAAAAAAAAAGATGAGCGATGGTAGCCAAGCATGACATAGCAGGGCCTTTTGGACGGCGTTGACGCCTGTCCCAAAATCTTTGACTGACACCTCGCTCCCACTTTGAATGTACCTTTGTTTGGTGTTTCGTCTTATTGGTAACATTTGGTCGTTTTTAATTTGCAGGTTCAGGAATTTATTGACAGAAATAAAGAACAGGTTCGTGCAGTTCGCAGAGCTATCTACATCTGTCCTTTCTTGGCGTGCCTTCTTGTTGCCGCTTGCATGCGCCTAGCTGGTGTGTCCTTAATGTTGGTCATTCATAGCATGCCATCCTACTTGCAAAAGTCGCTCGACAACACGCCGAGCTGGTTTGGTCCAGCGGTTAAGGTGCTCGCCCCGACCAAGGCCTTGCTGAGGTTGTGAGCTCAAGCCCCGAGGCATACGTGAAGCGCCTGAATAGAGATTTAAGTTCTTTTGGGGCGCTATACAAATGAAGTATATATGTATATATAACATATTTTTGGTGAACTTGCATGTAAGTCTTATGGGCATGTAGACTCGCAATATCACTTGTAGCGGAAGCCAGGCCTTGGTAGGTATATGTGTATAGATACACTAATGGTATAGGATTGACGATGAACCCATCATTGGAACTTCACTGCAACGGTTTAGGTTCTATATCAATGGGATATTTCCGAGCGTAGACACCCTTAGAGAACCATCTGTTTCTTGGCACTTTACATATGTTGTAAAGTAGTCATGACCACCATATGGTTAGTGCTAACATGCACAGTGTCAGCTCGTATAAGTATATAAAAAACAAATCACAAGGACCCCAGGATTTGTTCTGAATCCTCTTCTTTAATAATTTATACTCTTTCTTGCCTGTGTAATCATCAAGCACAGTATATGCATCTATTTTTATGCAGATGAGATTGAGGTTCGTGTGCTTTGATTCTTCCCTGCATCCTTTTCATACCAATTCCCGTGCATCGCATGCATCGCTGCTGATACTCGCACTTGGATGGCTACAAATGTTTTAAAATTTAGCTACAGAAAATGTCACATGATAGTTATGGGTAAAGCTAGTATCACTCAGAAGACATCCGAAAGCCTAACCTACAAAATTGGCCTGATGACCAGATGACCATCTTGATGAAGCTTCTGCTCAGAAAGTCTCGTCAGCTCTGTGTGTGCTGTCCCAAAATGATCTTTCAGTAGGTTCAGTCTCGTGTGCAGATATTTGGACGAAGTTAGTTTAAACATATTGAAGCCAAGCTGATTCGTGCATTTATGACCTTTTATCCGGACTTCTGAAACTAACTACTTGCAAAATGTCCTTGCCTATTTAGTGAGATGCTTATAGTTGGTGCAACTGTGTAGCTAGGCTTGTCTGTCGTGAACATAGAAACTCATTAGTTACACCACTTCTTAACTGTCTGCACCGGTTCCCATTAAGCAGCACATCGACCAGTTAACTCACTTTTAGGTATTTTATAATCCTCACGCTCTGGTCCTATTATCGAAATACTTCACAATCAGGCTTCCCATTGTGCCATTTACTATTTTAACTCGTTTTTGTCTTGCCAATATTGTGCCCTTAAGTCCTCTGAAGATCACGTCTTTAGTTAGTATGCTCCCACCACCGAATGACGTCACGACAATCCGACATTTAAAAAAGGCTAAACCCATCTGTTTTCACCGTGTTCTGCTTGAGTTGAGTCTTTCTGTGCTCATGCATGCTCAAACTGTGTATGTTATCACTAGCCAATTGACATGCTTCTTTTCCTGCATACAAAGTGCCCAGGAAAGACTTCGTGATCTTAGGGCTCTATGCAAATGTTTTATGTTATAAAGGATCCTTGGGGTGATTTGTATAGCAAAAGAGAGTCGTGATCCTTGCCAATGCACCGTTTCGTGCTCGCGCTCCCTGACTTTAATGTCCATCGTTACTCTTATTTTTCCTTTTCCCGGTGTCCAGGTGAAAGGCCTCTCGTAATCCATTCTAGAATAAAAACGTGCAGGCCTATGCATGCTCTCAGCAGCTAGCAGAGTCGTCCCTGGTCGAGTGTTCGATTGCTTGCAGTGGTCGCGTGGCGATCTGCACGCCTGACTCGAACGGCCAGTGGCGGTTGTAGCACTAATTGCTGGCTGTCTGCGAAGGCAGGATGGCGTCGTTCGGGCCACTGGGGTGGGTATCGCTGCTCTTCCTTTTGAAGCTCGCAAGGTTTTTATCCACCGGCATTGCCTGCAATCGCAGATTCCAAATGCTGTAGTGCTGAGTGACTTGGGAGTTTGTCGTGAACGAGCTCTATCTAAAGGTTGACCTCGGCTGTGCTGTTATGGGTGCACTACGTTGGATGAGGGCTTGGCTAAGCTAGTTCCCTGGACGTGCTAGTGAGAGGATCCATCCAAGTACAGTTAGCCCGTCACTGCATGCTATCCAAGATGCCGGTCTCTGAGGGCTTCACTCGGTGGATGCCTCTTGCATTTGCCCCAAGTGAAAGGCAAACTCCAGGTTTTTTGGCCCGAGAAAAAAATCGTTTCATCTGTGAGTGGCTGGCTGTATGCTGTGGTTGCACATTAAACCTTGCCCTGCATGGTCAGGTTCAGTGAGGTGTTGTTTGGTTATGGCGAGCTTACTCGTGTGCCTAGTTATCTCTTTTTTTAGGATCGAGTAAGACATGATATTGTTCTTTTAGGCAGAGAAGCTCGTTACGAACGTCTTCCCTATCAAGGTTAAGGAGTTGGACGATTTTTTACATGTAAGGCAGCTCCCCTGCTCTTGCCAGTGTTTTGTGCGGCAATGTTTGTGCCGAGAACACTGCTTAATTACCGGTCTCTTCTTGCAGTCGGATCTGTTTTCACTTGCTCGCCTGGATGAAATCAAGGTGGATTTGAAGATACCCGTTCCTCCGGCGATCTTACTTGAGGATATCGACCCAGATGGGGTACGCACTTGTGTGCGGAAAGCTTTTCTTGTTAGCTGGTTCAATGATGTCGATCTGTGTCACATATGTAGCTTCTGCTTGGTGTCTTTTTTAGCCCCTTATGAAGAAGCGCAGGCTGGAGATTGCTGCCGATGGTATCTCAGGTGAGAAATATTTATATTCTTGGACCTTTGGCAAAATTGGCCAAACAGCTTGGTGATCGTGTGCGGCCTCCCGGAAACCTGTGCCGTGGAATCCTCTAGTAAACTCTTGGGTAGAATAGTGAGCGGATTGCTATACACTCGCTAGCACTCGTTCACAAAATGTCGTGTTGCAAGCAAATTACTACGTGTGGATGCTTGTCAGTGGTACTCATGTCGGATATGCAATGTCGAGGATCTACGACATTGTTTGCACTCTAGTGACTTTGTGCATGACCTCGGTAGTGTTTGTGCTCAAAGTAAGGAGCACTTCTCGCTATGATGCTTGCAGATGGCATACTAGGTAAGGCGATTGGTTTTCACGAACTCGCTCCCGAGTTCGTGGGTTCAAATCCGGCAGTGGGCGATCCTTTATTGCTGCTGCAAGCGTTGGTTATAACCTTTCAGGCTATTATGCCGCTATATAAAAAGAGGCTGTTAAATCAGCTAGTATTTTCTTTATTTTTCACATATATCAATGCCTTCGAGTTTAGTCGTGACATTGTTGATGAGATATACATGATATGATATGATGAGATATGATTTATGAGATATGATGATATGCACAGATAAGCCAGGTTATAGAAGGTTGTCATACTGGCTACATCTATGTGGCTTACTTCATTCTCATTGTACAGATCGTACACAGGAAACCGTCGATTGATATACATGCACTCACAATATGTTGGAGGAGTTGACATCTGGGATCTCGCCGTGCCCAATTCTTGGCTCTGCCACCGTGATGCTGGGCAATTCATCGCATAAGTGTTGGTCCAGTGTCTAGTAGCTCTAGTCCTCCCTAGACGAGCGGTGTGGCTTGAGCAGGAGAAGAGCTATCTGACGATTAATGGAGGAAGCGCTGAGCAAACTCGCCTGACCCAGCAGACTCGCCTGACTCAGGATGCGCACACATGAATAGTGCTTAGCCAATATATTCAACCATTTGGCAGCATCTCGACGGTGTCTTTTGAGCTGGTATGATGTCAGGCCGTCTTATATTTATGGGTGGTCTAGTCATTGCGGATGTATCGTTTATGCAGCAAGCACTTTCACATCCGTGTTCGCCGTGCTGAGAGTGCACAGCCTGGTTTGTGTGCATGTAGCCGTCATGGATTTTTAGGATGCTGTCTTTGCCTTCCTTCTAGGATCGAAGGTGACCATGTTTTCCTGTGGATCTATACCAATGAACCAGCATCTCGTTGACATGATTGACAAGATGAAGCCGAAGATTATGGAGCTAATGGACTCAACAAATATGGTGAGCGGTTTTTTTGTCATGCAGGTCAACCACGTGTACACAGCTACGCTCTAACTATAAGTGAATTATTTGTTCCGTGGCTCATTCTTGGTGCCTGATGGCTTGAGAACTTTGGCTGCTCAGTGCTCATCGGCGTAACGTTCAGTGCTCACCGGCGTGGCGTTAGCAATAATTTCCGAGACGTAAGAACTTGCACTAAACAATGAGGCATAGGATTAGGCTGCAGTGCTCTTCGGCTTTGGATTGGCAGCAGGTTTGCTGCTGCCAGCTGTGTGCGAGCACAATTACAGAGATCCGAGGACTTGTACTAAACATTGCGGCATGGTGACCTTCATCACATGTGTTTTGCCTCCCTTCATTTCTAAGTCATGTCCGATCACCCACCCATTGATTTACCTATTATATCCGGTGTGCTTTTTTTGCAGTCCTCAAGTAAGTCCAGCTAATCTATTACACATTGATGAAAATCTATTCCATATGCAAGCCTGTTGTACATTAGGCACAATAGTCTACCGATTCATAAATAGCTGCTACTAACAATTTGTCCCTTCAAGGTAAGGTATTCACTCCCATATTGAAAGTCTGTCTGTGTGGGTTCTCAGGCCTTAAGTGTGTGCACCATATGTTTGCCGAGCCCATAACAAAATAAAAGCTCATAAGTTGTGGGATGTAGTGGCAGAGGCTTAGCCTCATTATTGAGGATTGCGTTGGCGTTTGTTCAGTTTCGCTTGCTTCAGGCTTGTCCTGCCAATCTTGTCCGGGTGTTTAGCCGTACCGCTATGTACACTGGCCTTATCCGTGCAGCAGCATGCTCCGCGAGCTTAAGAAGTGAATCTCGCTCGACCGGCAGTAACTCCTGCATTGGCGTTGGCCACGTGAGGACTTTATTGTGCACCTCCGCATGTCGTGGCTTGAGAGCCGACACCACATTAGTGGCAGAGCTTCCTTGCTGTGTGTCTGTCACGAGCATGTGTGCGTGCGCATGCACACACGTGCGTGCGTGTGTGTGCTCGCACATTCAAAGGAGTAAAGGACACGAGTTGCAGAATAGCCAATGCAAGTGTTAACTAAACGTGCATACTTGACTATTGCATTGCAAATGTGCAAATATGCTATATGCATGAGTGTGCGTATGCTAAATGCTATATGCATAAGCGAGGTTTTACCCAAGCCACTACAATCTTGTCGTTTGCTCTCGTTCTCTTTCCTACTAAGTCCTTAAACGACCCCCTTTTCGAAACTCAAATTGGCCCCAACGCCCCTTTTGCAGTTGTATCCCGTCTAGTCTCACCTGCTGTACGAAGCTTGCTGCCAGCATGATTTTCATTGCAGGTCGTCTTCCCTGTATGATCATTGTAGCATCATCGTACGACGTAGCGTTGGCACCCGGCATTGCTCTTAAGGTTGCCTTTCTTGATACGCCAGTGTTGATTTTAATCTCGAATCCATTGCATAGGGGGTCAGCTCGTTTCATCTCGACCTCGTGTTTCCTGCTTTCTAAAAGCGTGCCTGCAGTGCCTCGATGGGCACTTTTCGCCCAGTGCCTTGCACCTTGCAGGCTCCTTCAGTAGCTCATGCCGGCACGTGCTGCATGGCAGCCACCAGCGTTCGTCTTGCTGCTCTTCCTTTGCTACCCTCGGCTGTAGGCCGACGTCTCTCTCCGCATGGTGACTGCCTCCTCTGCTCTGTCGGCTCTCGTCGGACCCGATGCCACTGCTGCGGTTCACTCCCATCTTGGTGAACCCCGTGCGCTGTTGTTTCTGGAGCCTCGGCTGTTTTCCGCGATATGAGTTGGCAAGATCCGTCCTTCCCCCCTGTGCGTCATTTTGGACTCGTACATACTACCGATTAGTTGTGGTACCCCTCAGGTCTTTGGAGCCTGTGTGCCCGAGATTCCTGAGATGCCTGAGATTCGAAGCAGGCGATTCACTGGCGAAGCAGGTGTCCCACACGTCTAGCTCGCGGGCTGTCTAGTCGTGTGCATACCTTCCCGCGAAAGACCTGGCCTGGCGACTATACCGGCTGCGTGCCGATCTTCCGTGCAAAAGGGTGTCAGCGGTGCCGCCGCTGCTCTTGCACCATCGACCGATCGGCAGCATTTGTGGAACTGGTTCTGCACTGCTAGTGCCTTTCCTCTTGCGTGCACGGGCAGGAGCCGATGTGGTGGTCGAGCAGAGTTCGTCTGCTGAGGTTTGTCTTGTAGAGGCTCGTCTGTTGCATTAATTTAGCCGTGTGGCCTTGCATCGGCGTTCTCTTGCCGTCGCCTCTTTTTTCGCTGTGTGCATTGCTTGGGTGTATGATTCTCTGTTGTCTGGCAGTAGTCTGCATCTGCGCGCGAGCCTGTTGCTTTCCTGCATGCACCTGTTATTTTGTTTTAGGTGAAAATGTGGATTCAAATGAATATACCGAAAATTGAGGACGGAAACAATTTTGGCGTTTCTATTCAGGCACGTAGTTTGCTTTGACAGCCAATGCAGGTCGCTCGCCGCATTTCCCATTTACATGCGGGTAGCAGCTGCGGATGGCTTCTTATACACTCTTCTCGATGATGAAGGCGCCTGGTTTTTTGAGCTGGAGGCTGGCTTTGCATTCCCAGCGCAGTCGTGCTGGCACTTCCAGTGCTTCACTTGTCGAAGTAAAGCCTGCTGCTTATAGCTGCCGCTGCTGCTGGCCGTCCCTGCTGCTTTCCTTCCCGGCACTAATTGAGTCGCTGCCATAAGAGTTGTGTTAGTATCTTATGTCTGCAACTCCACAAAGCCACAAAGACCATGTGGGTGTTACGCTGGCGAGTTTTGTATAGCACACTCACAACCTAAGCGGCTTTCGGTATGCATTAGATAGCCAACAGACTTAATTTCACGCAACAAAGAGAAAATGAGAAGCATAGCAGAGTCGGGAGAGCAGTTGATGTGGTGAGTGGCATGGAAGTAGTAGTTCAGGACCGCTGGAAAGGATGAGCCATAGTCGGCAGCAGGAGAGTAGTTGTCGTTGCGTGAGAATTGTGAGAGTTCCATAGTCTAGGACCTGCAGAGCAAAAACTTATCGGTCTTTAAGTGAAGAAATGAAACAGCTGATCATTTTATGTCCATAGAGGACCTGAGGGGTCGATGAGGCTAAACTGGTGCCACAGTTCAGCTAGGTATGAAGAAGCCAAGCTCTGGCGGGCCTTGTGGGCCAGCCTAAGTAGTCTGCTCTGTATCCTCTGTCGTGCCTCGAATGGTGCTTGGTGGCCACCCTCCCCCCCGAGCTCTGGATGCCGAGCAGCCTGCCTGCTGCCTGGCATATTCACTGACGGGTGATCGTGGAGGTCGGGCGAGCATAACGTTCTTGAGGTAGTCGTGCGGCCCAGCATGGATTTCGTTCAGATCGGTTGCTCCTTACGTTGGTGGTAACGGCACACTTGAAAGGAAGTGGCCTTGATTTAATCCTGATCTGATGTCTGCTTGATGTGGCTGAGCTAGCAAGAAGTATAACCCCCCAGAACAATCAGGGCCTATCTTAATTTTCGTCGGACTAGAGAGCCTTCTCTCCTCCCACCCTCCCCAATCGAGCTCCGGCATTGCCGTCTCCGCACTAGCCCCGTGTCTTCCCACCAGCTGTTGCAGCGGAACATTAAGATTAAGCATTGACGAATGAAAGACGCCTTCGGTCGCCTGCCACGCGTAATCAATCGCTGGAAGGCTTTGATGAGCAATTGCCTAGCCATTCATTGCATTAGACAGCTGTTAGGCCTCCTGCTGCGATGTGCACCGTCGAACAGCATTCTGCACCGTCGACATCGCGCCTCCTCGACAGAGCTCTGCATCTCTGTGACAGTGCGTCTATGTGAGATAGCTGCTTGCCTCGGTGATGGCTCTACACTCAATGTCAATGGTGTTCTATGACAGTGTGCTGTGCGAAGTGACTCAGTGACAGCGATTTGTGATGGGCTCTGCACCTCCGTGACGGCGCTCGCACTGGTGCTCCTTGCAGGAGGAGATTCTGGCCGAGGCGCGTCAGTCAGAAGGCGAGGCAGCCACCTTTCTCGATCAGATGACTCGCTATTTCATTCATCGTGGAAAGCTCGTCTCCCGGCTAGCCAAGTATCCGCACGTGGTGAGTCAGGAGGGGGCAAGATTGGGCGTCTGTGTGCGCCAGTGCTCTATGGCGACTGCCTGCTCTGGATGGTTTGGAGCTCGCGTTAGGCTTCCCTATTTTGTGCCCAAGTGTCTGTGGCCTCACTTGTGGCCATGTCAACTTCTGCCTGCATTGACTAGTGCTCCCATATATGCTCACAGCATTTGTGTTCACAGCCTCAGTGGGTGGGACCAGATGTCAAGTTTAGCCTCAGCACGGAATATGAGTTTCTTCTTCCAAAATGACATTTGCTGGATGACCACATCGGCTATGTTGTAAAATCTGTCCACTTTCACTTATGTAACTTTGCAAAAGTTCAAGCTTGCTGAGATCAGATAGCACAACCAAGCTGGTCCATGCATTCCATGACGTCCCGACATATAGGATTTATAAAGTGCCCGGAAAGAGATTTCGTTCTTTGAGGGTGCCATGCAAATGCAGTACTATTGTAATTAGTAGTAGAACTTGCTACGTGTTAGTCTTCCTGCCAGCATAATAAGATACTCATAGATGGTACAAAACTAGGCAGCCAGACTTCTCTGTCATGAATGTCACAGCTGCCACGTTACACCACTTCTCACCGACCTGTACTTGCTCTCCATCGATCAGCACATTGACCTTAAGTCATTCACGTTTAGGTCCTTTCATTTTTTGTACCGGCCTACCTGTCTGAATCACTCTCATCAGGTCTAACATCTTACCAACCACTCTCCCACTCTGGTACTTATGTCGTGCCTCTGACTGACGTCAAATTCATCGGAGACGTCAAATCTCTCGGAGACCGTGCTTCAGTTACTGTGCTTGCAAAGCCCGGAGCTCTCTACAGACTGACACCATGTCATCGCCCGATTTGTTAACTGCTAAAAAAAAGAATCTAAAAGCCCACCTGGTCTTGACAACTTTAGCTCTGTCTGAGTGAGTTGGCTTTTGTGTGGTTGTGCGTTATGAAGCTGTGAACGTCATGAGTGAGCTGCTTCCCTTTCAGTTTATGTAAAGCGTCTAGAAAAGGATTTGGTTCTATTGTGTGCTATGTAGGTGTTTTGTTATTATTTCAATTTTTTGGAGTGATTTTGAGCGAACCGAGTTCGCCCGTCCGAACTGCTGCTGGGCGCCAGGCCACGACCTGCTCTCTCGTAGTCACGCCTTCTGTGTTCCCACGAGACCCCATCCAACGTGCCTTGCAGTCGCTGCTGTTTATCGTTAATTTATCTTCGTTAAGTGTGCCCTGCTATTTCTCACTGCAGGACGACTACCGGAGATCGGTGCAAGAGCTGGACGAGAAAGAATTCATCACTCTGCGTCTCGTTTGCTGCGAATTGCGCAATCACTACGTAAGTTAGCCGTCGGGTTCGGTGGTTGTTGCTGTCTGTTCGCGAGCCCTGTTGGGCATCTCTTGCCACAAAGTGCACACTCGGTTTCAGGCTGGCTTGCACGATCTAATAACGAAGAACCTCGACAAAATCCGGAAGCCCCGGAGCTTGAACGTGGACACGATGTACTGACGCAGTCACACGCTCGCAGCCTCTCGATGTACGCCAGTGGCAAGCCGCAGGGAAGCTGCTGCCGACGCTGCTGTTCTTACAATGAATTGCTCGATGCAGAAGCAGCTTGGGAGATCCAGAGCCTGGTCGTGCGAGCTGTGTGCACTTCAGCTTGTTTGTTCGCTGCTGAATCGCTGCTGCTGCTTTCGTTGCTATTTTCAACTGCTGCAGCCAGCAATTTTATAGCATAAGTGTACACAGCGCTATCCATGTTGTTGCCAGCGATTCGGCTGCACCCGTGGCTTTAGGGCGTCTGCACCATTCGGCTTGGTCTATGAGTTTAGTGCTCCGTCGCTCTGTGACTTTAGCGCTTCCACCGCTCCAGACCCGGAGGGCCCTCGAATGCACATTCCGAGTGTGGGCGATTGCAGACAGCGTTCGCCTTTGCTCCCCTTCTTCACTGGCCATCGGCAGCTTCAGTAGTATAGTCGTAGCTAGGCCGTGTTTGACTGCCATGTTCAAGATGCTCATACCTGACACGAGCGACTCCCGTGACACGAGAATGTTCACGTGACGAGGGCGTCTCACGGGACACGGGCATTAGGTAGAGAAGTCGTCTTATTATTGCAGCCTGCTCAGACTAGGGTCAGTGGTAGCACAGGCTTTCGAAGACACGTTCAAGTATGCCTACTGTGAACGGTTGGGGATGTTGGCTAATTTGCTGAATTCCCGGCGGTGATAGAAACCGTGGATATTTCCTTCGTGTAGGACCTAGCCTAGTCTTTTGTTGACGCTATGACGACGGTAAACTCGACAATGGTATAGAACCAGTACATTTTTTGGGTGCCGTGGTCCAAGATTTGCTAGATTATTGAAGCCAGCAGTTTTGCATAGTAATTTGTAGCACGGTTCATGTCATTCAAGAACCCAACGGTTGAGCACCTGCCGGGTGTGGCTTCGATTGCTACCCACTACCCACGCGTCCTTTGCTGTGCACGGTGCTTGCCCGCTCGAGCCTGCGTTCGGACCTCGACATTGGCCTCGACGGACGAGTGGCTCTTGTTACGCACGAGAGTCTTGCACGCGGTGGCCGGGCTCGTAGCTGTAAGCCGGCGAAATCGATAGCCGTCCGTCGCATGCACTAGAAGCGCTTGGAAGTTAAGAAATGGACTTGAATTAGGAGGTGAGCAATTAACGGCGAAATAGTCTGAGGAGAGAAGGCATCGGCAGTGTCGGAGAGTGCATTCCAAGATATTTGACGGCAGGAAGTGAGCTGCCTTCCGTCCTTCCCGAGCTGACTGGGTGTTAGGCCTCGATCGCCGGAAGCTGCGGCTGCCAGCGAATGAACGGCTCGCTCATCCGGGCCCCTCCGCTGGTCTAGTACGTACGCTCGCAGTACGAGAATGCTGGTGCTGTCGATGCAAAGCCGCAGTGACTGCAAGACAAATTGGCCAGAGAGAGGGACTTGTCATTGGCCTTATCTGCCCTTTTGCCGAAAGGCTGTGCAAGTCCAACATTTGGCAAGGCGGTCGGTTGGCTGGGGCCCTGGCAGACAGTCTAGTGGCCGCTGCATTCAGTGCTGCCTACTGTTGAGACTTGATAGCATTTTCCGGAAGCTACGGCGTAGACAGACTGATCGAGTTAGAAGTCTAAATTGAATGATGACAAAACCACTGACTAGTTATGGGCAAACCAAGTGTAATTCAGAAATTGGGAAGGTTAGCGCTCAAAATCGGCTCTGCCAGCATATCTCCTGATGAATCTGCACGAAATCTTGGAGTCATGATCCAAAGTGACCTTTCATTGGACGACCAAATCAGCTCAGCACTCGTCTGCAAACAACGTTACTGAAATTTAGGCTTGTTTGGACAGGAATACCACATATCTACATCGGTCCATGCATTTGTGGCATCCCACCTGGACTTCTAGAACTCACTGCTTGCAGGTCTACTGGACTTCGCTTAGGAGCTTACAGCTGGTGCAAAACTCTGCAGCTAGGCATATCTGTCGTGAGCATTGCAGTTGCCGCATCACACTACTACTCGCCGACCTGCACTGGCTACCAGTCAAGCAACGCATCGACTTCAAGGTTTTGTCACTCACTTTCAGGTCCATTCATTGTTTGGCTCCAGCTTACTTATCAGATCTTCTCCCCACCAGGCTAAGCATCGTTCCATCCACTTTTCGGAATTTAACCATTTACTAGTACTGCGTAAAAACCTCATATCCTTTGGAGGCCATGCATTTAGTTTGCTAGTTTGTTCCCAAAGTCTGGAGCTCACTCCCGACTTGCGTCACGACATTTCCTGACTTGACCACACTTAAAAAGGAACTAAAAAAGCATCTATTTTTCACAGCATTTAAAGGGTCCCCGTGATTCAACCTTTATGTGCTTATGCGTGCTGACACTACATTCTGCACTAACCAAACTTACATGCCGACCCCGTGCATTTCACCCCTAACCACGTTATTCTTGTCGTTTACCCTGAGGGCGCTTTATCAAACGTATTTTTATTATTATTATTAACCGGGGAGCCAGTAAAGTCCTTGATTCCAGTGAAGGAGTAAGTACGCTGACTAGCCGCTGCTGCAGGAGTCGTCTGAAAACATTTTTAAAAGTTCCCCCCCCCCCAATGTCCAAGAGGACTGACTGCTAGATCGCCAGCACGTACGGGACAACGGTCTGACCGCGTCGCTCTGCCGCCTGTAGGCGCTTCACGATCCTCTACGAGCTCGCGCCTCGGCAGCCATTTCGCTCGGACTCGAGCGTCCGGGATGTGACGGCCACCGAGACTTCGGGAGCCAGCGAGGTCAGCGGAGCGGCCTCGGCTACCGCCGTGGCCGCTCATCTCATCTGAACGGCTCGCTCGTGGCGCGGCGCTCGGATCTCGCGGCCACGATTGATTTCCTGTCGCGTCGCTCGTCAGCTCGTCAGGTCGAGGAAAGACGCGGAGGAGGCGGCGGCGGCGCCTCCTCCGCCGACGCTCGGCTTGGACTGTAAATAATATATGATGGGCTCTAGTTCAGAGCGCGCGCTATCGGCGCCGTCGGCGTGCAGGTGGGCGGCACGCGATCGGACGCCATTGGCCGTTGCCCTCCGACGTCGTCGAGTAGTGAGCCAGCGAACGGCGCTGAACGGCAGACAACCGTCGCCGCCGCCGTCGCCGAAGCAGCAGCAAAGCGACGAATGGCTTTTCGAGGCGCGAAGAAGAAGCTCTATCTGCAGTCGACGCCGGCAGGTGAGTTGGCTTCGCTCGAGCGCGCGCGGTGTCCGCGGCAGAGACGCTCGCACGCTGCCGCGACCGGCTCGAAGAGGCGCTGCTCGCTCGGCGAGCGGTTGCGGAGCGAAGTCGTCGTCTGCGACGGCGGCTTGCGCCGAAATAGGAGCCGCGTCCGGACGCGGCCCCACCGCGAGAGGCGAGCGATAGCCGCCGCGCCTGCGCCCTCCCTCTCTCTATCGCGCGGAGAGCTGGGACCGTTATCGAACGAGGCACTGCTAGCCGGGCTCCGCGCCGGTCCACGCTCCATCTCCGCCCCCTAACAACTTGCGGCTCGGTTGCCTCCTCGAGCGAGCGGTGTTTATTGCTTTTTTAAACGAACCAATTTCCGCGATTTTCCCGTCTTGCGCAGGGTGCGAGGAGCGCAGGCTCAATAATAATAATAATAATACATTTGATATAGCGCCCTTAGAGAACTTAATCGTTTTCTAGGCACTTTAAATTTGCTGCAGAGGAAGCTCGAGCGAATGGTTAATGGTAGCACGCTCAATGACAACAAGGGAATGGTTAGTGGTAGGAGTACCGCTGCCGCCGCGGGCTCTAGTCGAGCTTGCTGCTGCCAGCCCGGGCCATCTCTGGAGGCGTCTGCTAGCGCTGGCAAGGACGGCTGCCCTGGGACACCCAGACTCTCGGCGCCGCGACTCTCCGAGCGCTCATCAGCCTCGCCGCCGCCGCCGCCGCGCCCTTCGGGCGGCCCTGGCGGCGCGGCGTCAGCTGTGCAGTTATTCCGCGAGGCTATCCATCGCCGATCTCGAGGCGACCTAGTCGCAACAACGGGCTAAGGCGGCAATCCGGTGCATGGCGCCGCTAAAAATTCGCGCGTCTGTCAACGAACGCTCGCTCACGACCGTCTTGGCATTGGGTTACTTCGCGACGGGTCGGGTTTCGAGCGTCCAAAACGGGCTCGCTCGACAGAATCGAACGAGCGAGTCTTCAGCCGCGTGGCGTGCGACCTACGGCTCCTCTTACTGAAGCCGATTGCTTGGAGCTTTTGGCCGCTGGAGGGCGCTGGATGGTGCAGGGGGCCTCTGGCGACGGATCGAAGAGTAGCCGGGCGAGGCTCGCCCGACGAGCAGGGGCGTGGCCCCGGTATTTTGACATGGGGGCTAAAACCTTGACCTTGAGGTGCGTGGCGCAAGGCTACGGATATCTCTTAGAAGTCTGATCTGAAATCGCTTCAAACATTGACTCCTATTGCATGCAACTTTGACTGTTCGCTTGTCCTTTAAATTAAAATTTCTCGCGGAAATTCTGCAGCTTCGCACCGTAGGCAAGGCACCAACGTCTAGCAAGCTAGGCTAGAAAAAGAAACGCGTATTTGGAGACCCTGATTGAGCGCACGTAAATGTTCGTCTGAATTTCCGTTTAGAGGAATGTTCGGCGCCGGCGGCCTCTTCAGACCAAAGATGCTTTAAATCCCGCTTCAAAGAATAACGTTTAAAGAATAGCGTTTGAAGAATAACGTTAGAATAACGTTCCGAAGAATAACGTCCGGCCGAGTCCGACGCTGAAACTGCAACTGAAACGACAATACTGAAGCGGCACTGAACAGTCACTCGTCGCTCTTGCGGCCATCACCGCGATCTTTGCCACGCCATTGCCATCTAAGAAAGCGTGGTCGCCCACTTCCGGGGAACTCCGACTTCCCACTTCCGACTCCGTCTGAGCTAAGGCGGCTGCGCGTCTCCTCCTTTTCCTTTGGAGCCGCTACGCTTCATGTGCAGTGACAGTTTCATTTGCTAATTTTGCTAATTAATTAATTAATTTTACTAATTTTGCCTCGCTGCCAGCCCACGTGACGCCGGAAGCGATGCGGGAGGAGTATCCGAGAGAGCGACCTGTTAGGCGAATGCTATAGGCGCATCCTCAGGCGACTGTGCGCGGCTCCGCTACGTCACGTCCTGTGCACGTGCACGGCTAGCTCCTGTCGGATGCAGTCGCTATGGTAGTAGACTGCTGAGCCGATTTAAAAAGTTCTTTTTGTTATCCGAACGTTTGCCTAAGCCTCCAGCCCTCACACCCAAGAGAGCGCCGTGCGGATAGGATGCACCGTTCGATGCTTCCGTGTCCGGACGCAGCAGAAAGTGCGACCCCAGAGGTCACTGCAAGCTGCACGATCCCTCCGATCGCTGTCCGATCCGATCGCCGAAACAGATTATCCCTCGCGGACTGCGTAAGAGGGTCCTGCGCTGCAACTTCCGTGCTACTCACTACCTCAACTGCTCTCCTGACTTTGCTATTCTTCTCACTTTCTCTTTGTTTCGTGAGACGAAGTCTGTTGGCTACCGACCGAACGCGTACCGAAAGCCGCTTAGGCTGTGAATGCGACATACACAACTCTCCTACGAAACAACCACGTGGTCTATATGACTCTGCGGAGTTACAGACGGAGGTACATAATATTACACTAGAGGATCCTCTGGAAGGGCGAGCGACCTTTGACCCGCGGTCTGGGCTGTCATGTCGGCTCGCGAGCGATCCCTCCGACGTACGCGGCTCGGCGTCGCCTCGTCTTCGTCGTTGGTGGCCGGCGAAGTCACCGCGGTCGAGGGCTCCGCGCCTCCAGAGTGTCGAGTGTCTCCACCGCTGTCTCAAGAGCGTCGCTCGCCTTTCGGTCGATTTCAGTTCCGGACAAAGCTCGCATGCCGTCGCCCGTCAATCCGACGGTCAACACGCTCAAGCTATGGATGTCGACGAGGAACGATTTCGATGAGTGAGTGGCGAGCGAGCTCGTCGGGTCAGAGGTCGGCTTCGAGTCAGAGGCCGCCAACTGCCTTCTTTCGCCGAAGCGGACACGTGGCGCTTCGCGAAAACGGCCTCTTCGCTCCTGTTCGAGCTGGAGGTCGGCGCTGCCGCTTGCTAGCTCGCTCGCTCGCTAGCGGCCGACGCGAGCTCGCGGTTGAGCGCGTTCAGACGGCCAAACGGCGACGGCGGGCGGCGGGATTGGATAGAACGTCTCAAGCGTCTGTGCCGCACTCAGCGTCTCCAGCGTCGCCTTCGCTGTCTCATCTCTTTCTTTCCTTCCTTCTCTTTGCCAGCAAGCAGGCCGCTCGCAAGGTGAGCGTGAAGAGCGCCACGAGGCGGATCCTTGAGACGGGCCAGACGCTGTCCGAGCACGTTCGCGGCGTGCTCGACGTCGAGTCGGATGCCCGCTACATGCACGGCGCCGGACGCGCTGCGTCACCGTCGCCGGCGTCGGTCACACCCGCCGACTCGCGGTCGAGCAGCGCTCTCGCCGACGAGTTCGAGCAGCCGCAGGACGCTCGCAACGACGCTGCCGCCGCCATCGCTAGCGACGCTAGCCGACCGCCGGCGGCGGATGCCGATCCATCGGATTCCGACTTCAACGTCACCAGACCGGACGACGAGTTTCAGCGCCGCGCCGCCGCTCTCGACGAAGCAGGTACGGCAAAGGCGCCCGCCCGCGCCGGACAAATGGCGGCTGGCGGCAAATGGCGGCGGCGGTGCTCAAGGGGTGTGTCCGAGTGGCAGCGACGTCGAAGCGCGAAACGCGACGCGCTGACGAGGAGAAGAGTGGCAGGCTTCGGGCTAAGAGAGGAATGGAAGCAGCAAATGTAAAGCGCCTAGAAAGAGATTAAGTTCTCTGAGGGCACTATCAAGTGCAATATAATTATTATTATTATTAAGGAAGCGTCGCGATCGGCGAGAAGCGTCCGGAAGCGGAAGCTACTCGCTCAGCGGCTCACAGCGAACGGACAGAGTGAGCGAGTTGGCGAGCTGGCGATTGAATGCTCGGGCTATGCGCGTCCTCCGGCCGGAAGCTCGTCCCGCTCACGCGAACGCCGAACCGCGCCACGTCGCCACCCTAGTCGTGTGCCGCAGCGAATAAGTGACATTTCGTGCCCACGCCTTCTCGCCGGCCAACCGGAAGAGGTGCGCAACGGTCGGTTGTTAGGGCCGGACTCACTCGAGCTAGCCGCAAAGCGCTGGAGCTCACGAAGCAAAGAATTAGTCCGCCGCATGAACTCGAGTTTCGACGACAGGAAGTGCTGCACAGCGAGTCGAACGCAGTAGTGAGTCGAAGCGAATGGTAGCCAGCGTCGCGAGGCTGGTCGCTTTCGCTCTGCAATCACGCGGACTTTTTAATTTAAGCTGAACTTATGCTATTTCATATATTTATATATTTTATAAATATAAATATAAATATATATATGTAAATATTTATTAGTTTACATATTATTTTTTCGCCAAATTTACTGAAATGCCCCTCTCTCGAAGCGGCCCTGGCTCCGATTCTCGTACATCGTCGGCGGCAGTAGCAATACCCGATTTTGCGCATCACTTTTAGACTCGTGCACGCCAACTCCAGCGGGGCTTTCACTAGCTCACCCATCTCCAAATGTATTCGTTTCACGCAGGTGGCTCGGAGGCAGGAGCGAGCGCTGACGGCTCGGGCCGCGAGGCGCATCAACTCGAGGGCGGATACGCCAATGCTGCGCTTGCCGAGGCCGATGGCGCATTCAAGGCCGCCGCTGCTGCTGCTGCCGCCTCGGAAGGCGGCGCCACCGCCGTCAGTGACCCGCATTACTCGGACGCCGATGCCGACGGCGGTGATGGACGCCACTTTGGCCCGGAAGTCGATCGCGAGCTCTGGCCGCGCTACGACAGCGTTGAACTCGACAGCCAGCTTGACGCGGCGGCGGCGGCGGCGGCGGACGACGACGACGACGGCGCCGGTGGCCCACCATTCAACCGAGGCAGCGGCTCTGCAGACGTCGCGGGGCGGGCGAGTGGCGAGCCGCAGCGTCAGCGGCGCCAGGAGCGCTGGCAGAGCGGCCCGACCACGCGGCGGCAGCGCGAGAAAGCTGCCACCGCGGCCGCGGCTGCTGCCCTGCGGATCAAGCGGCGGCTTGGCCGCCGCCCGCCGCCGCCGGGTGCGATACGTCGAAAAAAGCTCTGGTGTCCCATGTGCTGCGGCATGTGCGCGTCGTCGCATGCTGTCGAGGCGGCCATGCACATGCTCACACTTCGCGGCCGTGGCCGCGCTGCCCCGAAGAAAAAGCTATCGCTCTACGCACTCCAGAGCGCGACGGCGTTTGCCTGATTGCAGCGGAAGTGAGCGCCCGAGAGGAGGTAGCGGCTCAGGCGGCCATTGCGGCCAGGATGAGGGCGCCTGCGAAGGCTGCGGTCGCTTGACGGCAGCAGTGCGCCAACTGGCGACTGTCTACCCGATGGTCCACTTTTAAATAATCGCCTTTGGCGGCGAAATAGAAAATCGCGAGAAAAGCATTTCTCTTGTCAGCATTCGTCCACCACGTTCCTCGCCCGAGGACCAGGTGTCGCTGCTGCTGCTGCTGAGTCGCGAATGCCTCGCAACGGAAGCCTCGCCTCGAAACTACGCGCAAGCGAGCAGCCAGTCTGCCGATTCCGTCCCTACTTAGCAGGGATGCGGCGACGCTTCCGGCGGCGGCGGCGCATCAGCCGCCGCCGGAAGCGCCGCCCGCAAAGAAGGCTCAGCTGGCGTACAGCGAGTAGAAGGTCAGCTGCTTCGAGGCCGGCGCCGGCTTCTTAACGAGCCGCCGTAGCTTCGCCGCGGCTTCGAAAGCGTGCTGGACGCAGGCTTTCCTCGAGCACAGCGGACATCGCGGCCTCATCGCGGCCTCTCGCGGCCTCGGCTGCTGAGGCGCGCGCTCAGCAGCGCCGCCTCGGCCGCCGCCGCGACGGCCGAGGCGCTCGGTAGCGCCGCCGCGGCCGCGGCTGCCGAGGCGCTCGCCGCCGTCCGTGTTGTCGGTGTTGTTCGCTCGAGGTATTTTTTTTCCGTCGACTCTCGACGGTCCGCGTCCGCCGGCACCGCGGCCGCCGGCACCGCGTCCCGCCGCGGTGCCGGCGGCCGGCGCCGCCGTTAAAGGCGCGCCGATTGGGCTTCCAAACGCTCGCCGCCGCCAGGCGGGCGACGAGCGGCCACGACCGCTGCTGCCGCTAGATGGCGTCACGCTGCGACTCGGTGAAGAGCCGCCGCCGCCTCCGCTGACCGTCGTCCGCTGACTGACGCCGGAGCTCGGGGCGCTGTGCGGCGCCTCGAGCTTTGGCGGCGGCGGCGGTGGCCTGCTGACGTAGACCACCTTGACCTTGCCTCTGACGAAGAGATACTTTCGGCGCGGCTCGGGCGGTGGCGGCGGCGTCGGCGGCGGCGTCGGCGTCTTCAGCTCGGCCCAGAAGGTGTCCCACAGGTCCTCGGGGCCGGGTCGTCGTGCCAGCTCGGCTGGGTCAACGGCGGCCAGCAATTTCTTGCTGAGCCGACCTTCGATGTGTATGTACGTCGGATCGGTGGCCACGTTGGTGAACTCGAGCTGCTCGGCAGACAAGACGGACGCCTGCCGAAGCAGCCGACGCGTCTTTTCGAGCAGACTCTCCTTTGGCGTCGGGCTACGACAGGTCGCACGGGCACGCTCTAGCTGCGAGCTCTCTAGACGCTCGGCGCGCGCGAGCGAGCGGGAGGCGAGGAGGACGATGCGTCGAGTTGATGGCTGACGAAGTTGCGCGATATGTAATATACAGTATGCGTTTAATATATATATATATATATATATATATATATATAACAATATACTATGCTATACTGTACTACACCATACTACTTATATTTAAGCATGTAATAAATATAGTATTAGATACTATAGTAATAAATGGCATGATTATACGACAAGTGTCTATAAGTAATAGGGCATATCTCTACCAATTAAAGCTAGAAAGTCCGTCAAGAGGCAAGATGGCGAAGCGTTGCCTTCCGCGACGGAACAACTGTGACTCAGCGAAGCGAGTCCACAGGCTGCAGTGAGCTGCTCGTAGTATATGAAACTCTATGGAATCGCTGTACTATTCACTATTCACTATTTCGTGATTATCTATTCGCTTTCATCTCATCGATTTCAAACAGCTGTACTGCAGCGCTTCTATTTATGGCCACTATTATAAAGAGAGTTATGGCTTAAAGTGCACCGATTCAGGCACTGCGGCACAGTGCCCGCTATACTAAGTGCGCATCAGCTGCCTCCACCGCCTTACCTATGTTCAGCTGCCTTACACATGTATGGCTTACTTATATACATAGATGTACATATATACATACATACTATGTGTGCTTCAGCTGCCTCCATCGTGCCTAAAAGCAAAACTGGGAGAATTTCAAAATTTTATTGTAGCGACCACAGAAGCAAAGTTTTAATAGAACACTGGCTATTTTCTGCTTAATTTTTAGCGTAACGACTTAGGATAACACAATTTATACTCAAGGATGAAAAATCAAGTGATACATATGACCTAGATGGTAGCAATATTTCTGAAGCGAAAGCATGCGATCATTATTAGGTTGCTGTTATATTAAATGAACTCGTGCGAAAATGTATCTACAATGTCAGTTTGCATGAGACGCACATCTTCTCAAGCGGCATTGCATTGTTTGGACAGACACATCGAGCGGATAGCATGCAGACGATCGGCACTGACTGTCCATTGGCAGGCATACGAGAACTACTATAGATAGTATCGATCAGTCCTAGTTAAGGCCGTCTACCTTTTATAAAAATACTGCTGAATCACAGATGCACAATCCAAAAATGCTGATGTTTACCATCAACCATCTCCTTAACCGCTCCCAGGTTAGCTCCTTACCCAATAATCCCTGTGGTGATCTAGCTGATCGCTTCTCCGGCTTCGTGGTCAACAGGTTAGATAAGATCAAAGAGTTCATGCCAAATAATAGCCTCATCCCTTATGAACTCATGTCCTTCAATAGTAACCCAAAAGGACTCCCCTTTCTCAATCCGTACCGCGCCTCAATGTCTGCAGTCAAGAAGGCATCGAAGTGATCTCAACCGGAAATTCAACTCCCAATCACAGAAGATTACTAGTCCTTTGAACCCTATACCCAAGGTCCTACTTGTACGATGCATAGATCTGCAGCTGAAATGCATAAATAACATTAACATACGTTCTTAGCCTCAGGACATGTCCCTGCCTCTTTAAAAAAAGGCTATAGCTACGCCATTAATTAAATGAGGAACGCTAAACCAAATAATAAGCAGCTTCTGCCCAGTCTCCATTCAACCGTTCCTATCTAAGAAGCAGAAGCGAATTGAGGCAGAACAGCTAAACTCTTACATTAAAACTTCCAACCTAGCGAGCAAGTTACAGTCTGGATTTTAGAGCTATTCACTCCACAGAGTTGGAGTTGCTTGGAGTTTACGACAAACTTCTCAGGAGTGCAGACTTAGGTGGTAAAGTATATCTCCTTCATCTGCTCGATCTTTCGGCAGCGTTTGAAACTATCGATCACAAAGTCCTTCTTGAGTGCCTCTCGTCTCGCCTGGGCATCACTGGCACTGCTCTGCAATGGTCCTGTCTCAGTGGGAGACTCCAGAGAGCTGGTGTAAACGGACAAAGGTCATCCGAAGAATCACCGGACACAGTACTTCGAGGCTCTGCGCTCGGTCAGCTTCTTTTCGCGGTTTATACTCCCCTCTTGTTTATACTCCCCTCTAGTTTATACTCACCCTCTTGTTTATGCTCCCCCTACCCCTCCTGCCGCTGTGATCGCCAAGCACAATCCAGGCTATCGCTTCTATTTAAGCTCTCTCTTTGCGAGCTTCGTGCTTCAATGCGGCTCAAAAGGCTGAAACGCCGGCTGCGAGCGAGAAATTGGGCGCATATTTGCGTGCGCACTCAGCACGCACGCATCGACGAATCATGCTCAATAAAAGAAAAGCCGCTCGCTGCCACGACGACGCAGCGTTACGCCTCGCGAGCCTCTCTCTTCCGCAGTATTGCTTGGTTTCGCTTGCGCGGTATGGCGAGTCGTCGTTGTCGCGCGCGCGCGAGGCTCACATTGGGATGCTGTCGTACGCCTCCCTGTATGCGCGCATCTCCGAAGCGAACGAGGAGCGAGCGGCCGCTGCAGCGCTGCTCGCTCGCGAGCCGCCGCCGCGTGGTTCCGGAGCTGAAAGGAGGAAGCTTCGAGTTAAGACGATTGCGGCGGCGTGCCGCGTCGCGTCTCGGAGGGCTGAGCGCCATGTAGAGCGTGAGGTGAGGGGATCGCAAAGCGGCACCTGAAGAGCAGCAGCAGCAGCAGCAGCAGCAGCAGCGCCACAGGTGCTGGAACTATGTCTCTCGCCAAAGCCCCTCCTCTCTCTCTCTCTCTCTCTCTCTCTCTCTCTCTCTCTCTCTCTCTCTCCCTCTCTCTCTCTCCTCTCTCTCTCTCCTCTCTCTCTCTCTCTCTCTCCCTCTCTCTCTCTCTCTCTCTCTCTCTCTCTCCCCCTCTCCCTCTCTCTCTCCCCCTCTCTCCCTCTCTCTCTCTTTCTAGCTCTCTCAAGTATGGCGGCGGTGCCCTTGCTCTCATCCTTCTGGCATCCGAAGGCTCACTGGTTTCCAAGTTAATCAAGGGGCTAGATGCTGCGTCGCGGATGTCGCTAAGGAGATTGGCCTTGGCCAAGTTGGATGAGGGCACGGGCTAGCGATGGCGACCAGGAGAGCTATGTAATGTATCTCCTTCTGTAACTCCACAAAGTCATAAAGACCATGTGGGTGTTACGCAGGAGAATTTTGTATAGCGCACTCACAGCCTAAGCGGCTTTCGGTACGCATTCGGTAGCCACCAGACTTCGTCTCACGCAACAAAGAGAAAGTGGGAAGCATAGCAGAGTCAGGAGAGCAGTTGAGGTAGTGAGTTGCATGGAAGTAGCAGCTCAGGACCGCTGAAAAGGATGAGCCATATTCGGCAGCAGGAGAGTAGTTGTCGTTGCGTTAGAATTTTGGAAGCGAGTTGTACAGTCTAGGACCTGCAGAGCTAAAGCTTCAGTCACCAACGGCCTTTAAGCGGAGGAATGGAACAGCTAATTTATTGTCCACACAGGACCTGAGGGCGCGAACAGGCTGAAACTGATGCAGCAGTTCAGCTTGGTACGAAGGAGCCAAGCCGTGGCGGGCCTTGTAGGTCAGCGTAAGAACCTTGCTCTGAATCCGTTGGTCAACCGGCATCCATCTTAGCTCTTTTAGCAAAGGAGCTACCAGCTAGCGACGAGCGACTACGGCCGCCGCCGCCGCCGCCTCTGTAGTCGCCGCCGCTCATCTCTCGCTTCGCGTCCAGTGCTGGACTTTTTACTGATGCTCTCCTGCGAAAGGATGAGCGTCGCCATGGCGTTATCGCGAGAACTCGTCATCGTGTAGCTTGCGCCTGACCCTGCCTGGCCTTTGTCGCTCACGGGTCACCTTCGTCGAGCTGGGGGGATGGGGGGGGGCAGACCGTTTACCTGCCGACTAAATTAATGGAACGAACCAGACGCAAACCGGTGGTTTGCATACTAAAAAAAAATGGAACGAACCGTTTGCAGGCTGCCGACCGGAAGGGAGCACGCGCACGCACGCGAACGAATCGGCGGGCTCTGCGTGCGCGCGCGCGGCAACGCGGAGCTCGTGCGAACCCGCCGGTGACCAGCCCGGGGCGTGGCCGGGCCGGAGGCATCAGCGGCGCTACTCACAGCGGTCGGCGGCGGCGGCGGCGGCGACCGCGGCGGCGGCGGCCGTCGCCTTGAAGAAATCTTGCAGGTACAGCTTCCGCCGATCATCCATCGTCGCGCGCAAGCAGGGTTGTTGGCGCTGGCGGCAGCAGCAGTCGCCCGCCTCATTCGAGAGCGAGAGCGAGAGAGAGAGAGAGCGAGAGAGCGAGTGCAGCTCGAATCCGCGAGTGTCGTTGCCGATATCGGTGGCCCGCACCCTGTCAATATTGGGAGCGGCGCCGTGCGTCAATGGCCGCGCTCCTGACGCCGCACCGCTCCCATTGTTCTCTCCTTCGCCCCCATTGTTCTCCCTTCTCCTCCGCGTTTCTTCCACCGTCGCGCGAACTCGTTATTGGCTTCGCGCGCTTCCTTCACCCGCCGCCGCCTTCCGAAGGCGGCGGCGGCGACCGCAGCAGTAGCGGCTGCAGCAGAGGCAGCGGCTGCGGCAGAGGCAGCGGCGGCAGCGGCGTCAGCGGCGGCAGCAGCCAGTTTGCGACTCCACCGGTGGTGGATGCGAGCGTCGTTTCGCCCGCTGCCGTCGCAATGATCGCTCGGCGAGTTCGTTCCGCCCATTCGCCCATTCCGCCCATTCGCCGAGCTCCAACATCAGCGGAAGACCGCGCGAACTCTTTCGCGTCTACGACGACCAATAGTCGAGCTCACGTTAGCAGGCTTACAATGGCTCGGCCTCGCGGGCGGCTCAGAGCGGCTTGCGCCGTCCAGTTCCGCCCTGACGTCCGTCGCGCTCGGCCGACGCGAGAGATTAGCGTAAACTGACGAAAGTCAGTCAAACCGAGCTAAAGAAACTGATTTCTTAATGAGGCATCTGGGTGCATGTCTGTCTCGCACATAGCTGAAGCCTCTTGCTAAACTTGGCATCGCAATATTTAGTAAATGAACCGATAGTTGCGATGGCAATGTTGCAGAACGGTCTAAATTGAAGACGCCTCAGCTGCGGGACAGCGTGAAGCGACCGCTGCGAAGGAGTCTTGGCTGAAATACCTGAAATTCTAAAAGCATTATTTATATTATATTCTATATATTATATATTATATTATATATTATATTCTATATATATATTCTATTATATATATATTCTATTATATAAATATTATATTCTGAATATTTAAATATTAATTATCTAGCAAATACCTGAAATGCTAAAAACATTATATTATGTTATATATTATATATTATATTATATATATATTATATTTTATTCTGAATATTTAATTAATAATTATTAAGCAAATACCTGAAATGCTAAGAGCACGGCGATCTGCATGCGCACTAACCATGCGCAGGCCTTGGACTGTGCAAACTCGGAATACTATGCTTTAAATCCTCGCTAATTGCCGAGAAACAGCACGTGACGCGATTGTCGAGATCCATTCATAGATAACTTGGGGACACCATGGGAATAGTTGGTGCATCTAGTAAATATTACTACTTCCCGGTGCGAAGACGGTGCTGCAAAATTACATACTTTGAAAATGCAGCTAAGTCGGAATCCGTAAATTGCTCTGGATACTGCACGAACGTCTGGATACTGCACGAATGTAGCGCACACGCAGCAGCTTGTTACAAATCTGACTAACTCACTCGAATCTTGTGCTCGACGGAAATGTTTTTCCCCAGCAATCCGTAAAACGCTACAGTATTTGAGGACGCGTCTTGATGACAGGATGCGTGGATGTTTTCGGTGTCTCATTCCAGACTCGTAGCAGACTTCTGCGGAAACACTCAGTCTCAACGTCTCAAAAGTTACACACATCGTGCATTTGTTTATCTAAGAGATACCCGCATATACTGAGAGCACATATGCTTACAGGTATGCTTGCGCAAGTGCGTGCAAATAGAAATGTGCGCGAGGATGATGTTCCAAGTCTCGTTGTAACCCTCAAGCATTCGAGAACCTGGCTACGTACGGAGTGCTGTCAATGCGAGCAGCGTAATTCTGGTGTTTATTCGCTTACCCATCGACCACATTGACAGCGATTGCATGCTGGGATTTTCGCCCTTTGGGTCAGTAGTGCATCCTCACCGGAAGTTTAGGCGGTAGGGAGCATCTAAATCACGAGCTTTATGCAAAGGGGCTAGAGCCACCTGTGTCTCAACACTTGGATGTTATATATTATTATATTATAGATATTATCTAAACATGCAAACATATTTGGATGCTATATACTTATCTACATATGCAGGGCTTGCCAAGCAGCACGTTTACAAGAGCGATGCAACGGCGACTAGAAGCAAATGTAAACGTGCCTAAGAAGAGATTGAATTCTCTGAGGGCTCTATAACAAATGTTATTTTATTATTGTTATCTCAAGACATCAGATTTCCAGCCATTGATTGGCTTGCACTGGGAAGAAAAGGCTGTGTGTGCCTTTCCTGGGTTAGTTCTATTCTTTCGCTGATCAAACGATGATTATAATAATAATACTGACATATTTCTATAGCGCCCTCAGAGAAAATGAAATGAATGTAAAGAAGAAGCAAATGTAAAGTGCCTAAGAAGAGATTTGAGTTATCTGAGGGCTCTATAACAAACGTACTATTATTATCATTATTATTATTATTTACATTATTCTTATTATTAAACCGGTCACCGATGAGTGGGCATCGTAGTCGCCACCTCCTTGCCCTTCGGTCTGTCTTTTACTGTCTTTCGGTCTTTGTTTGGCTACCGACGTCTGTGTACATTATGCTGGCGCCATAGCTGCTGTCGGCGCGCGGCTCTCGTTCGAGCTTCGCGCTGCTGCACCTGATCTTGCGCTGCACTTGGTCTTGCGCTGCTCTGTCCCTGCGACCTTGGCCTCGGCGTTTTCTGGCGATCGTGCGCCACTTGCATCCGCCACCATCCTGCATCCGTCTCGGCCTCCGCGACGCGCAATCGTCAGCCAAATCTCCGAGAGGCGGGGGGGGGGCGTGTAAGCGCCGCTTCGCGCCCCCCACGCGTCAGCTCCGCCCGCTAGTCTTCGAGGGCGGCGGAGGCAGAAGGGCGAGCACGGCGGCGGCGAATGCGGCGGCGGCGGCGCGGCGTGTGCTTCTAATCGAGCGACGATGACTTAATCGAGCGGCGCCACTTAATCGTGCTTGCTTTGCTGCCTTGTCGATTGCTCGGATGCCGCCTCCGTTGTTGACTCAGTGGCGCGCTCGCGTGCCAGAGACGGCGTTCCCGTGAGAGGGCGCTCTGGTTGCGTCCAAAGGAATTCGATTAGCCTTTGAAAGTCGACTGACCTCGCACGGGTCGGCCTCGGTCTGAGCTCGCGAGTCGCTCACGCCTCAGGTCGAAGGTCAGCGGCGAGCGGCCGCTGTGTCAATTGTGAGCGGCCCGCCTCGCAAGCTGCGCTCACAGCATCCGCCCGCACAGTCGCCGCTGCCTGCCACTGCTGCTATCGCTGCTGCCTGCTTCTGCAGCGTGGCAAGCGAGGACAAAAGTGAGAGAGTGAGAGAAAGTGAGAGTGAAAGAGAGAGAGAGAGAGAGAGAGGAAGAGAGAGAGAGAGAGAGAGAGAGAGAGAGAGAGAGAGAGAGAGAGAGAGAGAGAGAGAGAGAGAGAGAGAGAGAGAGAGAGAGAGAGTGAATGAGAGAGAGAGAGAGAGAGAGAGACAGAGTGAAGGAGCGAGTTTAATCAAGACGGGACTGAGCGCTGCAAAGAGACGCTTACGACGTCGCGTACGCCGCGGGCCGTCACGTGAGCTGAATTTTCTCGTCGCGAGTCGCTCAGCTTCTGCCCGGCGCAGCCGGTGGGCGTGCGAGCTCAGATGCGCTTTCGCAATCGAGCGCATTTATTTGTTTTTATTCTAGGTCAGCTATCGGCCAGAGGCTCGATCAAGGTGAAAAACGCGACACATTTTCTTTCAGCTGTTGCATTACAATGTACCGGTGAGCCGTGATGGCACACTAGGTAAGGCGGTTGCTTTCATGACCTCGGTCGCGAGGTCGTGCGTGCGATTCCTGCCATGAGCGATCCTGTATCGCCACTGCAAGCGGTGGTGGTAGCCGTAAAGGCTCTTCTGTCGCTATACAAAAAGAGGCTGTTTAAGCAGCTAGGATTTACCACACATGGCGATGCCAGTAGCGATCGCTGCTCTCTCCATTTTGAAGCGATGAGCACGGTACGTTGAACGCTTTTCGCCAGAAATGGCTTGAAATGGCTTACGAGAGCAGGTCAGACCTTCAACAATGTGATTAAAAACGCGAAATCAGTCGAATATATGGTACGCAAGGATGGCATAGCAGCCCAAGCCTATCCTGGCTGGTGAGCCCGGCCTGCTGACGGGCAACGACTCTATATCACGTGACCTCGACATCCAATCCGTGCCTCAATCTTACCTTCCAGTCTGTTTCTGTTTTTAACCTGTCACAAGTGAGTAACCGTTCGCTGTGCTATGACAGCACGAAGTTGCGGGGGGGGCTTTTTCGCCAGTCTGTTCATGTTGTCGACTTTGTCGTTTGCGACATTTCGGTTGAGTTTCGGCAGTGAAGCCGGCGGCGGCGGTGAAGCGGCGCTGAGCTCTCGCTCTCTCTCTCTCTCTCTCTCTTCGCTGCTTTTTTATCATGTTGCGACGTTTATCTCAGCTTTATCACATGGGTGCACATATATTATTTAGTATATATTCACATAGGTTTGCACGTATGCTCTGCTTGCTTTGCTCTCAATTCAAATTTGCTCCCAATTTGCTTTGAAAAAACTCGCCTGTCGCCGCAAGGAGGCGCGCGCGAAAACCGCAGGCCTTGCAGGCATGAAAGTTAGCTTGCACATAGAAAAAAAATCATCACATCGCGGAAAAATTGCAACTTTGCTTACAAGGCGGGCCAATGCATGTCCGTCGCTTACCAAAGGCGCAGCACGACTTCCGGTCGGTCACGCTCGCCCTTGCGGCTTTTCATTACGGCAACACAGCTGCGGCTGAGCGTCCGAGCTGGGAAGAGCCGGAAGCGCCGCTAGGCGTCGCTTCGGATGGTTAAGAAAAAGGGGAAGAAGTAGGGCGAAGAGCGGCTCACGATGGATGCTGCTAGATAGCCTGACCGTGCCGGCCACTCTGTGAACAACCCTTTCAAGTGCATAGCACTTTGTAAGCCTACAGCCTTTATATAATGTTATATATATATATATATATATATATACATGCATTATGCAATATATGTATAATTATGTATTAGGTACTTTATATATATATATATATATATTCTGTTATATATATATATATATATATGTATCATTATATATATGTATTGTGTACTATATAATGTTTATAATAATTTGCAGCCTAAGGGCTAAATGCACACGTGACTTTAGTGTCTGCGGTGGACATACTAACGGACTAACTAGCTAACAAACCAAGCTTATTATAGGGTTAGCTATACACAGCATATATTTATACCGTACTTATATACACACACACACATATATATATATATATATATATATTATATATATATATATATATATATATATACATATACATGTATACACTCACACACACATATATATATATATATATATATATATATATATATATATATATATATATATATATATATATATATATTCATTTATTTATTTATACCTCTTATAAAGCGTCCTCAGAGAACTCAACCTCTTTCTAGGCGCTTTACATTTGGTGCAAAGGAAACGCGATCGAATGGTGAGTGGTATTGTGCTTGATAAACAACATTAATAACATGATTATGGGTGAAATGCACAGAATTAGCATGCAAGCATGGTTAGAGGCAGCATGGGCAGTGTCAGCACGCATAAGCACATAAAGAACAAAGCACAAGAACAAACTAAATGCTGTCATAAATAGGTGCGTTTTTAATTTATTTTTAAATGTGGTCAAGTTAAAGGATGTCGTGATGCAAGTCGGGAGTGAGTTCCAGGCTTGAGTAGCATACGAACTAAATGCACTGTATCCAAAAGATTTGAGATTTGTATGAGGTATAGGTAAACAGTTAGTGTTCGAAAAGCGGGTGGTATGCAAAGTTTACTTATTTTAGACATCGTTTTGGAGGAAGTTAGTTACCAATGCCACTTGGATTAGAAAAGAAAAGATCTAATGTGAATATAAGCAACGAGTCAGATAACTGTTGTGCTTTATGGTGCGTTTTAAGACTTTTACATTGGAGAGATAATCACCCAGAGTCAATAGCAGATGTCAATAGCAGATTTAAATCAATAGCAGATTTAAATGCAATATAAATAAAGTCAATAGCAGATTTAAATGCAATACTAATTGAGAGGTGTTCTTATTTAATTCTTAGATTAAAAGAATTGTTTAATATTAGGTCTGGTTATCCCTCTCAAGCATCAAGTGCTAGTGATATTCTTATCTTATCTCTAAGCTTATTTACTTAGATATAAAAAGCCTCAAAAGAAAAGTGAGTATAAAAACACAAAAATTTTTTTGATTATATGTCACAGGTATTTAATCCACAAAGTAGCAAAGTTCTTCAAGAAAGTCTTGAACTAATTGATAAACTAGAGCTTGGATTTGAGAGCTTGCTGCAGGAAACACAGGAGCGGTTAATTCGATTAGTTCTGCTGCCTTACCTTGGAAAATCTAGAAATGCTCCAAAGAGATACATTGCTCAAATAAATAGACTTTTAAATATGTCATTAGTATAAATAGACTTTTGTATACGTCATTAGTATATAGAAATGACTGAATTTGTAAAAATTTCTCAAGAGATGTTGAAGAATCTTGAAGCTATTAAAAAGGCTAGTACATCTTCATCAGTAAGGTATGTGTTTACTATTTCTGGAACTAATAATCCTATAAGAATTCACATAGATGATCCGATTATGGTTAGAAATTAGAAACTCAAGATATATTTTAAAAATTTTTTAAGAACCAGTTCTATTAAGAATATCACTATTTCCAATAATACTTTTGTCTATTGAGTAACAGGTGGCTCAGAGCAAACAATAACAATTAGGCTTGGCATTTATTCTGCTGTCTCTGTTGATGCAAACATTTGAATCGCAGATACTATAAATAATTCTGTTATTCAATCTGGAGCTACAACTGACAAGTTAAGGGATGTCGTGATGCAAGTCGGGAGTGAGTTCCAGGCTTGAGTAGCATACGAACGAAATGCACTGTCTCCAAAAGGATTTGAGATTTGTACGAGGTATAGGTAAACAGTTAGTGTTCGAAAAGCGGGTGGTACAATGCTTGGCCTGGTAGGGGATTAGATCTGGTGGGTAGGCTGGAGCCAAAGAACGAAGGGACCTAAAAGCGAGCGAAAAAACCTTGAAGCCGATCCATTGCTTGACTGGGAGACAGTGCAGGTCGGCGAGAAGTGGTGTGATGTGGCAACTGCGATGCTCACGACAGACAAACCTAGCTGCAGAGTTTTGCACCAGTTGCAATCGCCTGATCACCAGTAGTCCAGTAAGCAGTGAGTTGCAGAAGTCGAGACGGGATGTCACGAATGCATTAACCAACTTAGATGTGGTATCTCTATCTAAACAAGCCCGAATTTTACAAGTTTTATGTAGCTGAAAGTAGGCAGACTTGATTGTTAAGCTGATGTGGTCGTGTAACGAAAGGTCACTTT
>WPIO01000056.1:372500-420000 GCA_009760855.2 Cristatella mucedo
AGGAGCGCAGCGGCGGGGCGAGCTCTTCTTCCGGGGCGGCGCTCTTCTTCTTCCGGGGCGGCGTCGAGCTGGCTGGCGCCTCTGCGCAGGCCAGCTCGCGTCGGCGCCGCTCCGGCGCCGACGCGTATCCTCCGATGCGCGAGCAAGCGCGCTCGGCCGAGCTTTCGGGTCTCGGCTGCGATCGGCCGCCGCGTTTACCTCTCGCACCTACCTGGGCAGCTCCTTGTATTGGAGCGGAGCGGACGGCAAGAGGCGGGCTGCCTGCGCGTACAGCTGCGCCGCCGCGTGCGCCAGCCTCGGCCTTGGCTCGTCTTCAGGCAGCCTAGAACGAACGTGCGATCGCAAGCGCGGCTGCGGCGGCTGCGGCTGCGGCGGCGGCGGCAGCGAACCGGGCGTGTGTGCCGCGGAGCGTTGCCTCGCTCCGCAGTAGGCGAAGTGCACGTCTCGTTTCCTCGCCGCGGAGCTGCGTCGCTCTCGGCCAACGCTACCGTCGCAGCTGAGGCCGTCGCCCTTCCCGCCTTTCCCGCCAGACCCGCTCTTCCGCCTTGACGCTATGCGGATGCGGATCGCGCGTTTGCGATCGAAGGCGTCCATAGCGGGCGTCACGCACCTCGATATGCGGTCGTAAATCGACTTGAAACGATCCCAGGCCTCCCGCTGGTCCGATCGCTGCATCCGGTCCGGTTCGGCTGGCCGCCGTCGTGAATGCTTCGGCGCTAGAGTGCGAACGAGAGTGAGCCGGCGCAGCCGCTGCTCTGCGACGGCGCCGCTTTGCCGCTGCGGCAGCTGCGACGGCTGCGCAGGATACGCACATAGCGCATAGCGATAGGCTGCGCAGGATACGCGACGGCGCCGCCGCCGCCGCAGCCGCCGCCGCAGCCGCCGCCGCCGCCGCAGCCGCCGCCGCAGCCGCCGCCGCAGCCGCCGCCGCAGCCGCCGCCGCAGCCGCCGCCGCAGCCGCCGCCGCTGCTCTGCGACGGCGCCGCTGCGGCGGCAAAGCGGCGGCTGCTTAGGATACGCGCGCTACCCACCTTTGCTGCTGGCGGCAGCAAAATGGCGCTTCAGGTAAAGTCGCCGCTGCTCGTCCATGCTGCCGCTCGCAGGCGCGCGAGCGGAGGAGGCGGGCTGGCAATGGTGACCGTCGACTCAGGCGGCGGCTGCTGCGGCGGCGACGGCGGCGTCTGCGCATCGACTTTGGCGGCGCTCTCTCTCGGCCGCTGGCTCCCTAGCGTCACGCTCGGCCACGTCACGTCAGCGCTCGGTGGCAACCGGCGGAAGGCTGGCGCGCGGACGCGCAGCGCCGGAAGCTTCCTGGCGACGCGAATCCCCCGTGGACCCCGCGTCGCCGCACCCGTAATAGCGTACCCGCTCCACTTATGGCGGCCTCCCAGCTGACTGGCCAGCAGGTCAGCGCCGAGTCGGCCGCGCCGGCGTCGGCGAGGCCTCGTTCGCACGCCGAAAGCGCGTCGGCTGACGCTGGCGACTGCCGCACCGCTCGCTCGCCAACCGAGCGCGTCGCACGTCGGAGCCGCGGGAAAGAGCAGCGCTCTCGCTCCGCGGAGTCGCGCTCACAGCTCCGGCCAGAGCGAGCGGTCGGTACTTGCAGCCGGAGCGCGGCGTTTCCGGCTTCAGCCGCGCCGCAGGTACTCCGGCCGAGACGCGGCGGAGCCGGAAACGGCGCCGCGCGAAAAGACCTGCCTAGAGCAACAAGCTCGGCGCATGCGCGCATCCGCCGGAGTCCTCGAGGCAGAGAGCGAGTCGAAGGGCGACTGGCGACTGTCCTTCATCAGTGGCGCGACTACGGGCGCGCGCCGGATTTCCGGTCCGTCAGAGCCGACGCCGACGCGGACGGCATCGACGTCCCGAGGGGGAAGCGGGAAAGCGGGCGGTGACTGAGCGCGGCACGCCGTTGTCAATTGCGGATGGAACTTAGTGTTTAATGAGACGGCGCGACTGGGCGAATAGATCGACGCGTGTCGCCTACGAGGTGGCTCGCGCTTCGCGAAGCGTTCACAGGTGGCTCTACCTGGCGGCGGAGCAGCGAAGCCGGCCCAGCGAGCGAGTCGCGGCGAAGTTCTCTGCGAAAAGCGCCGCAAAAGACGCAGCGCTACGTCGGTTCTTGTAACAAATGTAAATATAAATAAAATAACAAACAAATAAACAAATAAACAAAATCAATATATAAATATAATAAATACATACAAGTATATGTCTGTCGGTATAAATAAATATATATGTAAACATATATATGTATCGCTGTCGGTTCGGCAAGAGGCGGATCGGCCGATACGAGCCCCATGTTTGGTTATTTTTTCTCTCACCTGTGGTTGCTTCGCTCGCTGTGACGCTTTGGACGGACGCGAGGTCTCTCGAGCTCTAGATGCTATGCTGCTGATCGGGAGCGCTGCAGCGACTTGACGGCGCTCGAGGCGACCGAAATCTACGATGACAGAGAGCTCTCTGTCTCTGTAGGGGCCGTCAGGGGCGGATGTAGTACCCAGGATTTAGACACGACACGAAGACACCTTGCCTTCATCTAACTGGAGGCTGAACAGGGCGTGCCGCGGTAATTCGGCGCCCGGCGCGAATTTTCCGCTTTTTAAGACGCTGCAGCCCCGGACCGCCCGCTCTGCACGGCTTCCTGGCCAAGTTCGACGCTAGCGGCGTTACTTCGCTGGCCGCCTGCGGAGCGACGCGCGGCGCGACGCGCGGAGCTCGAAGAAGCCTTCGAAGAACCTTCGGTCCCTTCGTCCGTTGTTTACAGCGTTTGTTTCCCTTCGTTGTTTGCAGCCTTCGTTTGATTGCTTCGCTGGGCCAGCTGCTGCCTAGTTACATGCAGGCGACCGACATTGGTGTGCCAATAGTTCTCTCTCTCTCTCTTGGCCATAAGACGCAAAGGTGCCCAAACAATTAAGTGGAGGCCCCGAGTCTTCAGGCGACGTTCAGTTGCGTCTAGAACCATTGCCATTTCGACGCTGGGCACCCTCAGTCTGTCCTCAGTCTGACCTCGACTGCGGTGGCCCAGAAGAGAGCGGCAGCTTCCGAATTATGTTGACTACGGATCGCATGTGCCATTTTTAGTCAAAGCACGGCTATTTTGGTAGCTGGTCAATCATCTGCAACTCTCGCTAACTTGAAAGACGTGGCGCTCGCTCCGATTGACGCATCATGGTACCGGAAAATGTATATACATATATATATATATACGTACATATACATATAACAGTATCAAAATAGTCACATTATAACATGTGTAGTTATATAATACAGAAAAATACCCATACACACACACGATGTATGTATACGAGCAGCTCAATACCTTTGGACTCGCTTTGCTAAGTCACAGTAGTTTCGTAACAGAAGACCCCGCTGAGCCATCCTGCCTCTTGACGCAAAAACGCCACCTTGCGGCGTGATAGACTTTCTCGCTTTTTGTTTTTATAATTATACAATACAATAATACAAATATGTACTAATAAATAATAATAGAGTAATGTAATATAATGTATATGTAAACTGATTTATTGAAAATGTGAATATGCATATGCGTGCAATAACCGGTGGAGCCATGCCCCGCCGGAGTCGCGGGCGCTACGCGAGACTCACGGTTTTAAGAACAGGGACCACACAGCTTCCTAGCTGGAAACGACGTCGGAGATGACGTCCTAGAAGCACAGCCGCCGCAATGCCGTCCGTTTCGCGTGCATAATTTCGAGATCTGCCAGAAGCAGGCTTTATTATCTGGCCACCAGCTGCCGAGGGCGGTCACCGCGAAGGGCCTCACCCCCTTCGTCCGATAGCAAGCGGTCAAGAGAGACCGGGCTATGGCCGCGCACTTCTCGACCTTGTTCCGGGCCTCCGTGGGCCTCCGCGGACATCCGCGCTGCAGTAAAAAAATATCGTCCTTTCGACGATTATATATAAATATAAATATACATATATAAATATAAATAAATAAATATATATAAATATATATATATATATATATATATTCTAGAGCCTGAAAATGCAAGGAAGTTCTCCTGTATAGAGGCAAAATGTATTGCTGCTGCGTGCCGCTATTTATTGCAGACATACTTCTGCACATCGGCCTCTTCCACTTGCTACGACTAGGCGCTTCGAAAAGCGAATTCCGCCGAATATCCGGTCGCGCGGTGAATAGGTTTAGCACCGTTGCGCGCGTCGTGCTTGCGGTGCTAAACTCTGATTGGTTGGCACCGGAAGCTGCCTGGCAGCAGCAGCAGCAGTAGCTATCGCGTTCGTGATTCGCATCGCGGTGAAAGCAGTCGCATGCCTTGAAGCCTTCACGCGCTTGCGATATAAGTATAATTCATTTGTATAGCGCCACAAGAGAACTTAATCTCTATTCAGGCGCTTCGCAAATGCCTCGGGGTTCGAGCCCCCCACGACCTCTGCCAGACCTTTGTCGGGGCGAGCACCTTAACCACTGGACCAAACCAACTCGATCGAATAGCCTTCGCAGAAACCGGAGGCGTCCGCGCCGGAAAGGACGTCGTCTTCGCGTGGCGTCACGAAGTGGCTCATCGCGGGGCTCTGAGTGGCGGCGGGTCGTCGTCGTAGGAGAAAATCTCGCTCAGTCCTAGCCGCTCGGTGCGAGCGAAGCAGACGAAGCAGACGCCGCCGAACGCTCGGCCGCGCTCTCTGGATCGGCGAGGTCGAAGGTCGAAGAAAGCAGAAAACGGCGGCAAGCGAAGCGCTCGAAGGCGAGCGCTTCGCTCAGTCGAACTTTCTAGAGTAGAGCTGAAGTACGGCTAGAGTAGGGCGGAAGCTAGCGCATCGGCGCGGTGGCTTCGCGAGCGCGACAATGGACCGGAAGTAGCTTGCGCCCTCTCTTCTTCTCAGCGTCCCGAGGTAAGCAGGCAATGCTAGCGAGCTGAAACAATGAGGTCCATCGATCTTACAGCACGCTCGCGTGACGCTTTACGAGCGCATCGCGTTAGGCACGGCCGCCGCATCGATCCGGCTCCGGCCGCTGCGGCGACGGTAGAACGACGAGCGGACGAGCGGAGAGACAAGACGCACGACGAGCGAGCCGATGACCCGGCAGTCCCGGCTGCGCGCGATCGTATGCGCACGGCAGTACCTACTCGACGCCATTTCCTCCTCAGGAGTGACAGATCAGACGACGTACTGCGGCGGCGGCGGCGGCGGCGGCGGCGGCGGCGGCGGCGGCGAAGCGGCGGCGAAGCGGCGGCGGCGGCGGCGAAGCGGCGGCGGCGAAGCGGCAAGACGCGTCGTTGCCGTCGTCAAGCGGCGACCGCCGCATCGTGCAGCCCGTCACCGCCGCCACCGGTTTTCAGCAGGGCGGCGTGCTCAGGACATACTTTTCAGACGCAACCCCTTGCATCCCTCTCGCTCCTGGGGACGATGATATATATATAGTAATATGCAAAAATAAATAAACGTAGAAAAATCGCCGCCTACAGGATTCGAACGCGAGACTTCTGGGGACAGTGTCCACGATATTAGTCCCAGGTGCAAATCCTCGACGTAAGTCAATTTTCTTAGCTTTATGAGAGCGAAAGAAACGCGAAACAGTTCACAGGAAACGCTATCGCGAGTCGCACCATTTCAGGGACCTTGCACCGCCCTATTGGTCGAGAGAGCAGCGGCGCTGCCCTAGCCTCGCGACACTCGCGATGCGGGCGACGCCTCTTTTCCGCAACTCAGCCTTTGAAAAAAGAACAGTTAGTAAGACGGCAGCCTACCGCGGCCGGCGATAGTCGACACTCCATATTTTGGGAGCAGGGGTCAGATTCACGTCGAGGCTTCACCCTCTGCTCGCACCGCTAAGAGTTTTCATAACGGTTCTGTCGCACTGTCCCGCTGCAGTCCGCCAATGAGAGCAGCAGCCATTTGAGCGACCGACGCTTGGTCTTCGAAGAGCTGCCGCAAGCTGCTGGAATGACAGCGAGCGATGCTCTTTCAACTCAAGGATACGACGTCAGCAGATGGCTCACGGCTTGCGCCCCGACGCGGCTCGAAACCCGCGCCGCCATTCGATCTCTCGCGTCAAACAAAGCGTCGCCGCGCGCGCTCTGGTCGGCGCGAGGCGGATCGGCGGTGCAAAAAAAAATGTTCCCCGGTGCCGATCGCAGGTCTCGGATCGATCTCAGAAGTTGGCGAGTGTGCGCGAGCGCGCGCACATCCGGCGGCAAGGCGGTAGAGGCAGCTCCTTGCAGAGGTCTCGTTTCTTGGAGTTGCGCCGCGCTCTCTTCGGAGCCGAGTGGACGCGCGCGCCAAGCGAGCGCCGGATGTGCGCGAACTTTGTCAGACCAGCGTCAGTCTCTCCATCCTCTCCTCCGAGTGCGCCGCGAGTTTCCGAAGTCTCTAAGCTTTGGCGAACATCCCGTAAAGAGAGATGGACCTGCGCACGGGCGTGCGCACCGTGTGCCGCAGCCATCTCGCCGCCTCGTAGGCGTGCGATACGCCGGTGCGGCACATGCACAGCGGACAGCGGAGCGTCGGCCTCCACGCTTTCGGCTGCGGCGGCAGGTCGGGAAAAAGCGGCTTCCGGCCGCCGCCGCGATGGCCACGACTTTGGCGAGGCCCGTCGGCCGCCGGCCCCCGCCGCCCTTGCGCCACCTCCGCGGCGTCCGATCTGTGCCGCTGAGACGCGCCGATTGGCGGCAGCGACGTCCTATCCGTCGTCGTCGACGACGACGACGACGTCTCATGGGCCCGCGTCGACGACCGAGCGCCCGCCGCCACCGTGCCGCCGAGCCGCGGAAGGCGGGCGAAGGCAGCGGGCTTGTTGCGCCGCGCACGCGCGCGCTCGGAGGGCGACGAAGAGTCGCGAGACGGCGACTCTTCTTCGTCGCCCGCGACTCGGCTTGAGACGCTCGAACGGCCGTCTGCGTCATCGTGGCTGTCGCCGGGCGTGCCGCTTTCGTCATCATCTTCTTCGTCTTCGTCATCTTCATCTCCTTCATCGTCGTCTTCCGCCGCGCTCGCCTCTGCCTCGTCTACTTCCTCGTCGCTTTCTTCTGACCTTTCGTCGCTGCCGCCGCCGCCGCCACCGTCGTCTTCCTGCTGCGTCACGTCGCTGTCGCCGCCTCCAACGTCCGGCTCGCCGTCTTCGTTCTCGTCGTCTTCGCCGTCTCCGAGATCTCGGCCGTCCGCGAGCGCGCGCGCCTCTTCGGCGCTCGCCGCCCCGTCGCCGTCGCTCGCTTGAGTGGCGTAGTCGCTTCCGCCGTCGGCGCCCTCTTCGCCCGCGCTCGGCGCGGCGTCTGCGGACGCGGCCGCACTTTCGGGCGCCTCCTCCGCCGCCGCCGCTGCTGCTGCGGCTGTTTCGTCCGCTTCCGGCAGACGTGCGCCGCCGCCCCCGCTGGCGGAGCTGGACGAGCGGCGGCTCGGGCTTCGCGCGGCGGCGGCGGCGTCGTCGCCGCCGCCGCCGGCGTCAGGACTACGCTGCAGCGCGTCGGGCGTCTGCAGCAGAGTGGCGGCGAGGAACGTGTCCCACAGTTCGTCGGGCTCGAGCTCGGGCGCAGTCCGAGTGGCGGCCGCGGCGAGTTTCTTACTCAGCCGGCCTTTGATGTGTATGAACGTCGGGTCGGTGGGCACGCTGATGAACTCGGCGTCCGCAGCGGCGGCGATGGCGGACGCTTCGAGCAGCCGCTGCGTCCTCGCGTGCAGCTTCGTGCTCTCTCTTGGCCTGAAACGACAGCGCCGCGGCGAGCGTCGTGACGAAGAGCGTCGTCATCGAGGGCGAGCGATCGGCGAGAGAGAGAGAGCGAGAGAGACAGAGAACGAGAGAGAGAGAGAGAGAGAGAGAGAGAGCGAGAGAGAGAGAGAGAGAGAGAGAGCAAGCGCGCCCGAGTGAGCGAGCGAGCGCATGGTGGACGGCGTCGAGTCGGGGCAGGCAGGCCCAACGTGGCCGCTGCGGGCGACGGCGGAGCTGCGTCGCGGGTGGAGCCGCTCGGCGTCGCAAAGACAGAGGGGCAACTGCTTCGCGCTTCGAAACCGAAGCACTTCCGGCGCACGAGTCGCGCCGCTGGCCAGGGCGCTTGGCCTTAATCTAGCATAACGGCCATGATGACGACTAGTATGTCGTGCTTGACCCGCAAGATGAAATTCTGACTCTGATGTGCCCGGCCCGCCGAGCGGCTGAGCTCTTTCGTGCCGAGCTAAAACACTGCACCCGCGCCTATTCGAACCTCGTCGTGCCCTCAGGATTCTCTACGCACAATAAATTAGCTGTTACATTCATACACTTAAAGTAAGAATCTTTCGCTCGACAGTCTGCGCCCGACTGAGCAACTCAATGCCGCCATTCTTACGCAATGACATCGCCTCTTGCGCTGGAACTCACTTCCGACTTGTATCATGACATCTCCTGACTTGATTGATCACATTAAAAAACCCAACTAAAAACGCATCTATTTACCACAGCACTTAGTCGGTCCCTGTGATTCGACCTTAATGTGCCTATGCGTGCTGACATTGCATGCTGACACTAATCATACTTTAGATGCTGACGCTGTGCATATTGCCCCTAACCATGTTATTCTTGTCGTTTATTGAGCATGCAACAACTAACCATTTGATCGTGCTTCTTTTGCAGCTGACTTTAAGTGCGTAGAAAGAGATTGAGCTCTCCGAGGGCGCTATATCAAATGTACTATCTATTGTCTGTCGTGAGCGTCGCAGTTGCCACATTACTCCACTTCTCGCCGACCAGCACTGGCTACCAGTCAAGCAACGGATTGACTTCAAGGTTTTGTCGCTCACTTTTAGGTCCCTTCATTCTATGGCTCCAGCCTATCTCTCCGAGATACTCCCCCATCAGGCCAAGCATCGTACCACCCACTTCTCGGAATCCAACAGTCTAGAAATACCTAGTACAAACCTTAAATCCTTTGGAGACCGTGCATTTAGTTCGTATGCTCCCACAGCCTGGAACTCCCTCCCAACATGCGTCAGAACATCCCCTGACTTGACCACATTAAATTTTTTTTTAAAAACACCTATTTAGGACAGCATTTAGTGGGTCCCTGTGATTCTTCCTTCATTTGCTTATGCGTGCTGACACTGTGCATGCTGCCACTAACCACATTTGCATGCTGACCCTGTGCATGTCACCCCTAACCATGTTATTCATTTTGTTTGTCTTTCAAGCATGATTTTACTTACCATTCAATTGCATTTCCCTTTGCAGCAAATGTAAAGCGCCTAGTCAAGTATTATTTATTATCTATTTATTATTATGTTATTATTTTATTATAGTATTATTATTTATCATTCTTCTCGCCCGCGGGGCTCGCTCAAGGTGCTCAATGGCCTTGACCTCGACCTTGCTCCGCGCTGGCCGTCGCCGGCGCGGAAAGAAAAGCGAGTCACCCCGGAAGTCCTTCGTATATTTGCTTCCATCGAACGGCCCGCTTGGCGATCTCGTCGCGCAGTTTCTGGTCGTCGCTCCTTCTCGCACCTTCACCTCCTCGCGGCTTCTTCTCTGCAAAGCAGGCGCCATAGCTTCGAAGCTTCGAGGCGTCGCCGCCGCCACCGCGGGCTGCGCGCGCTACGGCGAGTCGTGGACGGAGGCGGAGGCGGCGGCGGCGGCGGCGGCGGCGGCGGCGGCGGCGGCGGCGGCGGCGGCGGCGGCGGCGGCGGCGGCGGCGGCGGCGGCGGCAGCGGCATCCTGCGGGCGCTGCTAAGCAGCAAGCCCGCATATAATAGTTGTAATATATATAATAGTTATAATAGTGACTATAGCTATATCGGCGAAATATCGGCGAAATATATATATATATATATATACGTTATATATATATAATATTAAATATATATATATATATATATATATATACGCTATATCGGCGAAAATCAGCAGCGCCGGTGGACGCCAGAAAGAAAGCTCTGCTTCCAAATCCTAGGCTATATGTGCGTGCGTTCGTGCGTGCGTGCGTGCGTGCGTGCGTGCGTGTGGGTTCAATTCACAATGAATTGTGAAACAGTTTCTGCGAAACGGTGACGACGCTCGGGAGCGAGGCTTTTCGGCAGCGCCTGGCGGCCAGGTCACGTGCCGCACGCACGCACGGTCACGTGCCGCACGGTCACGTGCCGCACGCACACGCTGTCACGCATTCGAGGCCAGCGTGCGAGCTTGTGTAACTTAGGGGGGGGAGAGGTGGAGGAACGAGTTGGGAACCGATCGGGCGTGCTCGGGCGGAGTTTTGCCGTGATTCGCTGGGCGAAAACGTTGCGCCTCGCCCGAGAACCGCTGGAACGGATTTCCAGCAAGGCCATCTTCACAGCGAGTCATTTCACGACGTGTCTCGAACGCAGAGCTTCAGCGAGTGCTGGCGGCATGTGGCGAAGGAGCGAGAAACTGCGGATGGACAGCGAAACGCCCGAAACGCTGAATGCACCGAGGCACCTGCTCCTCCCCCCCGAGCGTCGCAGGGCCCGCTTCGCCTCCCCTCGCGTGGCGAGCGACGACGGTAAGCGAAGCAGGGTGCGTGCGGTGCTTCCGGTGCGCTTCCGAGAGAGCGCCAGTTGGATCAGTCAACGCCGTGGCGCATCCGCGAAGGCGCCGTTGCTACGCGCGGCGAGAGCGTAGAGCTGCGAGCGTGAATTATTTAGTGTGCGTCCCGAAAGCCCGTCCTTCGTCAATCTTTCAGTACCGGGCTTAGCGGAAGTCGAGCGAGCTAGGGGCAGGAGACGCGCAATGGCGGCTACAGCAAAAGCAGCAGCAGCAGCAACTGTAGCAACAGCAGCAGCATCATCAGCCATAGCAGGCGTTGCAACAACCGAAGTAAGCGTCGGGTGCTGCATTGGCTAGCTGCCACTATACCAATTGTACTCTCTCACCGTCCTCGCCCACTTTGCCTGATCGCGACAACTTAGCAAGAGAGTGCGTTTTTGAGAAAGAAATGTGAGGGTTGAGAAGGTGGGCAGGGTAGGAGAACGAAGAGAGAGAGAGAGAGAGAGAGAGAGAGAGAGAGAGAGAGAGAGAGAGAGAGAGAGAGAGAGAGAGAGAGAGACAGAGAGAGAGAGGGAACGGGAGAGAGTGAGTATTCGAGGGAGAGAAACCGAAAAGAGCCTTCGTCGGATGCAAGTGGGCGGATAGAAGAAGAGACATACAGACAGGCAGACAGACAGACAGACAGACAGACAGATGGAGAGAAAATTGAGATACAGGAAGACAGAGGTCGCATACAGAGGCATAGATCACGGACAGAGACAGGCTGTCGATCAAAGAGGCAGAGATCAACTGATCAAAGCAGAGATAAAGTAAAGAATGCTAGGAGGAAGGCGGGGCCATGTAGACAGACCGAGATAGGACAGTAGAAGAAACACGCACGCAAACCCACGCACACATAGAAACACACGCAAACACGCACGCACGCACACACACATGTCTACCTCTACAATAAGCTAAATTAGTTAATTACTTGGTCTCTTTGTCGGTCCCTGAATTCATATATTTACGACGAGTCTCTCTTCGCACTATTTATAGTCTAGTTTGGTCCAGCGGTTAAGGTGCTCGCCCCGACTAAGGTCTGACTGAGGTCGTGGGCTCGAGCCCCGAGGCACATGTGAAGCGCCTGAATAGAGATTAAGTTCTCTTGGGGCGCTAGGAATTATACTTTTATATATTTTATAGTCGTATGACAAGGTCGTATCAGCAATAATGCCTTGATGTTTTAAAAGGGACGGAGCAGGAAAAAATATTGCTAATTTGCACGTGCAGTCGTAGTTGAAATCGAGAATAAAAAAAATGCTAGAACTTAATAGGACTACGAACTTTAGGGGTTTTCAAAGGAGCTGCCATGGCATTCGGCGCAAGAAAAAGTTGCCAAATTTATTTAAAGTGAGTCTTACATTTGCGCTGGTGGCTTCGTGTTTACCAGTCTCATTAAATGGCTGCCAATTTATGGCAGACTTAAAAATTATTTTGCAGCCGGAACACTTTTTTTTAATGAATATCAATTCTCAAAGAAAAGAAGCTGAATAGACAGTAAGCGTTTTCGGCAACAACGACGTGCTGTAGAGACGCAAGGGGACACGCACTGCTGCACGCGGCTGTGAGCTCTAGACACTGGAAGCCAGAGACGTCGTCACCAGCAACAAACGTGTCGGACAGACCGCGAAAAGAAGAAGCAGACGCGCGGCGAACACACGCAACGCAACGTTATAACCGCTGTAACCGTTTGTTAGTTGCGCCTGCCTTAACGGGCCGGACAGATGCCAGTAAAGGTGCTAAACTGGATACTGCCGAAGGTGATAGGAAAAGGAGATAGAAGGAAAAGGTGATTGAAAAGGTCACCTTCTATCACCGAAGGTGATAGAAGGTGACCTTTTTCGCCAGCGACAAGCTTCTGTGCCGGAAGTGAATGAAGCAGCGGCTGTCGCACGACGACTTCGAGAGTCTAATTGTCCCCGTCATAAACGACGAGTTAAAACCTAGCATCAAAGAAACCTTGAAACCAAGCAAGAAACGAGTAATAGAGAGAGAGAGAGAGAGAGAGACAGAGAGAGAGGGAGAGAGAGAGAGAGAGCAGAGAGAGAGAGAGAGAGACAGAGAGAGAGAGAGAGAGAGAGAGAGAGAGAGAGAGAGAGAGAGAGAGAGAGAGAGAGAGAGAGAGAGAGAGAGAGAGAGAGAGAGAACAGGGAGTGAGAGAGAGAGAGAGAGAACAGGGAGTGAGAGAGAGAGAGAGAGAGAGAGAGAGAGAGAGAGAGAGAGAGAGAGAGAGAGAGAGAGAGAGAGAGAGAGAGAGAGAGAGAGAGAGAGAGAGAGAGAGAGAGAGAAGAGAGGAGAGAGAGAGAGAGAGAGAGAGAGAGAGAGAGAGAACAGGGAGAGAGAGAGAGAGAGAGAGAGAGAGAGAGAGAGAGAGAGAGAGAGAGAGAGGCTGGCAAAAGAGAAGACTGACAAGCTGCTGCATTGTCCTAGCTAAGGCGTAGACAGACAGAGGCGGAAAGACAAGTAAACGTGCGAACCGATAAGGAGACAGACAGACAGGCGAGAAAAGAGACATGTCGGGCGGACAGACCCTCATTCGTACGGAAAGCCGCTCAGCCGCTTTGAACTCTCCCGTGGAAAACTCTCCGGGCGTCACGCCCACTTAGCCCACGTGCTCGAGGCTTTTCTTTTCAGCGCGGATTTTCAGACGGAGTCAAACTCCGCGGCGAACGGCGAGTTGAACATCGAAGGCGACGCCGCCGCCGCCGCCGCCGCCGCCGCTGCCGCCGCCGCTCGCGGCGACTCACGCGCGCAGACTGCTTCTCTCCTCCCTGTGAGAATGGCGCACGGGCGGCACGTCCGCCGCATTCTGCCGGCTGCGGCTGCGGTGGCGGCATCCTGACCCTGACGCTGACGCATTCTGCCGGCGGCGGCACCGCGACCGCCGAGCGCCGCCTCCGGCGCTTCGGCTCGCACGCAATTTTTGCCGCTCTCAGAGCTCCGAGTCCTGCTTTCGCATTCTCTCAGGCCTTCGCAGCCTCCTTCTCGCGGCGCGGCGCGAGCGCTCGCTCCGCTCCGCTCAGGGCGATCGGCGTCGCGTCGCGTCGAGAAGCTCGAGCCTATCCGGCATCGGTCGCGAGAGCGCGCGCGCGCGCGAGCGCCGCCGATGTCGGAAGGAAGAGGAGGCGGACAACGAAAGCTTCGCCTTCGGAAGACGCACTCGGGCCGCTCGCTGCCATTCGCTGGCTCTCCCTCGGTCGGGAGCGTTTTCGCGTCGCGACTCGTTGCCCTAGCGACGGCGAGCGCGATTGCGTCGCCGTCGTACGCTCCGAGCAGCTGCAGCAGCAGCAGCAGCAGCAGCAGCGGCTGCGTTAGCGCCGTCCTCACCCTTGGCGCGTGTGGACTGAAAGTTGGCGAGGAGCCGCCGCCGCTTATCGTCCATGTTCGCGTCGCTCGCGCGCACTCGTCCCGCTCGCGTCGCAGGAGGCTGGCGACGCTGGCGACGAAGCGGCGCTCTCGTCACCGTCGCTACGTGGCTACCAAGACTACTCTCGGCCAGAGCGCGCGTGCGCGCGCGTCCCAGCGCCCCGAGCGAGTCCTTTCAGAGCGGCTATTGGCTGCGCGGTCGAAGGCGCCGGCTGTTCGATCTATTGTGCTCCGCGCTTAGGGCACGCGCGCGAACACCTGGCGGGCGGACCGCCTTCGGCTTTCCGCTCTGTGCTTCCGTCGGCGCTGTCGCACGGCTCGTCCGGCGATTGAGCGGCCGCCATACGCCGGCGACGAACTGGACGCGCCGCCGCCGCCGCGCGAAACCGGCTGCGCCGCCGCAGCGACCTCGGACCTTGTGCGCCAGTTAGCAGCCGCCGCGCGGTGAAGAGCGGCGGCGGCGGCGGCCGCCGCCGTCGAAGCGGCCGAAGGCTTCCTCTGTTTGAAGAGGCGACCGGCGATGTTTACGCTTCCGCAGCAATCGATCGCTTCCCGTTTTCGCTAGAGCCTCGCACCGCGAGTGCAAAGCCTCGCGGCTTCGCGCGCGCCCTCGGCGTCCGAGTGCTCCGCGGGCGCTCGCTCGCAGCCCACTCGCACCGAGCGGGCTGAGTCGGCAGCGCGTCCGACGGTCCGTGCTCGTCGTCGCAGCGCGAACCGGCGCGAGCGCGACCCCTCTTGACTAGCGAGCTCCTCCAATAGGCTCTCGTCGTGAGGGCGCCTGCACTGACGAAGGCTGCAGATGGCGGCTGCATTGACGACGGCTGCAGACGGCGGCTGCAGGCGCAACTGTGGAGCGCGACGCCGGTGCGCGGTGGCGCGCGTCAGCTACGGCGGCGCCGGCTCGTTCGCGAGAACACCTATACCGCATCGTCACTTCACCTTCACCTATGCCGCATCGTCCTGCGGCATAGGTGAAGCGCCTGAACAGTGTCTGGCGCTGGAGCAGCTGTGAGGAAGGGGCGGAGTCCGAGCTGGGAGCGGCAGCAGACGGCAGCCGGAGGGAGGCGCGGTTCGCGAAGGAAATATATATATATATATGTATATATATGTATATATAAAAATAAAATTCTTGCGCAGGTTCAAGTGGGCTTGTCAAGTAAAAGCTTCGCATCAGACTCTCAAAATGAAAGCGCAGAGTTCCTTTTGTAATATAGTGATTATGTATATATATATATATATATATATGAACCTGAACCTGCGCAAGAATATCTAATTCTTTAGCGTCTCTGAATACATGATGTCCTCCTTATACCAAATAATGTACTTCTTCCGAAATTGATACCGATTGCCGAAGGCGCGGCACCGCGGCCGCACTTATGCTCATCTTTTCGAGCCAATGGATCATAGGAAGGCATTTCCTTCATCTGGAGGAACATCCTCGATCCGCGCGCTCTCGCGACCACGTGTCCGCTCTGTTGCTCACTGAGTGGGCTAGTTACTCTCGGGCTTGGGGGCGGGGTGGGAGGGGAGGGGAGGCAAGAGGCTCCGCTGATATCCGCTCGCTTATCGGCGCCACCGAGTAAACTCGAAGGAGGCGCGCGAAAGTGTTGACCTTCGATACCTTTCGGTGACCTTTGAAGCAGCGACGGTCAGAGCACCCGGATGTCGTCGTCGTCGCTGTTTAGCAGCCGCAGACCATTTTCAGAGCGGTTAAAGGTTAGCAGCGACTCCGTAACCGCAGGATCGCAGACGAAACCTCGCCTCAGAAGGCGCCCTCCTTCGAGTCGGACCGAAGAGGCCGCGCGCCGAAGGCGAGCCGCCGGACGAAAGCATCGTGAACCGCTCTCCAAGGCCGCCAGCTTCTGTGGCGGCCTTGGAGAGCGGTGCCATCTGCCAAGGAAGACGTAAGGGGTAAAGGACGGCAGCAGCCTCGGCCCCGCAGTCTCTGACCCTTCGGCCATCGACCTTTAGAAGGGGACGGCTTCAGCCTCCGCACGCCACTCTCTTCTCACGCCCTTAGGCGGGGCAGGGCGGGGCGGGGCGGGCGAATATCAGACGGCCGCCGCGCGGCGCAGGCACAGGCATCGAGGCGCAGCTGCTCGAGCGGGTCAGCAAATCGCGGAAAGAATGGTCGCGGCTCTCCGCAGCCGCCTCTCGCTGTAGCTCGCTCGCATGATGAGAGTTCCGGTGGTGGTCGTGGCGCGACGCTGCTGCGAGCGGTTCGATCGCTGTGCAAATCTCGCGCGCGGCCGTGTTTGCGTCGCTTGTCTGCGCCGCGCCGCGCTCGCTCCGCGCGTCGCTTGTCTGAGCCGCGCCGCGCTCGCTCCGCGCGTCGCTTGTCCGCGCCGTCCTTTACCGCGGCGACGATGCGAAGAAGAAGAATGGCGGCGCGCGCGTCTTTTCTTCTCAATTTCGAGCGGCAAGAGTGGCTGCATCGATCTGGAAAACTCGCTCCGACGGTCGCCTCTCGCTCACTCTTTGTCTCTCTTTCTTTCTCCACTGCGAACTAGAGGGGCCGCTCGCCATATCATTGACCAGACGCGAGTGTAGTTTGACATTCTCCGAGCGGAACATACGCAACACCATGCAGAACACCGAAGCGGGCTCAAAGACCTTTATTCACACGGATGCCGCAGGGGGCCAGTGCGCGGCTGCCCTGCCTGGCGTTCTCGACGGAACTCGCCGGGCCTTTGCCGCACGTTACTTAAATATCACTGCCATAGATCAAAACAGCCCATAAACCAGCGGCGGTGTCATAATCTCTGCTGACCCACAAGTCGCTCTAAACCATAAACTGGCCGTAGCAGGAATAATAGCGTAACACATGCTATTGACCCATAAACCACTAACATCTCAAAATAGCCTCACTCTCCTTGATCTCAAGATCAAATGGGGCAGCAACAAAACATGACATCGCAACAGCGCATTAATAGTAATGCCATCCTTAGCTACCTTCTCATCTAGCACGAGCCCAGGTAACGGCCGCTCGGAAGAGGCAGGTGATAGCGCGGCCTTTCCTAAGCTGCCGGCTGTGTAGGTACGAGCTTTGCCACATCGCAGAGCCATACATCTTTCCACCGCGCCACCAGTCTGTAATGCGCTACCAGTCTCTGCCACCGAGCGAGGCTTACGGGCATACGCCCTAGCGGTGGCCGCTGTCTCGTTTTTGTCAGCCGTCTTCCCCTGGAATGCAAGCGGCGTCGTCCGTGAGACAGAGACAGCCTCGAGTCTCCTGTACAACTGCCTCGAAAGTCAAGGCACCGAGGCGGTTCGCCTCGCTGGCCCGCGCAGCTTTTGTCGCCTGAGCTGCATCGCATTCGAGCGGCACGTCGCCACCCAACGGCTGCCAGCATCCTCAAAGTCTTGCACCAAAGTCGCTGTTCGAATTCGCCAGCATTTCGAAGACAGAGGCTACCGCACTCTGCGCTATCATCTGCTGCTGCCTCGGTCCTCTCATCCGACCGCACGGCAAGCAACTCGCGTGCCTTCTCGGCGAGCGTCTCTCTCGCCCGCCTCCTTAGCGGGCGCTTCACGCACTTCCGCCTACGCGAATGCTTCGCTCCGTGCCGTTGATTCCTCTCCGAAACCTTTAGCGCTGTCTTGCTCTCTAACAATGCCTCCCGGGTCAACGTCACCTCTCTGGCAGACGCCGCCGCCTCTCAGCCGGACGCTGCCGCCTTTCTTCCAGACGCTGCCGCCTTTCTGCCGGACGCTGCCGTCTCTGTGCCGGATGCCTCCGGATGCGCTCGTGGACTCTGCCGCAGTCTCTGCGGGCTCTGCCTCAGCCGCCGGGCACACCGTCGGCGATTGCTGCTGCAACTTCCGGTCACTCCGGTCGTCATTCTCTGCCGAAATAGCTAGTTGTTTGACATTCTCCGAGCGGAACATACGTAACACCATGCAGAACACCGAAGCGGGCTCAAAGACCTTTATTCATACGGATGCCGCAGGGGGCCAGTGCGCGGCTGCCCTGCCTGGCATTCTCGACGGAACTCGCCGGGCCTTTGCCGCACGTTACTTAAATATCACTGCCATAGATCAAAACAGCCCATAAACCAGCGGCGGTGTCATAATCTCTGCTGACCCATAAGTCGCTCTAAACCATAAACTGGCCGTAGCAGGAATAACAACGCAATAAATGCTATTGACCCACAAACCACTAACATCTCAAAATAGCCACAGCGAGGGCGCAACTAGACTCGCCTTCCGACTCTGCCGCTCTCTGCGCCTCGCTCTGCGGGCGACGGCTGCGGCGATTTGCACCGTTCGCCGCCAAGTGCGGGTTGTTAAGAATAACAATGATAATGACGCATGATAATATTAATGACTGACAATGATGATAATGAGAAAAACGTAGGTGGTTCGCGCTCAGAGGGCTAAGTCGATTTCTGAGCGAAAAAACATTCAATGTAAAGGAAGCGATTGCCTTTCGAATCCGAAAGTTCCAGAATGCCGCCTGTCGCTAAGGTGCCGATCTTCAGCGAGGGAGAGCGAGTTGCTGGGCGCAAGTGCGTGCTCTGCCAGGGAATGCGAGTGAGTGCCCGGATTTCCGACGCCCCAGTCTTCCCGGCGGTCGGACTGAGCGGGCGCAAGGTAAAGCAACAATGGCCGCAGGGCTCGAAATGAGGGTGGCCGGAATCTGCGCGCCGATCGAACGCTCTAACCCCTTTCATAGTAATGATAGTGGCGTTCGGATAGTGACGAGTTGAGCGTACAGATAGTGACAAGTTGAGCGTACGGATAGTGGCGAGTTAAAAATCTGGATAGTGACGAGTCGAACGTACGAATAGTCGTGAATTGAACGTCGAACCTCGCCGCTTGCCCTGCAACTGTTCTCCCGACGACTCGCCGCTTTGTGTGGGGGAGACACTACAGCTGGGGGCGATCGCCGTAGCGATCGATAACACTTCGTCTGTCGCCGCGATCGGTCGCCGAGCGCAACGGGAGCTCAAAAAAGTGACGTCGACTGAAGATCGGTTAGAATGCGCCATGCTAGGTTAGATCGTACAGAGGCTCAGTTAACATAGAACTAGGTCAGGTCAGATCGGACTAGGTTAGGTTGGATCAGACTAGATTAGGTTAATAATAATAATAACAATAATAATTCACTTTATTAAGCGCCCTCAGAGAACTTAATCTCTCTCTAGGCGCTTTACATTTGCTGTAAAGTGAAATGCAATGGAATGGTAAGTAAAATCATGCTTGAAAAAGGTTGGCTCAGACCCGAGGCTTACGTTAGAACGGGCGAAGGCTTACGTTACATCGGTTAGGTTACGTTGAATATGAAAAATACCTAGGTTACATCAGACTAAGGCTTAAGTTAAATCCGATTAGGTTTGATTAGATCGAACTGGGGTTACGTAAGATCGGCCACAGGCTTATGTTAGGTCGGACTAAGGCTCGTGTTATATCGGGCTAGGTTAGATTAGGTCGGACTAAGGCTTCGCTCAGATCGAACCCAGGCTTAGATTAGATTAGACCAGAGTGGCTCGAGTTACATCGAACTACGTTACGTTAGATCGGACTAATGCTTAGTTAGATCTGAGGAAGGCTAATGTTAAATCGGACTATGTTAGGTTAGGTCAGAATAATGCTTAGGTCAGATCAGCCGAAGGCTTTGCTAAAGTTAGATCAGACTAAGGCTTAGGTTTAATCAGGCTAGGTCAGGTCAGATTGCCTAGATTAAGTCGAATCAGATCTGACTGAAGCTTAAATTAGATTGCACTAAGACTTAGGTTAGATTGGCCTAAGTAAGATTAGACTGAATTCAGGTTTAAGTAACGTCTTTAGGTTAGTCTGAACTAGCTTGCGCTAGATCAGACTAACGCTTAGTTTCGATAGGACTAAGGGTGTGGCTAGATACTACAGGGTTGTGGCTAGATACTACGTCGCGACGTCAGTCGAGAGTGAGTTCAAGGCTTTTAGAGTATGCGAACTAAAGGCGCGATCGGACAACGTTACGTTAGCTCGGATTCAGTCTTAGGTCATTTCCTACTAAAACTCAGGTTACATCGGGCCAGGTTTTGTTCTATCGGACTAAGTTACGTCAGAGCGGACTAACGATGGGGTAAGATCAAACTAAGGCTTAGGTTAGCTCGGACTAGATCAGGTTAGATGGGACTATGTTGGGTTGGATTAGGCCAAGGCTTAGGTTAGGATCGGGCTCGGTTCAGAGTGTTAGTCTTACAGAAAAACCCGGCTTGACGCTATTGCCACGACCTCAGTGCAATGGCGTCTGCCTAACGAGGTCGGCGAGAAAGAGATGCTGAAGCTGGATTGTCTGTCGCTGGGCGCGCGCTCCTCCAACCTACCTCGAAAAGAGCGCATGCGCGAACGCGAAACGAGGGCAAGGACGGCGATTGGTCAATTTCGGCGTCGGTCATTCGACGAGTTCATCCGCCACCGCCGTCACCTCGTCGAGCTACTCTATCAATCGAGCCGTCGCGTCCGTCAGTCGGCGATTGCCGCCGTCGCGCTCGCTAAAAGGTTAAAAGGTTAAAACTTTCGGCCGCACGAAGGAACAAGGCGCGGATCTGTCGAGGTTCAGAGTCCTGGCTCCTGCACGCAGCGGCAGCAGCGTCGAGCTGCGAGCAGTCAAGGCATCGCGGATTCGTCTCGTGCCGGGGCTCCAATCGTGACTAGACGATTCGCTCAGCGTGGCAACCGCTGCGCAGCGTTTGAAAATCTAGTTGGGCTCTGCTTCGGACTTCGCACGAGTCGAGGTCAAGGTCAAAGTCAAGCCTCCCCCGGTTCTAACATCCTGCAGATATTTTTACGTCAACCGTTGCCTGCAACTTCCTGCGGACATGCACTTTGCCGACGGCATCTTCACTGCCCCTTGCCTACGGTCCGTGGATTTTCAATTTCCTTTAAAATAGGCATCTGAGGTGTCTTACTAGCAAGTTAACTTCGCTAAAGTAAGTTAGCTTACTATTCGTCCAGATTTACAGGGCTTTTGAATGCTTTTTAAATTTTTTGTAAAGTAAACTTACCGCTGTAGTGCAGGCTCTATGAAAAATTTGAGAAGCAAGTCCTCTAAGTTTAAATCAGCTCAAGCCTGTTCTTTTGAAGAAGCGCACGCTCGTGTATGACGACCTTTTGACTGCCACAGATTTTATAATCAGAATAATAATAATGACAATTTTAATAATAGTAGCACTAATAGCACATTTGTACAGCGCCCTCGGAGAACTTATGCTCTCACTAGGCACTTTGCGTATGTTGCAAAGAAAGCATTCCATCGAATGAGAAAACGCCTAGCGAGAAACTGCGACAGCAAGGAGGAAGGAGGAAAGAAGGAGGAAGGAGGAAGGAAGGAAGGAAGAGAGAGTAGGAAGAGGAGTCAGGCTCCTCGCCCGCTCGCGGGGAGAACGCACAGGCGGCGCTTGCGTCGCCTGCCACGCGCGCCCATTTCTTCCATTTTTTCCACCACTACTGCAGTTACGCTCCGTCCGGCTCTCGAATGAGAGCCGGACGGGGGAGGGAAGGGGGAGGAGTGGGTGCAGCTTACTGCCCAGGAAAGCCAGGCTTGAAATCGCAAGGTCGGAGCGGCCTACACAGCCTAACTTTTGACACTAATCGCGGGCTGCGGCGGTAGCGGGCCGAGAGGAAGAGAGAGCGAGCGAAAGAGAGAGAAGAGCGAGAGAGAGGGAGAGCGAGAGCGAGTGCGAGAGAGAGTGAGAGAGAGCGAGCGAGAGAAAGAGAGAGAAAGAGAGCGAGAGAGAGAGAGAGAGAGAGAGAGAGAAAGAGAGCGAGAGATAGAGAAAGAGCGAGAGAGATCGAGAGCGAGAGAAAGAGCGAGAGAGAGAGAGCGATAGGGAGAGAGAGAGAGAGAACGAGAGAGAGAGAGCGGGAGAGAGAGAGAGTGAGAACGAGAGAGCGAGAGAGAGAGAGAGAGAGAGTGAGAGTGAGAACGAGAGAGCGAAAGAGAGAGAGAGAGAGAGAGAGAGAGAGAGAGAGAGCACGGACGCTCTTCAGCACGGTCTAAAGTCTCTTTCTGAACGTTTCGAGCTTTGAGCGTTACGTGCGGCGATGGAGATTGCGTAAGAAATTAGCAAAGCGAGAGCCAAGGCCAAGGCCAGCGCTCAGCGCTGCTTCCATCAGCAGACATCCCGCGGAGAGGAAGCAAAGACTGGCGAAATGAAACAGCATCTCCGCTGCACGTCTACGACGAAGTCGGACTTTACGCTTCTTCTAAGGAGGTACAGAATTAAAATGATAAATAATTTCAACGCCACCGAAGAGCCTGTAGCGCAGAAAACGCCGCACAACTCTACGGCGCGTCTTGTGATTACGCCATTTACGCCCATTTCGGCATTGACGACGTCAGCGTTTGCGAAATCGAGGCTCGCTCGGCGCTCGCACGCGTTGGTTTGCTGGCGGCGGCGCCGCCAATCTTACTCGTCGAGAGCGACGGTGACTATGCATCCATTTCTCGCAGTGCCGCCGCCGCCGCTGAGTTGAGAGATACGACGAAGGCGAGCGAGTTAGTCCGCCGCCGCCGCCGCTTCGGCGTCGGCTGCAGCAGCGGCGGACGAGGCTTCTTGCAACGCCCGTCTTCCGAGTTGCCCGTGGCTCTGGCAAACACGTTGCTGATCAAGCAGGCGAGCGGGGCGGGGGATACAGATGCTCCGGACGAGCTGCGGCAGCTCTACTCGACCGCTTACTTAGCGCCACAGAAGAGCGGACGTCATAATTCGTCTGCGCGCGCGCGCGCGTGCGATCCCGCTCCGATCTCCTGCGAATCCGCAGCCGCTGAAACGACCGACGGTGTCGCGTCGTAGCGACCGCGGCCGGACATGCCGCAGAAGCGGCTTCCGCCACCGGCTGCGGCCGGTCCGCCGCCGCCTGTTGGACCGGTGAGTGCCTGGCGGCATCTTGGTCTCGGCGCGCTCGAGCGCGCGTCGTCTAGAGTCGCGCCAGCCCAAGCACGCGCCGATGTCCGACTTTCGTTGCAGACGGGCAGCGTGGGCCTGCCAGAGCGTGAGTACATTGACCTTGGGCGTTCGCTGGCCGCGTCGGACGTGCCGAGCGCGCTTTTCTAGTGCGAGCCAGCGAGCGATTAAAGCCGCGGTGAGGACCGACTTCTCGCAGGGCGCCGAAAACGCACGCGCGCCCGTGGCATCTTTAGCCTCTTCGAAATGGCCGCGGCGGGTATTTAATTTGGCAGAGCCATCTGCGGTGGGTGAAGGTCTCCCTTAGGACTTCGGGCGCCGTGAGTGAGCCGGCGCCGGAAGTCCTCCCACTCGCGTCGGGCGAGGATGCGCTTTGTCGGATGGACGCGGCGCACGACGACATCCAAAGTGCAAGGACGCGCGCGCGACAGCGACAGCGAATGAAAGGGAACTAACGTGGCAGCGAAACGGCGCATCGCCACCTAATCGCCCCTTTAAGCGTCGAGATGTTCACACATTCATTCGTCGAGAAGCAGCCTTAGTTGTTGGCACCTGCAACCTAAGCGAACCGTAATGCAGAGTAATGTAACTTAACTCGTAGCAGCGTAACGTAACTGGTAGCAGCGTAGCGCTCACTTTGTCCTCCTGGCTCTGCGTGCAGGTGCACCTGCGCAACGTCAGGATAGACGCCCTCGAGTCGCAATTCCTTGAATCCTGTGCAGACGCCCAACTCACCGAGCTGGGTTGGTCCAGCGGTTAAGGTGCCCGCCCCGACTAAGGTCTGGCTGAGGTCGTGGGCTCGAGCCCTGAGGCATATGTGAAGCGCCTGAATAGAGATTTAGTTCTCTTTGGGCGCTATACAAATGAATCATAAATGAATAAAACCACCAGAAGTTGAGAGCAACCCCAAACTGCTACTGTTCTACCGCCGAATTTCGCGATATTGTTTTGGAAATCGTAAGCGCAATGAATCTTCTTCTATGACTCAACAAAGCCACAAAGACTACGTAGGTGCTACGCAGGAGAGTCTTGTATGGCGCACTAAAAGTCTAAGCGGATTTTGATGTGCATGCGGTAGCCAGCAGACTTTATCTCACGCAAAAAAGAGAAAGTGGGAAGCATAGCAGAGTCAGGAGAGCAGTTGAGGTAGTGAGTAGCATGAAAGTAGCAGCTCAGGCGGCTGGAAAGTATGTGCCATGGTCGGTAGCAGGAGATTAATTGTCGTTATGTAAGAGCCGTGGCAGTGAGTTACAAAGTCAAGGACCTGCAGAGCAAAACATTCTGTCGCCAACCATCTTAAGCGGCGGAATGGAACAGCTAATTTACTGTCCACACGTGACCTGAAGAGGACACGAGGAAGCTGAAACTGGTGCAGCAGTTCAGCCTCGGTATGGAGGAGCCAAGCCGTGGCGGGCCTTGTTGGTCAGCGTAAGAACTTTACTCTGTATCCGTTGATCAACCGGAAGCCATTCAAGCTCTTTCAGCAGGTGAGACACCTGCTCAAACCTCTGGGATTTGTAAGATTTGCCTGGCAGCCATAATAATTGCCAGCCGAAGTGACATAGCAGCATTTTTGATAGCCCAGCCAAAGTGAATTACAGTAATCTAGCTGAGACAGAACCACAGGCTAGTTAAATTTCTAGCAAGCCACCGTCGTAGACAGTTTGTTATCTTAGATAGGGATTTAACATTATGGCTAGCTATGGAAGCAGTCTTCTTAAAGAAGCTTTCAAAATTTAGGCAGCTATCGAAGGCGACGCCTAAATTCCAAGCACACAGTGATGGTCGCACAGCAGCATCAGCTATTAGAAGAGCAAAGTCTTCTAGTCCAGCTACAAGCTTGGTGTGTCCTGTGAGTAACACTTCCGTTTGACCGTCGTTTAGTTTATAAGGATATTTGCCGAGATCGACATGTCTGCAAGGCAAGCATTCAGGTTATCAGTCGCTGCAGCAGATTCCGACGGTTTAAATGACAAAGACAGCTGAGTATCGTCAGCATAGAAGTGATATCCTATCCCACAGGCCTCAATCACTTTCACTAGAGGTTGAGTATAAATAGAGACCAGCAAAGGACCGAGGACGAACCCTTGTGGCACTCCACAGGTGACTGCTCTGGTGAATGAGACCTGATCCCCACACGACACGTATTGAACACGATCTGACGAGTACAATTTTAGCCACGCCAGTGCCTCATTTGCTAGACAGATCGTTGTTCTCAACTGTTCAAGTAGGATATCGTGGTCAATAGTGTAAGACCTATTCATTCGCGAGTGAGCACACTTCACCATCTTATCGCAGACGAGGCTGCTGAATTTGAACTCATCGGTCCATAGCTCCATGGACCGATGAGTTCAAATCATGATTCAGTTCAAATCGATGAGTTCATGAACCCATCTGCTCCACTGCACAGCTGTCCAGTGCTGGCGAGAGTATCGGCGAGAGAAAAAAACTTTACTGTTTTGCTGCTCACTCAACACTTGTAATTATCGAACAGTCTTACAGTCCTTGACAATAAAGCCATCTACTCACCGTATCGTGGATCATTGCGGGTCGGTACACTTGGCAGAGACGCTGTCCATTGCTTTGCTTTAAGCGGAAAACCTGTCCCTCCGAGCGGTAAACCCGTCCCTCCTGTCGCCACGGAGCTCCGTTTCTGGAGCCTCTGTGAAAGAAGAAGTTGGTCATGAGTGACGCAAGCACTCACATGTTGCGCAAGCTATCGGTTTGAAATAACATTCTGTGGAGCGAAATCAAAGCCACTCTTTAAACTTCAGAAAGCTGTGCGACTGGTGACATGCTCTGGTCGCGTACCTAGTGTCAATATGGCGCCGGCAAAGAGCCACAGGTCAAGGCGAAATCCAGGTATCGTAGCTCATCATTGCCACGGCATTGCCTCAAATGAATCGGGTCGCACATAGCTTAATGGTTTCCAAGAGGAATAGGATGCGATGGATATTGCCGTCAAACTGTCAAGGAATGTCTTGACGTCAGTCGGGAGTGAGTTCCAGGCCTTTGAAGCATATGAACAAAAGTCACGGTCTGCAAAGGTTTTGAGATACGTAACAGTGTAGCTAAAAGATTTTAGTCAGAACAACGAGTTATATCATGCTTGGCACGATGAGAGAGTAGTTGCGATTGGCAGGCTTGAGCAAGAGAGTAAAAGGATCAACAAGTGAGTGACAGAACCGTAAAATTAATACGCTTCGTGGTTGGGAGCCAGTGTAGGTCGGCAAGTGGCAGCTGCAACGCTCGCAACAGACAAGCGCAGCTGCAGAGTTTTGCACCAAATGCAAGCACCTGATTGCAAAGGTCGGTAAACCTGCATGCATTTCATGAGTTTGCATCAGTTTCAGAAATCGAGACGGGAAGTCGTAAATCCATTGACCAATTTGGATGCAGTATCTCTGTCTAAACACGCCCGAATCCTTAACAATGTTGTGTAACTAAAAGTAGGCAGAATTGACTAGAGAGGTGATGTGGTCATCTAACGAAAGGTCACTTTGGAACACGAAGCTTAGATTTCGTGCAGATGCAACAGGAATATGGTGCTTGCGGAGCAAAATTTGATGGATTATCTTTTATAGTTTCTGAGTCACACTTGGCTTTCCCATAACTATTTAGTTATCTCGAGGCGGCGTCTTCAGTTTGACTGATAGACTGGGTGACTCACCGCTGGTGAGTCACTCCAGGATTAAGGTCTCGCTGGCTGGGCTCGTGAAACTTGGAGGGCATTCTACTGTTTAACTGCAGATCGGAGACTTCTTAGGCAGCCGATCAATTAGCATCAGACCCAAACCGGAGAAGCAACATTAAGCCTAGATACGTTGAGTGAAGAGATCAGTCTGTGGAATAGCAAGATTTCAGAATACAGAAATTTATCGGTAAAGGCAGCTAGCCATGTCCATAGCAAGGTGATGGCCAAATCTTCGATGCCTGCAGTATTGAGAATGCAGGAGAGACGGCAGCTCGCACATATGGCGCCGCTCTGTTCCCATTTGCTGCCGAATGAGAAAATGTACAACCTTCACACCTATGAGATCGCTCTGCTTACCAAGTGAGAGGTACGTACCAGCCACAGTCCGACAATGAGCTTAGTCTCTACTGCGAGCTTTGATGCAAGCGTAGATAAGGCTGTTTGACGTCAGTTAGCGATCGGAACAATTTCATTAGTGCCTCAACTTCCAAAGTTTGCAAGTAAAGGTGTAGCTTTACTGCTAACCATGCTATGCATGTTTTCACACTGATTGTTACCATTAACAGCATTCCCATGCTTCAATTACAGAAAATGTATTAAAGTGCCTAGAGATTAAGTTCCTGAGGGCGCTATGCAAATACATTGTAATTATAATTAACTAGCATTTATAACGCGTATTAATAAATGATCTATGGCGGCAGGCAATTACTAAGCGACAGACAAGAAGTGCCGCCGTATAGGTAAAAGGTCAAAGGTCAGGTTTGTCGCTTTGAAATTTGCCATTTCGAGTACCCGCGTTAATAATAAAAATAATACATGGCATAGGGCCCGCAGAGAACTTGAAAATATTTTTCTAGGAACTTTGCATATGCTGCAAAGGAAGCATCGTCGAGTGGCTAGTCGTAGCATACTCAATGACCACAAGCATTCCATGGTTAGAGGTGACGTGCACAGGGTCAGAATGCCAATGTGGTTAGTGGCAGCATGCAGTGTCAGCGCGCATGCACACAGATGCCCAACAAACGGGTGATTTCAGCAAAGTGCATGACGTCATGCCGCGGCCACTATCCTTTATCTGGATTGACAATTTACACCGCGCATCACTAAGCACTCTGAAATCCAGTACAAGAGTACGAGCTCGAGTATAAGAATGAAGACTACATGCGGCGTATACACATGTAGCTTTGCATTCTTCCCACACTTTGCAGATGTATATACAATAGTTCCATGTAGCAAAAACATGTGCATATACAAAGCACCAGTGTCAGTATCATTTTCAAACCAGTAAATAAACAAATAAATAAATAAATATATATATATATATATATATATGATACCAATGGAAAGTAGTATCGTATTTAAGGATACAATCTTGGCGAAAATAAGGCCACTGCCTGTCATCCCAAAGAGAGTAAGTGGCAGACTAATTAACATCAAGCATCAGGTCGATTAGAAAAAAGTATTGAATTGAGGACACCTGTGTCCAGAAGAGCTTGGAACATCAGGTTCAGATGCTGCTTTCAGGTTCTGAAACTCGAGGCCTCGAGGACTAAACTTACTTACGAGGAGGCGGATCGTTTCCGTAGGAGAAAACATTCCTTTGATAATCGATTTGATAATACAAAATTTTATAATCCACGGGGCTTTAATAGCAATGTTCTCTAATGCAGCGAAGCAACACATTTCAATTTACAATTTGCCAAACACCGTAGCCACCGTGCTGCTGAGTTGTCTGTCTTTACACGGTGCTTCCAAAATTGCAGCACTCAAATTACGGCATATGTCTATGTTTAGCATATGTCTATGTATAGGGCACGCGTACCTGCACGTGCGCATATGGCACGCGTATACGCTGCCGCTCGCTCGTGCGCCTCGTTGGAGTTGTTGCCCCCGTCTGGCGCGCTCGCCACGCCCTCGGCGTTTATTTGCCCGCACGAGAAAGCCGGTGCCCGAGGCCGCTGGTCAAGCGCGAGCGCGTCGAGCGGAAGCCGCTTTTGCTGTGCGGAAAATGCGCTTTTTGCGCCTCTGCGCGCGCGCGTCGCAGACGGACGACGGCGCCTCTTTCGGCTTCTCGCTCACTCTAGAAGCGCGCTAAGGCACGCCGAGCCGGCGCAGGCCGCCGCCGCCGTGCCGCGTATGCCGCTGCCGCTGTCGCCTGATCGCCGCCCCTTTTCGCGCGCGCCCGAGCCGTCTTCGGCGGCGGCGCAGCTCTCGCTGTCAAGTGGGAGCGACGCGCTCGTTCTCGGTAGTGCACCGCCAGCGACCTGTGACGCCCAGAGCGACCACATGTGACCTCCAGAGCGACCCTTGACACCCCAGCGACCTAGGCCCAGCGGCGGCTGGACGCGACCCGGTCTCGCCGCTGCCGATCGCTCGAGGACAGTCGTGGCAATCAGTCAGTTCAGGAAGCGAAATAATTTGGCGAACGTCGACCTCACTGTCGGCTTCGCTGCAATGAAAATGACGCGCCACCGCCTCTTTGCAGCCGCCGCCAATTTCGTTGACGCAGGATCTACGGACGTCGCTGCAGTCGCCGCAGCTGCCGCCAGATCAGGCGGCGAGCGACGAGCGGTCGCTCAGAGGGACGACAGCTCAATGCGTAAGCTGCGCGAGTAGCAGCTGCAATGGCGGCGGCAGCGGCGGTGGCGGTGGAAGGATGCGGCGCAGCTGCTGCCGCGCCGCTAGCTGTCGCGGGTGACTGGAATCACTCGCTGCTCTGCAGGAGCCAGTCCGTTGACTGCGGTTCCGGCTAAAGCGGCCAATGCCGTGCCGGAGCGACTGCCGGAGCGACTGCCGCTTACGACCGACTGCGGCACTCGCGGCGGCGGCGGCGGCGGCGGCGGCGGCGGCGGCGGCGGCGGCGGCGGCGGCGGTAAGGCAGAGCCGATCAGATCTGCCGCTGCGGTGGCCGCCGCCGCAGCGTCTTCGGCCTCAGCGGAGGTGGCTTCCGAGAACGAGCGGCGAGCCTCGTTGCGGGCAAACACGACGCTTCCGGCGATAGCTCCGGCGCACTCGGCGACAAAGAATGCCACCTTACCTAAAGGGCCGTCCTCTGGAGCTCCGTCGTCGCCCGCGGATGCGGCGGTGCCACCGCTGCGCTTGCCATCGATCGCCGAGCGCCGCGGGCTCGTCGCGTTAAAAGGCCGCGCCCCGGAGCCGGCCACGCCGGTCGCGGAAAACGTTGCGAGCGAAACGACGCGGAGCGACGCTGCAGCGGCGAAGGAGCCGTTGGCTCGTACGACGTCGCTTCGGTCCGCACGAGCGACCGGCAGTCGCCCCTCGCTGGCCCGCATCGCGTCGCCGCGCGCATCGCACTGCAGCGTGGCTGCGGGCGGTGGCGGCGGCGGCAAGCGAACGAGTAGCAAGGCCGAGGCGACAGCGTCGCAATCGCCGCCGCCGCTGCAGACGCCTACGGAGGTGGCGTCGTCCGCCGCGCGGTCAGCACTCAAGTCGGCGCTGCCCTCCAAAGAGAAAGACGGCGCTCGCGACGCCGGTCAGCAGAAGCAGCAGCAGAACTCGAGCGTCGACGGCCTGCCACGGCCACCGACGGGCCCCGCGAAGACGCTGAGGCCACTCGTCGCGGCTGCGACGGTCCAAGATAAGCGTGCCACGAAGGGCGGCGGCGGCGGCAAGAAGAAGACGGCTGCTCAGGCTACGACGCACGAGCCCGAGGTGAAGGCCGCCGGCGCGGCTCCTCCCCGAACCGTGCTCGGATCGCCTGCGGGGGCGTCGGCGCGGCCGCCGGACGTGACGCTGGGCGCCGCGCCGCGCCTTCGAGACGGCGTCCAACCGCGTCCAGCCGTCGAGAGTGGCGCGACGACGGACGATGCGCCCGGCGGCGGCGAGCGGCGAGCGCAGAGAGACGCCGAAATGTCGACTGCGACCGGAAAGGAGCCGGCGACCGGTAGGATCGACACACCCCAGGCAACGGAGCCTCAGCAGCGACCTAGCCGCCGCAAGGTGAAGGTCAAGCGAATCGAGCGGCAGCCGCCGCCTGCAGCAGCTGCCGTGGGCAGAGCGGATGGCGGTCGAGGCGCGCCGTGCGCCGCCGCCGCTATCGCCGCGGCCAGCGGGACGCAGACGACGGAGCATCCGACGGAGGCGGCGGCGACGGCGGCACCGACTACCGGCGCCCAGCCCGTGGAAACCATCGGAACCGAGCCGTTCCCGGAAATCCGCCCCGCTACGCCACGACAGCAGCCAGACCTCGTTGTGGTGACAGCCGTGGTGACAGCCAACGCTGACGCCGTCGGCTTGTCAAGATCGTCTCCCGCCGCGGTCCCCGAAGCCGCGGTCCCCGAAGCCGCGGTCCTCGAAGCCGCGGTTTCCACCGCCGCGGTCAGCGCCACCGCGGTCCCCGCCGCCGCGGTCCCTGAAGCCGCGGTTTCTGCCGCCGCGGTCAGCGCCGCCGCGGTCCCCACCGCCGCGGTCCCCACCACTGCGGTCCCCGCTGCCGTGGTCCCCGCCGCCGCGGTCCCCACCGCCGCGGTCCCTGCCGCCGCGGTTTCCGCCGCCGCCGTCCCCGCCGCCGCGGTCCCCGCCGCCGCGGTCCCCGCCGCCGCGGTCCCATCCGCCGCGGTTTCCGCCACCGTGGTTTCCGCCGCAGCGGTTTCCGCCGCCGCGATCCCGGCCGCCGCGGTCCCCACCGCCGCGGTCCTGGCCGCCGCCGTGGTCCCCGCCGCCGCGGTCCCCACCACCGCTGTGGCGACGGCCGAGCCAGCGGCGGCGGCTCGATCGACGCGTGCACCGACTCAGGACGTGACGCGGCAGCCGACGGCGGCGGTGACGCACGAGCGTGCGCCGTCAGCTGACGAGGCTGCAGCGGCGGCGGCGGCCCCGGGGTCGGCGGCCCCGGGGTCGGCGGCAGTGGTGGCGGCGGCGGCGAGAAGAAGTCTCGAAGACTCTTCGGCACTGCTGGCAGCACGCGACGTCCCTGACCCTTCGTTGACTCCGGCTCCGCAATACGCGACGCGGGGCGAGGTCACGGAAAGCGACGTTGAGCGCACCATTCGAAGCAGCCGTCGCGCCGACGGCAGCCAGAACGATACTGTCACCGCTACCGATTTGGACTCGACGAAGCTTGTGTCGCGGCCGCTTGCCAGTGGCGGCGGCGCACCGGATGCGGCGGGCAACGATAAAGCGCCGGCGAGCAAAGTTCTGACTCCTATGGACCGTCCGTCGGTGTCCCGTCTCAAGGATGGCGGCGACGACGAGAGCCCGAAAACGGTCGCGTCCGACATCCTAGCAGCCCTTAAGGGGATCAAGCTCGCCATTGCTCCAGGCGATCAAGTCGCAGAGAACTCTCGAGTCGGAAATGACGCTCGCGTTCGAATCGGAAATGGCGGCGCGCCGCACAGCAAATCTGACGGCGGCGCAACGGACGCCGCTGGTCTGCCCGCAGGCGATGCGAAGGAGCTGCGAGGAGAGGCGATGGCTCCAATGACGGTTGCTGTGGACGCACTGGCCACCTCCACGACGAACGCAGCCGATCGTGTCACGATGGTTCAAGATGGCGGCGGTGGCACCAAGCGCCAGGCTTCGGACAACCCCCGCAGAGGTAGTGAGCGTACCGTCGCACCCGAACTGGTAGTCAATGCCGACGGCGAGCGGCGAGCCGTGGCGGCGCTGGTATCGGTCGCGAGCCCCGCCCTTCGGTCGCCGCCGGTCGACATTGCGACTGACGCGAGAGACGACCCGCCGGCCGGGCGTCACGATTGCGTCGTCGCAGCGGCGCGCAACGCGGTCGCGACGAACTTTCACCGTGCGCCGCCCGGAAATGTCGCCGCGGCGCCCGCCGATCGAGGCTCTGCACGAGCCGGCCTCGTAGGCGGCGGCGGCGCCAAAGAGGCGCTGTCGCTCGCCGGAGACGGCGCCGCCGGGAAGAAAGAATCCTCCGGTAACTGTCCAATTGCAGTCGCGGACGACGCGTTAGGCGTGGATCTCTTACCGCCGCCGAACGGCCCTCCGCCGTCGAGCGTCGGAGGCGGCAATGAGGCGAAGGGCGGAGCCGCTCGCGAGGCGCTGCCGCTTACAGATCGTCAGCAGCAGCAGGATAAGCAGCAGGATAAGCAGCAGGATAAGCAGCAGCAGCGGTGCTGGCTGCTCTGCATTCAGCTATCGGCGGCGGCGCTGGCGACGGCGCTCTTAGCCACGGCGGAGGTGCTCTCCGCGCTGAGCGTGCTGCTTACGGCGGCGGCGGTGGCCGATCAGAGGGCGGGCGACGGACGCGCAACCGGCTGCAGCGCGGAGGCAGCGGCGGAAAAGGCGGCGGCGGCGGCGGCGTTGGTAGTCATGCCAGACCGAGACGACGCAAACGCCGCCGAATTCGGAGCGGCTTCGCCGTGCGGCCAAACGACGGCTGACGGCAACGCAGATAGAGCGGCGGTCATTGCGGCAGCCCGCTGGGCCGGTGGGTCACGTGCCGCGGCGCTCGAGGAGCCGCCACCGTCGCCGCTCGCGCGCGGAGCAGTGGACGACGGAGAGTGGCACCGCCGCACGGTCCCGGAAGAAGGGACAGCAGCCGTCGCTCGTGCGGGCTCGTCCGCTCAAGAAGCTGCGGCTGACAGTCAGCCGCAATCGCCCGAATGGCGGGCAACGCACGCCTACCGGTCGTCCGCCGGCATTGCCGGCATCGACGGCGGCGTCGGCAGCTCGAGAAGCCGAGCGGCGGCGTCGGACGAGGATAGACTTGGCATCGCGCCGACGGTCGCCGTGGGTGGCTTGCCGCCGCCACCCCACGACGGACCCGTCGAAGGTCAGTTGCAGAGGGCGGCGGCACTGCCGCCGCCATCCGCGGTCTCTAAAGCCGACGAGGTCGTCGACGGAGCGCAGTCCGGAAGTGCGATTGTCACTCCTTCCGGACGCGAGCAGGCGCGCGCTCTGGCGGCGCCGCGAGGCGCCGCTGTCGACGAGCCCGACTGTCCCCCTCCGTCGCCGCGTCCGGTCGCAACGGAGCCTCTACGAGAGTTCGAGCTGAGGACCGCGTCTAAAAGCGGGTCGCGCATCGCCGCGACGCCACCGGGCGAGCGCCGCCGCGTCTTCGACTCGCCGGCGCTAGCGTCTGCTCACGAAACGGTCGACCAGGGCGCTGCTGCAGCGACGGCTAGCGCGCTTGCGAAGGAACTGAAACGCGACGCCACAGACGCTAAAGCGTCGCGAGGCAACCCCAAAGACGTCGCTGACATCGCAATGCGACGAAGGGCGGCGCGCGCTCCTCAGCCTGTCGCACCCGCGGCAGAGGAGGCCGCCACCGTCGGGCCCGAAACTTCGACGCCGCCAAAGACATCGGCTTCCGGCCGCCGTCTTGGCAAGTCGGACGCCGCCGGCTCTCCGATTGATGAAAGCAATAGCTTTGCGGCAGAGTTCGCCCAAGCGTCGAGGCCGACAGGCGTTGGGCCTGCGTCTCTGGCGACACGTGAACCAGCCAATCGCCCAACGAGTAGCAAACCTAACGGCAATCGCGCTTGGACAGCGCAGGACGGCGCGGCGGTTTCTCGCGGTCCCCGCGCCTCGACGAAGATCGACACGCGAGGCCAGCCAATGGATTTGCGGCTCGTAGCGGAAACGGATGTGGCGAGCGTCATTCAAAGAGCTGGCGAAGTCGAGGGAAAGGCTTCGGTACAAACACAAATTCAAGTTCACGCAGCGACGCACGAGAGCGGCGGCGATCCTACGGGCGCCACGTCTGCTGCAGCTGACCGAGTCGCTAGCCAGCTCGGCGACCGCGCGGAGAACGCCGTCGCCTCCAAGAGCGACGGGAGTGACGCGCGAGCGACAGCTGCGCAGCAGCATTCATCCGTCGACGCGGAAACGCCTGAGCGGCGCGCACCCGCTGCGCGCCGCGTCCCGCACGCTGTGGCGGCGGTGGAGAGCGGCGAGACTCGTGGAAACGAGGCAGAAGCCGCCGCCGCCGCTGCCCTTCCTGGCATCGGAGCGTCGACCGCACCAACGGTCGACGCTCAGGCGCTCTCTCGGCTTACAACCGACGAGCGCGTCGCGAGCGTCGGCGACGCTCGAGAATTTCGAAATGACGACGAAGGAATCTCGTCCAAGACTGCGAGGTCGACGGCTGAAGCTCGGAAGGCTGACGCGACGGCTGCTTCGGTGGCGACGGTAGAGGCGGACGTGACGCACGAGCACGGCGCCGTCGGCGCAAGACTCGAGGCGGTGGCGGCGGTGGCGTCGGCGGCGGCGGAGGGTCCAGTCGACGCCCTCTTTTCACCGTCGCCGCCTGTCGCATCCGAGGTCCTAGCGGCGACGGACGCCCGACAAAAGGAGGAGCCTGGCACCGAGTGTGCGACCGCGACAGGTGACAGCAAGGCGCCGGGCATGCGCGATCCGCCGCCGGAGGCTTCCGGCGGCGGCGGCGGCGGGGGCGGCGGATCGTGCCCCGAAACGGCGCCGTCGCCGCAGCGTTGGAGCGAGCCGGGCGCCCGAAGCCGACGAACTCTCGTCAGCGGTTACGACGGCGGCGGCGTCTCGGCGGCGGAGGCACGGAGCGAAGAGCCCGCGCAGGACAAACCGATACTGGTGAGCCAATCGAGGAAGCTATCGGTGGTCGCGACCGAAACGGACGCGGAGTCCGTGGTCGAGAAGTTTGAAGAAGTCACCACCGTCCACCGGACCTCGTCTGGCGAAGTGACCCGCGTCGTGCACAAGAGAGAGGTCGTCGTCACGACAATCTCGAAGGCGAATATGACGACGTCGGACGTCGACTCACTCGCGAAGGACGCGACGCCGCAGCTCCGAGGTGGCGAAGCGGAGAGCGAAGACGCCGAGCGAAGCGCGACCGACGGAAGAGCGACCGACGGCGCCATGGCGGCCATGGCCGCCATGGCCGCCATTCCAGCAGCTTCTGCTGCCTCAGCGGTGACGGCTGCGGCAGCTGCGGCAGCTGCGGCAGCTGCGGCATCGGCGGCATCGGCGGCGGATGAGGATGGTCGCGTAACACGTGACGGCGCCGCCAACTCCGATCCCAAAGATGCACGAGAACGCGCTGATGACGCGCTGAGGCGAAGATCGGCTGAGGAGGACGGGAACGTGAAAGAGAAGTCGCCCGGCGACCGGCGCGTCTTGACCTCGTTTCCGGGCAGCCTCTTTGCCAAGAGCGAGCGCGAGCGAGAGGAAACGAGCTCGCGTCTCGACTCATCTCCAGCAGCGGCGGCGGAGGCGGCGGCGGCGGCGGCGGCGGCGGCGGCGGCGGCGGCGGCGGCGGCGGCGGCGGCGGCGGCGGCGGCGGAAGGAACCGTCGTGACGAAAGCAAGTCAGCGCCACGACGCCTCGCTCGCGGTCGGCGCGATCGCCGGCGCCGATAGCCGTGTCGATTTTCCGCCACCACCGATTATCGCTGCGTCGGAAGTGTCAGCGGTCTCAAAACAACTCGAAGCCGGTGCCGCGGCTAAAGAGCTCTGCCCGACGGTAGGGTCAGAGAGCGCTGCTCCGGCGGCGGCCGCGGCCATCGTCGCCGGAGGTGCGCTTGACGCGCTCAGCGCGCCGCCGCCTGCCTCGGCTGGGCAGGTCGCCGCCGCCACGTCCGCCGTCGCGGCTGCGCGGTCGCGGTCGGCGGCCGACGACGCTCGCGACGGCTATAAGGGCGCGTCCAGCCACGGACTCTCAGCGCTGAGCGGACGCTCGGAGCAGACAGCTACCGTGGCCTCGGGCGGCAAGAGCTCGTCTCGCGACGTGCGCGACTCCGCGGACGTCACGTCCGCCACGTCCGTCGCGCTGACGCGTCTAACTAACGCGGCAAGCGTGAGCCACACCACCGTCGAGACTCGCACGAGCGGAACGCCGCGCAAGAGCGGCGGCGGCGGCGGCAGCTGCGCGGCGACGACGACGACGGAGCTCTCGTCCACCTCAGCGGGGCCCTTCAGGCGGAACCGCAGCTCGGCGGCCAGCAGCAGCAGGGACACTCGCCGCCGCCGACGCCGCAGCCGCAGCGTGACCACGAGGCTGCGTGACTCGAGGAGCTCGACAGCTCACGGAACGCGGAGCGACGAGCTCGACGACAGTCAACGCAGCCAAAGACAGTCGCAAGCGGCGAGCGGCAGCAGCGCACCGGAGGAGGACGCGGCGGCGGCGGATGCGGAATCGCCGCTCGCGGCGGCACAGGACGTGCCGTCGGCAGCGCCGCGAGCTGCAGATCTAGCGACCTCGATCTCGAAAAAGACCGAGGCGCCAGGTAGCTCCGACACGGTGGCGCCCCCTGGCCGCGCAGCATCGCCGCCGATCAACGCGCGGTCGGGGCCTGCGGCCGCAATGGCAGTCCGCCGCCTGTCGCCGGTTGACGCGCGCTGCTGCAGCGAACAAGACGCGAAGGACGAAAAGGCTCTGGTGGCGCCCTCTGGTGGCTCGTGGCCTGCCGCCGCTGCAGCGGAGGCTGCGCCCGAGCGCGACTCGACGACGGCGGCCGCGGCTCACGAACGCCAGGCGGCGGCGGCGGCCGCCGAAACGAAGGTGCAGACCGTCGCAAGGCAGGCTACCGCGGCAGCCGCGGCCACAGCAGCGACCACGAGCTGGCCGGCGCGCCCGCTGGGGACGCCCGTCGCCACCGTCGCCGACGCTGACGACGCCGCGAATGCGACGCCAACCGCCGGAGCGGGAAAGCTTGGGCTTCAGGGTCCGGAAATCGTAGCAAATCGCCGGAAATCGCCGCCGCCGGTGTCGGATCGTCGGGCGGCGGCGGCGGAGGAGGAGCGGGGCGCCAGTGCGACGGACGCGCCGAAGCGACTTCGAGGCGACGACGAAGCGAGCGGCAGCGAGGCCGCCGCGCAAGCAGAGAGGACGGCGCCCGCGCTCGCCGCCGACTCGCTCAGATGGCCGCCGCCGCCGCCGTCCATGGCCGCGTGGCGATCGACCGCTTCGATCGACGCTCGGATCACGGCGGGCGGCGCCGGCGGTGTCGCTCCCGTTCGACCCGATAGCGGCGCAGCCTCAGAGTCGTCGCGAACCGGCAAGTCGACGCGCGGTGCCGCGAGGCGGTCGCGCAGCCGCGCCGAGAGCCACGCGGTGGCTGCCAGCAGCCTCGGCGCGGACCGCAACAGCGAATCGACAGCCGAAAGCGAGGTGACCGAGGAGGAAGACGACGAAGATGATGACGACGACGATGACGACGACGACGACGAATCGGAGACGACCGCGTCGCAAGCCGCCACCGATGAGGACGACGAATCTGACGGCGGCGGCGGCGGCGGCCGGAGGTTGCTGGCGGCCAGCACCAGGTTTCCGGCGACGATCATCGCCGCTGCGCAGGCGTTTGTGCGCAGCGTGTCCTTCCGGCCGAACCTGAGCCAGATTCGCTTCTACGTGGTTGAGCCATCGGAAATGGACGGCAGTAGCGGCAGCTCGCTCGCCTCGAATCACGACCGCTCGAGCTCCGCCGCGGCCGCCGCGGCTTCGTCGTCGCGTCCGCAGCCGCCGCCGGCGCACGCCGCGCATCGCACCGACCCGTCCGCTTCGGGCAGCAACAACAACAACAATAATAGCAACCGTGGCGGCAGCGGCGGCGTCGGCGGTCGGCTCTCGAGGCCGCGCCATGCGCCAGCAACGCGGCGCTCGCCGTCGACCGCGCCGGGGCGTCGACGAGTCGCCGGCGCATCGGCGGCGGCGGCGGCGGCGGCGGCAACGATGCAACAATGGCGGCGACAACGAGGCAACAATGGCTGCGGCAACGATGCAACAATGGCGGCGGCGGTTGCTCTCGGCGGTGGCTGCGGCTGTGCGTCTCGGCCTGGCCGTCGCCGCCGCCGCCGCCGCTCGGACCCGCTCGGCCAGAGTGGCTCCGCTGGGAGGCGCAGGACGCAGCGCATCGCGGCGCGTCGCCGCCGCCGCCTCTCGCGAATCGGGGGCCCGCGGTGCCCCGGACGCGCAGCGGCGGCCGCGGAGCCGGCGTCGCACGGACGCCGGCGGCGCGCACCGCCGCGGTGACGCGCCGAGCTCTTCAGGAGAAGTGGACTTGCCGAGTCGGCTCAACGGCGGCGGCGGCCGAAGCGCGTCGTCCCGAACTCAGTGGCTTTGCGGCCGCCGCGGTGCCGACACCGGAGCCTCAGGCCACGCGCGGCGTCGTCTGCATTCTGGACCGCGGTGCGACAACGAGGGCACGCAACTCGCAACAGCGACCGCTGCGCAGCGGTCGCTGCGACGACGCCTCCGCCTCCGCCGCCTGCGCCGTCGCAGCTACCGCTGCACAGCTTGGAGACTTGGAGCCACGATTGGGCCTTTCAGTCGCCATGATTGCGCCTTTCAATCGGGCATTTATTTTTTCCTGCCAGTTTTTTTCGCCGCTTCCGCTGCGCGTGTCCGCCATCTTGCTAGTGCGTCAGAGTCGATCGGAGGCGTCGCACGCGAGGCAACCGGCGCGGCGCTCGCTGAGTGACACCGGCGACGCGATTCGGCTTACGCAAGCAGCGCCGCGCGTCACTTGCAAGAGTTGCTTTCCGTGAAAGCGCAATTTTGCGAAGAGAAGAAGCCAAGATCTTGTCCGGCTCCGATGAGTTGTCGATTCGCTCGCTTGTCGTGGCGTCGTCGAAGCGGCGCGGCGCCTTCGCGCGGAGCGGAAGTCTCTCCAGGGCGCCGGAGAGACCACCGCTCCGCGCGCAGCCGCTCGGTCGAGCATGCGCTGCGCAGGCCCGCGGACAATGACGGCGGCGTTCGGCATACACAGCTCCTCTTCTGCTAGTCCTACTCGCTAGGTCTCCTTAGCAAATGTAGAGTGCATTTTATAAAAGTTTTTTTTTACAGAGAAGCAAGTGAGATCTCAAAAAGTGTGACCAAAGCACCAGAGAGCACTCGAATCCGGCCTGTGCGATTCGTCGTTGTCTCCACTTAAGTTCGTCATCAATGCACTGAGGCAATCACCTCCTTCATTCTGAGTCAAATCATTTAGCCATACGGCGGGTGAATCGTGTGTAGTCTGTAGATCTTTAGTTAGTGTGCCCCCATTGCTTAGTGCTCACTCCTAATTAACCTTACGAATTTGACTCGTCGCCATAATCGTCGTCGCTTGTCGTTTATAAGAAAGCCAACAAGGCAAATTTTTTCTGACAGCATTTAGTGGGTCTTTGTGACGTGTCCTTCGTGTGGTTATGCGTGCTGGCACAGTGAATGCTTCTACTAACCATTTAGAAATCACGACACTCGGCAAGCTACCTCTTAACTATTCTATTTTTCTTGACTTTTGGATGTTACTACCAACCATTTGATCATGCTTCTTTTACAGCGTATGTAAGGTGCCTGAAAATGTAGTTTTTCCGCGGGGCTTGTCTGTGACGCGTTCAAAATGAATCGCTCAGAGCAAGCGATAGACCAATTGCGTCGAAGGACTGCTTAGAACGACCAATCGCGTCGGAGGACTCGCGTCGTTTCTGGCTGCGTGAGCTCAGCTCCTCACCCCGGAAATTCGGCGGTGAAACTCCGCCGCGTGGGCCAGGCGAGCAGGACTCAGGCGCCGCCGTTTCCGTAGCCGTCGCCGCCGCCGCGATATCGCCGACGCCATCGCGCGTCGCGTGCGCCGGAGCGTTAAGCGCGGGTGCGCGGAGTCGCTGGAGAAGCAATGGCCACCGCCATTTTCGCGACGACGCGGGAGCTCTCGGCTGCCGGGGCGGAGCTGCTCTCGCGTTCGCTCGCGATGTCGGACGTGCACGACGTCGGCATCGCGACGAGCAGAAGGCACGACGAGCGCACCGAGACTCGGCTCGGGGCGCTCGTCGGGTGCCGAGCGAGCGCTCTGCGGCGGCGCACGCTCGCCAGCGAAAATTGAAGAGCAAACGGAAGTGACGTCAGCCGCATCTGGCAGCGCGCGCGCGTGCGCGCGCGCGAGCGGTGGTTTATTATTTGCCGACGCTGTTGCATTGGCACGCGCCGTACTCGCCACTCGTCGGCGAGCCCCCGCCGCCGCACGGCACCAACTCGTACGTCACTTCCGGATTGTCCCAGCCCAGCCTGTCCGTCTGCTTGTTATCATTGACGACGTCGAAGTGAGCCGGATAGCCGTACGAGTTGAGACCATTGCTGCGAAGGCAGAAAGAAAGAGAGATAGATAGATCAGTGGCGCCCGCTGGTGGCAAGCGGGAGAGCGGGGGGGGGCAGCGGGACCGGAAGCACGCAGACGGGACGCAGACGGAACGCAGCGTCGAGCTACGCCCACGTTCATTCGTCGCAGAATGCGGATTGGTCTCCTCCGAGCTGCTGATTAACCACTCGTGTGGCCGTGTGTGGCTCCAGCGGCTTAGCACCGAATGCTACGCCTTTAACGGCGTTTTGCCAACCTTACTTCTTCATTCATTTTTCATCAGGACAACGTCAAAAGTCACGACGCGAAAAGCATCGCCGAGCGAGCGCGAAATGGCGTCTTCGAGCGCCGCCGCGGTACGGGGACCGACAAAGAGCGGCGCCGCGGCGGCGGCGGCGCCGCTCGAAGATTTGAGTTACGTAGCGCCAGGATGTAATCTCATAACGCTGAAGAGAAGCGATTGTACGTCACGACCTCCCGGAAGGGGGAGGATCTGGACTCGGACGCTGACGTCTGACCGGATTGAGATTTTAACGCAGCTCCGAAGCCTTGAACCAGGATGGCGACGCGTCCGCCATACTGTCCAGTGACTCCATAAGTGACCTTCACAGCTTAAGAATTGCCCCTCCCTCCTCAGCCGCGGCGGCTTCTTGGGAATGCGGCCGCCGCGTAGCCCGAGCCCCGACTGCCCGCCACCTATCGGTTCCACGCGGGTCTCGTTTGAGACCCGCCGCCCGTACCCAGACATGAAACCATGCAGGTGAGCGCACCTGTAGGGCTGCGCGCACCCGCACAGGTGGAAACAGGCACCGTAGTTCCCAGTAGTTGTCTTTAGCACTTATTTAAAATTCCACAATTAAATGGATGCATCCTATCGCATTTTTAAATAAATGTTGTGGGCATTTAAATGACGCACAGGGTATTATAGACTTTGCGTACTGCGTTGCACTGCCCAGCAGTCATAGCAGCCATACAGATAAGAATCGCCGTGCGGTGATTGCGCAACCATGTGAAGGCGTACACAAATTACGTAATACTATCACCATTACGGCGCTTGCCCGGCTTCTACTCAGAGGACGCGCCGGACATCCGGGGCCGCGACATGAGCCGGACATGTCTGCGGCACAGGATGCTGTTAGTTCTTAGGCGGATAACGACCAGGTGCTTCACTTCTCTCTCTCTCTCTCTCTTTCTTTCCTTTTCCTTCACTTGCGTCACGTGGTAATGTGGCGCACTCCGTCAAGCGGCGAGATTGCGAAGCGTTGTCTCCCGTAACGAAAGTACTACGACTCAGCGAAGCGAGTCCGCCGGCTGGCAGTGAGCTGCTTGTGGTTTACGACTCTCTCTCGGTCTCTCTCTCTCTCTGTGTCTCTTTCTTTCTCTGTTTCTCTCTCTCTCTCCCTCTTGCTTTTACTCTCCCTCTCTTTATCTTTATCTGCCTTTATCTGTTTGCCTATCTGTGGGGAGCGAGCAGCGGAACAGTGGAGCGTGCTGTGGAGCGTGCTGTGGAGCAGCAGTGGAGCAGTGGAGCGAGCAGCGGAGCAGTGGAGCGAGCAGCGGAGCAGTGGAGTGAGCAGTGGAGCAGCGGAGCAGCAGTGGAGCAGTGGAGCGAGCAGCGGAGCACTGGAGCGAGCAGGCACCAATTCCCGCTGATCGCCTTTCGCGACTGCTTTTTGTTACCCGGACCGTCATTCGTGGCTTTTAAAATGTCAGCGGTAAGGGTGAGTCGCCGTGATACGATGAGCTGCCGAGGAAAAGACTGGACGTCTCGCTAGGGCAGCGTCGCACTCTCGAGCCGGGTGGCAATCTAACGGGCGGCCATTCGAGCCAGCGCGCATCAGCGCCCGCGACGCGCTACGCCGCGCTCTCTCTCTTACAGTCCTTGTCCGCACCAGTTCTCATTGCCTCCGCGAGGGCACGAGTCCGTGACCATGACCGTGATCGTTTGCCCGGCTGGCGGCGCCGGTCCCATTCCAGGTATTGCGCCACCTGTGCGAGTTCGCGTAGCGTCGGAGTCGTGAGAAGGTGCCCAGCGGCGGAGCACGCAGAGCGCGAGCAGAGCAGAGGGGCGCACAGGGCGGTAGCAGACGCAGAGCGACAAAGCCGTTGGCGATCAACCGCCTCTCTGCCCTCTGCCCTCTGCCCCCTTACGCCCTTTCCGCTCGCACCGCGTGACTAGACGACACGTGACTAGACGACACGTGACTAGACGACACGTGACTAGACGACACGTGACTAGACAACACGTGACTACACGACTGCGTCGAGGGCTCGTAGCTCAGAGCCGTAACCGCGGGAGACTGACCTTAAGCACGAGCTAATGCAATTCGTTATACTTAAAAGGACGGACTCCGGCTTTTAACATCATAATATTCTAACTAAAATCTTGATAATCATAATATCAATGTACGCTAGTTATACTTTATATTTGTCAGTTTTGTTTGATCTCCATCAGCTTAATTTTTTCTCAGTCGGTCCCGTCTCATATCCAACAGCTTCATTTATCTCTGCCAGTTTCGCCTAATAATAATAATAATAATAATATTGCACTTGATAAAGCGCCCTGAGAGAACTTAATCTCTTTCTAGGCGCTTTACATTTGCTGCAAAGTGATACGCAATAGAATAGTAAGTAAAATCATGCTTGAAAAACAAACAAAATGAATAACATGGTTAGGGGTTACATGCACTGGGTCAGCATGCAAATGTGGTTAGTGGCAGCATGAACAGTGTCAGCACGCATAAGCACATCGAGGACGAATCACAAGGACCCACTAAATGCTGTCCTAAATAGGTATGTTTTTAAGTTTCTTTTAAATGTGGTCAGGTCAGGGGATGTTCTGATGCAGGTCGGGAGGGAGTTCCAGGCTGTGGCAGTAGTTTCCTTTTATATCCGTCTGCTTTGCTTTATCTCCTTCGGTCTCTCCATCAGTTTCGTTTTATTTTCGTCAGTTTCATTTCATCTCCATCAATTTCGTTTCACTTCCGTCAGTTTCTTTGCGTCTGTCAGGTTCGTTTCATCTCCACCAGTTTCTCTTTACACCTTTCAGTTTTGTTTTACCTTTGACAGCTTCGTTTGATCTCCATCAGTTTTGCTTCATTTGCATCAGTTTCGTTTTATCACCATTAGTGTCATCTCGTTTCCGTTAGTTTAATTTAATCTCCGCCAGCTTCCTTTGATCTCAGTCTGTTTCATTTCATCTCCAGAACTTTCATTTCGTGCCCGCCAGTTTCAGAACATCTTTATAAGCTTAACTTCATCTCTACCTGCTTGGTTTCAACTCTGGCAATTACGCTTTAGCTTCGCGTATGCACTGCAAGGCTTTTCTAGAAAAGCCTCGCAGCTGTCGTGATGCCCGGCGCAAACTAACTAACCGAAGGCAATTTAAGGTAATTTATATGTAGAGCTGCTCAAGTTTGTAGTGACTAAGCGCACGCAGGCCACGTGAACGTAGCTTAAACGGCGATCGCCAGGTGCGATCGGGGGTGGTGGTTAATTATCATTCAATTATCATTAATTATCATTCGATTACCATTAATTATCATTTGACTGGGGAGTTAATTATTATTCAATGACCATTAATTATCATTCGATCGAGGAGAGGTTAAAATGAGACTCGCAGCAAGTTTGCGTAGCAAATTGATCGGCCGGCGCAGTGCTCATATCTGCCGCGACGTGCCGCGGAAGACGTAGCGGCGGTAACAGCATGCCGGAAGAGGTAGCGGCGGCGGCGGCGGCGGCGGCGGCGGCGGCGGAGCCGGAGCCGGATCCGTAAGCGGTAGTGGTGGTAGCGGCGGCAGAGGAGCCGCCAGGTCTGCGCAGCGACGTACCCGTCGTGGTCAGCTTGTAGCAGCGGCCGCACGAAGCGCCGCACCACGTGCCGAACTTGGAGTTCTGGTTGAACAAGGCCTCATTGACGGCGGCTGTGTACTTGCTTTTCACCCACGGAAAGACGCCGCTGCTCGGGCCACAGCCGCACGATCCCGGCCCGTGATTGCCGAGCGTGTAGCGCGTCGTAGTCGCGCAGCGTTTGCCGTTGAACGAACCGTTCTTGCACTTCTGCTGAGCGGCGACCGCTCCTGAGGCGCGGAGGGGCGGGGCGGGGCGGGTCGTGGCCGAATCGCACAATTTCGCCATCAGCGAGGCGCTGAGCGCACGACACTCACTCGGCCGATCCTGCCGCGGCGCGTGCCGACCAGCGCAACGAAACCAGGAGGCGCGTGCTGGGAATTTGAGAGCGTTTTAGGACGTCTCGAGAGTCTTTGGCAACTCGCTGCGGTTATTAGTCTAAGGGTTCAAGCGCGCGCGCGATGGCGGCGCGACGATGAATGAAGCCCCCACAAGCGAGTTGTGGTGTTGACGACGACGGTTGTATTGTATCTTATACAGGCAATGCAAGCGAGCGAGCGTACGCACGGTTGTAGCGACAGTAGCCGTCGCGTAAGCAGCGCCCGAGCGCCAGTAGATAGGAGAAGAGAGAGGATAGCTTGCGTACATGCTGACGCACGGGTAGAAAGTGAAATGAACGGCAAGGAATACGTCACGTGCCGGCAAGGAGCGCGCCCGTTGGGCGGACGGAACGTCGGCTAGGGGCAGAACCACGTGATGGCGATGACATGCCCACAGCAGTAGCGGCTAGGTCACGTGCCTGTTCAGCGAGGTAGAGAGCAGCGTTTCAAAACAGCCAAAGCGATTCCGCAGTCGGAGAGTGTCGAAAAAACCCTTGATCCGATCTCAAGCGACCGACACGGAGCGACCGACATGGAGGAGGCGCAGCGCTGCGCCCGCGCGTCCAGCTCGTCTTGCCTGCAGGGCTACGGACGCTACGAACCCTCGTTTTGAACTCCGGAAGAAGCGGCCCAATCGCGCGGCCCTACGGACGCGTTGTACAGTCCCAGCCGGCCCGACGCGATGCAACCGCGGCCCCCGAGGCGATGCCAGTCGGGCAGCTCCTCTGAGAAAGACGGCGGCCTCCGTGCGAAAACCCGGCCCGATACGTGGGCGGAACCTGACCCACCCGGAAGCGCTAGCCTTTAGCCGCCTCTACCGCACGTTGACAAATGCCAGCTTTGGCGTGGCGAAGCTCTGCGCGCGCGGCGGGTGCGGCTCTCTCTTTTTTCACGCTATCCGATAAAAAAGAATGGCTGACACCCGAGGAGGCGCCTTGTGAGCAGCGTCAACGCGCTGCCCCGCGCGTTTATTCGGCGAATATATCTATAAAAGAATTTGTCTAATTATGTATATACATGAATATACATATCTAAATAAATAAATCTATTTATTAATATGAAAGAAATCGCTCGTCGCCTCCCTTTCATGTGGAGCCGAACGAACGAGAGAGGCTCTTTGGGTCAGCCAAAAACCTACCGACTACGAGGAGAGCCCGAAGAGATCTGCTCAAGAGACGCAGCTCTGCAGACGCGTGCTTAGATTGTCTCCGCCTGAGCCAGTTTAGAGAGCCCGGAGGCACGCGCCTAACGTCCGACCGGCAAGCATCTGCAGGCGCGTATAATAGTAGTAATGATAATAATACATTTGGTATAGCGCCCTCAGAGAACTCGATATCTGTCTAGGCACTTTATATTTGCTGCGAAGAAAGGAAAGAGGGAAAGGTTACTTGCTCTCTCTCCCTCCCTCTCTCCCTTCCTCCCTGAAAAAAGAGTGCCCCCCAGAAGCCGACGCACGGCGTGATACAACGCCGCGTCGAACGGGCGGCGCCAGAGGCGCGCTCAGGCGGCCGAATTGCGAACCGTCCGATTGCGGAAAGAAGCTGCACGCAAAACGGGTCGCTCCGTGTCGCCGAACGAGCTGAACGCTTACCGACCATAACGACGAGCAAAGCGCTGGCTAGACGCATTGTCGTCGTCGGCGTGACGTCGGCGGCTGCTTGACGATTGAGCTTCTGGAAAGTGGCAGAGCCAAGCAAGTAATACACTGAGCGCGCCGCCGGGTAGGCTATCGCAGAGTCTCGCGTATCAGCACCTGGCGGGCAACAGGACTCTTAGCAGCGCCGCGGTGCCCAGCAGCGCTGCGGCGGCGGCGGCGTATCTCCGCTGCCCTGGCCGCGCAGCCGTGACGACGGCCTTATCGCAGGTGGGAACGAGCATGCTTCCCGTCGCTCCCCGCGCGGCAGTCGCGCGGTTTCCGGACCGCCGCGGGGAGCGACGGGAAGCCTGCTCGTTCTCAAGGACGAGGAGTTCTTATCGCTCTCTCGCTGCAACCATCCCCGGCGCTGCTGCTGCCGGCAGCGAGGCAGCCTCTGGGTCGCGGTCGTGGCGCCGAGTCCGGCTTGCGATCGAGGCTGATCACCGCTGAGCGCCCGCGCGGCGGCGGCGAGAGTCTCGCGAGACGCCGCGGGACGCTCGCCGAGCAACGAGCCGCGCGCGCGGGCCGCCGCAGAGGAGGAAGTGGTGCCGCTGTCGGAGACGCGGCGGCGTGCGGCGGCTGCCGCGTCTCTGACAGCGTAACCAGAAGTCGTAAGCTCAGAAGTCGCAAGCTCTCTTGCAGTGCGTGTCTTATTAAAGCTTAGAAAATGCAGTCTCCGAATTTGCCATTTCGTGAAGGTAAACATCCCCTTACTTTGCCCAACTCTCGGTACTTGTTAGAGCCAGCTTGTTAGCCTCCTTCAAATTTGATGGCTATCGGAAGCCACGCCCACGCCACGCCCACGCTATCTGTAACTTGAACTGCGAAGACGAAGCGCGCTATAGCGTTTGGTACTCGAGGCGATACTGGTAGCGAGGTCCGCCTCAACTGGTTATGTATCGCCCTTTTACACAATCGGGATTAAGAGCTTCGAGGGCTCTTTTGCAGCTATGAAAAGCTGGCTTTTGAATCAGCCTGAGCCTTTACTTTTTAGGGATGAGTGTCCTGCAGCTTCGTCCTGCAGCTTGTCACCATGTCACTTTGCATCTTTAAACCCGTTTTTAAATGTACACTCACTCTTCAGAGAGGTATTTTCTAGTCATACTGGAATTCACATGGTTTGCTGTGTCTTAGTCAGTCCCATTGGAGGAGGTCTAAATCGTCAGAAGAATTGGGGCCTCTTTTACTTC
>WPIO01000056.1:425000-462500 GCA_009760855.2 Cristatella mucedo
GCATCGGATTGCCTGTGCGACTGAATGTCTGAACTGGTCGGACTTGAATACGAATGAAAATGAAGCTGTTGTAAGCAAATGAAGCCATTGCAAAACATGTTTACGACTCATTAGCATGTTCCTCAACAAGGCGCAGCCCTGCGTCTAGATGTCGTAAGGTTCAATAAATTTGGATACGAGTCACATCCGATGCAGAGATCGGTAAATTTACAATCTGCACGTACATTTACTTTCGGTTTACCTCCGAGATGGACATGGCTCGAATAGTCATTTTTGTAATGTATTTTGCAATTTCATTTTATGTGAAAATTATCAAAACGTACGATTGTATTTTTATCACGCTTCCTTTTTGAAAGCCGCCCTAAATAAAAATTAATTATTCTACAGCTTTCTTACAGGTTTTCTGCACTTAGACCTTTGCCGAGACTATAAAGGTGATGCGAGGTCACTGTAGGTCAAGAACGACACTTGAAGCGAGCTCCAGAGTTCCGGTGCTTCGGCATGTTGCTGGGAACGGCAGAAAAATGAAATTATTTTGACTGCGTCCTCCGTACATTCTATCGGGTCATTTCGCCAGCATTCTGTGGTACTCGTTGTTTGGCGAATGCGTGAACTGACGCTGGAAGACGATTAGCTGCACGTCGAATGCTAGCGCTTGCTTGGGTTTTCAGCGCTCACGCGATTGAGCGCACAGCGCTGAATAATTTCTCGAAGAGCTTGCCTTCCTGCAGTGCGGCCTCTATTTTCAACTCGGATTCGAGGCTGCCCTATACGCGTAACGTCACATCGATTCTCTTCCGACGCCGGCGCGCTCGAAGCGCGGCGTGGGAGTGCTGGTGCTGTGAGCTGTGAGCCTCATCAATCAATCCAAGCGGAGCTCCTGCAGACGCATCGAGTGAAAAGTACGTCGCTCTGCGTCAAAACGAATCTAAAATGAGCTCAGTGCACTTGAGCGGAAGAACGATGAGCCATAACTTTCAAAGCGTCCATCTTAGTAAGCAGGTACCTGCCTTTGGGCAATTTCGAGCACAGACCGTGACAAAGGTGGCTAATCGCCTAAAAATAGCTCGTAGCGAAGCTCTTCAGCAAAGCGCATTTCCGCTACTGCGTGCTGCAGCAATAGCAGTCGATCGCCAAGGAGCAGGATGTGATGGCTAGCCCTGCGACCCATCCTTAAGTGCATTGGCATGCACTTGTGACGTGACCCCGTACGCAGCCAGAGTCGTCGCCTGTAGTTACGCACTGAACGCAGTTAGATATGAGCGGAGCTCCGAAAAGCAAGCCGAGCAGACGCATCGAATGAAAAGCAAGTGGCTGCGCGTTAAATCGAATATAAGCAGAGCTAAGCACGCGTGAGAGGAAGAATATAGACAGAGCTAAGCACGCGTGAGAGGAAGAACGCGGAGAACGCTTGAAGAACAACAAGCTGTGCCTTTCGAAGCGTCCATCTATCTAATCAGGCGACCGCTCCACTGCGAGCTAGGGCGCGCGTACAATGAAACGCGGACAGTGGCTCGCAGCTAAACGCTCGGCGGGTGAGCAGCAGATTGATGAAGTTTGCCGCATGCCTCAAAGCATCCGTCAGCTTGTGCTGCGGCCAACAGCTGAGCTGAACGCAGCGTGGAATGCTCTGGGAACTTTCTTTTATAAGAAATGACTGCCATTTCAAAAGACGAAATACGTGCTAAGAAGGGCACTGCCATACTAGTTTTACAGCTGAAACACATAAAAACTATAACTCCCTCACTTGAAACGTCTCGAATGTGTGCCCAGATATTATGCCACCCAGAAAAAACCCACTAGGCCTCATGCAAAAATTTGATGGCTCATATTTCGTTAGAGCCAATAGCTGCGTTCTGAAGATTTGCCTACAGTAGACATTTTTAGATTATCGAAAGAGGACGCATCGAGCGTACCCGGAGCGCTGCCTCACCAGCGCCCGAGCGCCGACGGCATTTCCATGAGGAGATCACTCTACATTTCGCCGCATCCTGAACGGGCGGCACCCTACGTAACGAACGACAGGCTCTCCGTTCTCTCTCTCTACCGGCAGGGGGCGCCGCTCTCGGCCGGTCGGCTTGTTGCTGTTGAAGCGTTTGTTGCTTGTAGCGGAGCGGAGCGCGAGCACTCTGTTCTGCTCCTGCTGCCAAAGCTCTATTGTACGACGATGCTCCATGGAGATGCGATGCCTCTGCGATGCCTCTGCGATGCCTCTGCGATGCCTCTGCGATGCCTCTGCCTCGCAGCTCGCGGCGCCGCTGCCACTCACGAGCTCTGTCCGCACCAAGTCGTGATGCCCGGAGTTCGCGGGCACCACGACTTGGTGACCATGATCGTGATCGTCTGTCCGGCCGGCAGCGCCACATCTTAGCAGCCACAGCCGTAGCCGCAGCCCGAAACCACAGCCCGAAACCACAGCCTGAAACTCAGCCATGCATTTGTGACATTCCGTCTTGACTTCTGTAACTCACTGCTTACTGGCCTACCGGCATGTGCAATCAGGCGATTACCGATGATGCAAAACACCGCAGCTATGCTTGTCTGTCGTGAGCGTCGCAGTTGCCACATCACACCACTTCTCGCCGACCTGCACTGGCTCCCTGTCAAGCAACGGATCGACTTCAAGGTCACTCCATTCTTTGGCTCCAGCCTATCTCTCAGATCTACTCCCCCACCAGGTCAAGCATCGTACCACCCGCTTTTCGGAATCCAACAGTTTACCAATACCTCGTACAAACCTCAAATCCTTTAGAGACCGGGCATTTAGTTCGAATGCTCCCACAGCCTCGAACTTCCTCCCGACTTGCGTCACAACATCCCCTGACTTGACCACATTTAAAAAGAGAACATACAAACACCTATTTAGGACAGCATTTAGTGGGTCTCTGTGTTTTGTCCTTGATGTGCTTATGAGTGCTGACACTGTGCATGCTGCCACTAACCACACTTGCATGCTGACCCTGTGCATGTCAATCCTAACCATGTTATTCATGTTGTTTATCAAGCATGATATTACTCACCACTCAATCGCGTTTCCCTTTGCAGCAAATGTAAAGTGCCTAGAAAGAGATTGAGTTCTCTGAGGGCGCTTTATCAAGTGCATTATTTTTATTATTGTTAGAGTGACTTATGGCCAAGCAGAGATTATGACACTGCCTTATTTTATGGGCTGTTGCGATTAACGGCAGTAATTTGTGAGTAACTGGAACCGCAGGCCCACGAGTAAGGTCGAGGACGCTGGGTAGGATTGTGGTGTACTGGCCAGCTGCGGCGCCGTGCGAATAAACGCCTTTGAGGCAGCTTCGGTGTCCTGCACGGTGCTGCGTACCTGCCATTCGGAGAATGTCAAACTACAACACTGAGTTTGCTATCGGTTGTCTCATCGGTGAGTAGATCGGGACGGAGTGTCAATGTCTACGGCACGACGAGACCAGCGCTCCGCCGCCGCCGTCTTGGCTGAGCAGCCGCTGTGATGGCACTTGGTTACAAGCGGTGACACCCGATCTTTTTGGAGCACATACCCGCGACAGCTAAGCTTCTTATATTGCCGAGTAGCACAAGAGTTGCTTTAGGATATGCGGAGCACGTTTTTTCTAAATGCCTCCTCACTACCTGTCTTAATAATCGCAATCTGCTAATCGTGCCATCAATTTATAGTACTCTACTGTATTTTTGGCGCCACAGTTTTGCGTATTTTGTCGGCAGGTTTATTTGTCAGGCCTGCCATTCCTATTCTAGATGGTCGCAGTCATAGTCGTATGGCTAACCCACTCTTCCACGACTGGGTGCTGACAGATGGGACTTACATCTTTGCGTAAATTTGAGAATCCTCACTCGTTATAAGCTTTCAAGATTGCGATTTTGCTCACCACTGTTTGTCGGCCTCAGTCCTCACTAGACTCGTTTGGTTTGAGAAGCTGGGCACAATGAACCGGATGATATACAAGGTGGATATCAAGATAGCTTTAATCGATTGTAGTTGAAGAAGCGAAACAATCTCTAAGATTTTGAAGTCACACAACCGAAGCTCAACTGGTCTGACCTCTCAAGATGCTTCTGTGTGGCCCAAATCAAGCTTCGCGTGCAGGTAACGAGAAGCTTGGTGAAACAGTGAAGAAATATGGGTTTTCTATCGCTGCAAGATTAGTGCAGTAGCTATCGACGAGATGAAGGCATGCTGTCACTGCTATTGCAGTTTGCCTTGATGAATTGACTCGGTATATTGCGATGAAATAAAGTTTGTCTCTAACAAGAGAGAAGAGCTCTCTGCAGCGATCGCTAAGCAAGATCTCCGAGGCGCTCATTGAATCCTCGGTAACCGTTGAAATGAGCGAGAAGCGAGACGTGCGATCGATCGCCATCATCAGAAGGACGCGCTAAACCCTCGAAATTCTAATAAATTATGTCTTGGGTGCACGTAAGCCAATGTTTCCTTCTGCTTACGTCAGTGAAAAATATGAGGCAGTAATGAAGACGGATGATGACGGTTAAGAATAGTTGCAATAGTTTATAATCCCAGTGAACTTGGAACCTTGGGAAGTGTGCCATGTACCATGCACAGTGTACCTAAGGTTAGCTACGCCTATGTATTGCAGCAACTTTCGAGCTAGCTCGTGATTATAGATTATGCCCATTATAGATATAGCTAGTGCCTATAGATTATGCCTATTATAGATATAGCTAGTGCCTATAGATTATGCTTATTATAGATATAGCTAGTGCCTATACATTATGCTCACTCACGCTCGCAGCTCTGAACTGCTGCAAAGCGGATCCAATTATATGTACATGGAACTGATAACTGGCGGCTGACTCGCTATGAGATCCCATTTTCTCTGTGCCTAATTTCATGGAGGCTATTTCGATGCTTCCCGGACTGCTTAGATGCATCATTAGCGGAGTTATCTTCTCACCTTTTAAAGGCTGTATTGCGTTGTATTCTGACAGAATTTTGCATTTTATATCACCAAAAGAGGCAGAGAAGTTAGCACTATATTAATCTGTGCTTGGTGCTCTCTCAAATAACGCAACTTCCGTTAAACTTAGGAGCTAGATCGATAGCAGCGTGAGCACGGAATTTGACCGGACGATAGCTGTGGGGTCCGTCGAAGCTAACGCATTCAGATTTGTCGGCGCCCTGTGCAGCTTTGTGACGTCAAGGGAAGCGTAGCTTGCGAGAAAGAGATTTATTTCAGAGAAAATTATCAGTCTGTCTCGTGCCGGCACACGTCGCCAAAGTCAAACATGGAAACGCGCTGGAGATCTGGCGAGAAAGAGAAGCCACGGGAACCGGAAGCGTGGCGCTCGAAATGCCGACGCACTTCGTCAACTATTTGCCGGCCTTATAGCAACGGCAGGTCTTAAAATCGCTGTCGCTGGGCGAGCCTCCGGAGCCGCATGAAACCTGCTCGTAAGTGACTTCAGGATTATCCCAACCGAGTTTCTTTACCAGTCCGCCGTCGAGACACAGGTCAAAGTGAGTCAGATAGCCGAACTTATTGCCGCCCTTCCTGTAAGCGTTGCCGCAACGGCGCGTTATTTCTTGCCAGTCGGTCGCTTGAGATAAAGCCACATCGTTTGCGCCGCCGCTGTTTTTTCGAGAAATGGCGCCGTTATAGCGATGGTCGCTTTCTTGCAAACAAGTTCGGGTTCGACCGGAAATGGCCATCGTCGGAGGGACATGGCCACCGACACCGGTCTGCGGATGGTGCTCACAACTTAGTTCGCCATATCGACAAATCGACCTCGAAGACGAACGTCTCAGTTAAGTCTTTACTTGGTTTGCACCGTGCAGCTCGTATGTATCGCCTTCAGCCAGCCTGGCAAGCGTCTGACACTCAGCCAAGAGTGGTGACGCATCGGCTCAGGCAGTGGCGAGCTCAAATTTCTCGCCCGAAAGACGTCCGAGCAAGGATCCGAGCGTTGATCTCGTTTTAACCGCTCGGAGCCCGGACGGGCGGCCATCTTCTCCGGGCTCCGAGCGGCATTCGCTTTCGCACGCGCCAGCACCCGAGCCACGAGCCTTCGCTTTTGCATTTTTTGAGATCGTTACTCTTCGCCACTCGCGTCTCTCGCTCGCCCCAAGGCTTTCCTTTCTCCCTACACAGCTCACCAGGGGGCGCTGCATAGCGCCGCTCTCGAAGAGCCGGCTCCTTCCTTGTGGTTCGCAGGGCTCAGCTGTCCACTCTGCTCTGCCTCTGACGCGAAAATTACCGCTCGCTGTTCTGTCGGCATGTGCATGAGCCCGAGGCGCCGCCGCCGCAGCTTACGCGCCTTGTCCACACCACCATTCGTTGCCCTTTTCGGGAGGTGCTCACTTATGTCCGTGCCGCTCACGTCTCGCTCGCGAAGGCGGTCAGCTGTCACTCTGCTGCTGCCAGGGGCGTTAATAGTACCGCTGCTCTCGAACAGCCGACCCTTCGCGAATGGTGTGCTGGGCCCGCGTACCCGGGTACGTAGCAGACGCAAATCACAGCTCACCGGTCTGCGTGCACACGCCCGACCGGCGACGGCTCCGCTACTTACAGGCTTTGTCCGCACCACTGTTCGTTGCCCTTTATCGGGCACACGTTCGTGACCATTATCGTGATCGTCTGTCCTGCGGGCGGCGCGACTCCCTGACCTGGCGCAACGCCGCCTGAAATAGGACGTCGACAGGAAATGACGCAGGGGCTACGGTCGTGCCGAGGGCGAACGCCATCGGCTAGCACTGGCAGCGGTGCCACGATGACCAGCCCCCATTTGCCAAGAGAGCTGCCCCTAACTGCCGCTAGTCGCATGTAGACCATCGTGCCGTAAGGTCCGGCAGCCTACACACACTCGGTGACGCAATTAGTACGTTCGTTTCCTCTCCGGTCGTTCGAGAGTCATGCGAAAGAAAAGGTATAATGTTAATCTCTCGCCTTGTTGTTTTCACAGCTACATGCCTGCGTGTGCGTAATTGACAAGTATCGTTGTCAGCAACTGGAGTAAGAATGAGAGAAAGAAAGAGAAAAGAGTGAGAGAGATATAAAAAGGGAGAGAGAGAGAGAGAGCAAGAGAGGGAGAGAGAGAGAGCGAGAAAAACCCACCAAGAAGAAGAAAGTGATAGTGGAAGGACTTTGATGTCGTCGTGTGCATCATTTGCAACTGTTCGCATGCTACCGATGGAAAGCAACACAAATGCTGCAGTGTCAGTTCCCTGTTAGGCGCGCCTGTTTAGGCGCCTCGCCAAGCGGGTCTGCCGGGGAGAGCGAGGCAGCAGCACAGGAACGTCCGTTAGAGGGCGCTCAGTTTGCACCCATTCAGGCAGCACTCATCTCGAACCGATTGACTGCGTTACCGCTGCACTATCACAGGGACCAGACGTTCGGCAGCTGCTCCGCGCCGCCGCTCGCCTACCGCGAGGCGAAGCTGAATGGTGTGTGCAGCCGCAGCACCGGAAGCAGTGTCCGACGAACTGACGGACTTACCCGTGGTCGTCAGCTTGTAGCAGCGGCCGCACGCACTGCCGCACCACCAGTTTCCCAACTTGGCGTTACCGTTGAAAAAGGCCTCGTTGGCGGCGGCCGTGTAGTGAGTGTTGGTCCAAGGGAACGAGCTGGAAGTGTTGTAGCAGCCGCAAGCGCCGCCGCAGCCTCCACTGTAGCGCGTGGTCGAAGCGCAGCTTTTTCCCTTGAAGGAGCCGTTTTTGCACAAGATCGTCGCAAAGGCGGCTCCTGGGCGTGCGACAACAATGGCGGAGTGTGCTTGCCACAAGGAATGGCCTCTTCAAAACGCAGCTCTGCCTCGCTTTCGCACGTGCGGGGGGGGGGGCGCCTGCCCCTATTAGTCGGACTGACGAGGTGAGACGCTTGTGAGCGGCGGGTCAGAGTGCAGCGCTCGACGCGCTACAGGCGGCGACTGAAGCGCGGCTGGAATCGGCCGTCGGCTGCTCGATTCGTCCGAGCTCCGTGGGACCCGGATGTTGAGCTCCTCTTGTTGGTAATACCCAGCCCCGACTTCATTTACTACTTTCGCGAGAAACTCGTGCCGAGGCGCTACGATTCGTCAGTCGCGGTAACTGAGCTCTCGGCTACAGAGACTCGATCTCGAGCGCTGATGCGAGCCAGGAGAGTTCAATGTTTATCGCGAAAGAGCGCAGGGCCAGCCTGAGCCAGATTTTTCTACGTTTCGTAAGTCCGGCTTATTAGCTTTGCTCGGCTGCTTATAATTGAACTTTCTCTGACCACCACACCCTCGAAATCGTTAGCGCCTCATTACGTAGACGACGTAGCTGGGGATGCGGGCAGCCCGATTCGGGTCATCCTTCCTTTGACGAATGCATTGTCGAAACGCGTCTCGGCTGCTTATGCATCACTATGAGGCAGCCGAAAGCGAAATCTCCCGCTCGGTCAAAGGTTCACTTTACTTACTGACCATCACCAGCAGAAAGAGAAGCGACGCGGCGAAGCGCATTTCCGCCTGAGTGCTGCAGCAATAGCAGTCGATCGCTATGGAGCAGGATCCTATGGTTACCCTCGCGGCGCTGCCTTAAGTACTGCCGCTAGCGCTTGTCACGTAACCGTCACGTGGCAGCACGGTCTCGTGTGCTCACGTGCAACGAGGGCAATGTCTGCCCTAAGAGGGGGCTCGCACATGCAAGCCGAGCTCTGCAGACCCGTCGAATAAAAAGTACGCGGCTGTGCGTCAAAGTGGAATTTGAAAGAGCCAAGCACGCGTGAGAGGTAGAACGCTGAGAAGAGAGATCAATAAGCTGCGCCTTTCAAACCGTCCATCTGCCGAAGCAGGCACCTGCTGCAGAGTGAGTTCAAGCACGGACAATGGACGTTGGCGGCTAAATGGACAAATCGCAGCCAAACACTGGGCTGGCGAGCGGCATATCGGTGCAATTTGCCGCATACATTGACGCGTCCGTCAGAGTGAGCTTCAGCCAGCCTTTGAGCTGCTCATAGCGCGAAATGCACTTTCAACGTAGTGTAAAAGGTTCGTCTGCCATTTCGGAAGTCTGAATACGTGCTCAGATAATGGATTGCCATACTAGTTTATTTAGCTGATATATAAAAGAAATTACTTCTCGTTCAGAAGAAACGGATTGAACGTAATTGTGTTTTGTCGCTCACTTTTAGGTCCCTTCATTCTTTGGCTCCAGCCTATCTCTCAGATCAACTCCCCCACCAGGCCAAGCATCGTACCACCCGCTTTCGGAATCCAACAGTCTACAAATACCTCGTACAAACCTTTTGGGGACACCGTGCATTTAGTTCGTATGCTCCCAAAGCCTGAAAATCCCTCCCGACTTGCGTCAGCTGTCTCATTTCTCCGCTTAAAGACAGTTGGCGACAGAAGCTTTAGCTCTGCAGGTCCTAGACTGTGGAACTCGCTTCCACAATTCTTACGCAAGGACAACTACTCTCATACTGCCGACTATGGCACATCCGGTTCAGCGGTCCTGAGCGGCTACTTCTATGCTACTCACTACCTCAACTGCTCTCCTGACTCTGCTATGCTTCCCACTTTCTCTTTGTTGCGTGAGACGAAGTCTGTTGGCTACCGAATGCTTACCGAAGGGCGCTTAGGCTGTGAGTGAGCTATACAAAACTCTCCTGCGTAACACCCACATGGTCTGTATAATTTTGTGGAGTTACAGACGGAGATACATTTGTCAGAACATCCCCTGACTTGACCACATTTAAAAAGAACTTAAAAACGCACCTATTTAGGACAGCATTCAGTGGGTCTCTGTGATTCGTCCTTCATGTGCTTATGTGTGCTGACACTGTGCATGCTGCCACTAACCACATTTTCATGCTGACCCTTTGCATGTCACCCCTAACCATGTTATTCATTTTGTTTGTTTATCAAGCATGATTTTACTCACCATTCAATTGCATTTCCCTTTGCAGCCAACGTAAAGCGCCTAGAGAGAGATTGAGTTCTCTGAGGGCGCTTTATCAAGTGCATTATTATTTTTATTAATATTCATCAAGCTTGATAGCACTCACAATTCAATTGTTTTCTTTGTAGCAAACGTTAAGCGCCTAGAAAGAGATTGAGTTTTCTGAGAGTGCCTTATCGATTGCATTGTTATTATTATTATTATTAACGTGCTCTCAGATGATGCGCTACCCAGACAAAAGCACATTCGGTCTTACGAAAAAAAACTTTTTAGCGGCTCCTATCTTGCTTGCACTAGAAGCTGCGTCCTGAAGATGGTCGCAAGCAGACACGTCCAGATGATCTTCGCCTGTATTCCATTTATGTTGCCCGAAGCCTAGTGTGGAAAGGGCAGACCAGCAAGCCTCTGCAGACATGTCTCGTGGCATTGCCCATTTAGTCGCCTTAACAATGCTGTCGTTAAGGAAACCGGCGCACAGCTTGCGATGACCAATATTGTCGATGGCAGCGTGATGTCGGCTGCTCGAAGAATCACGAACGAGGCAGAGTCGAACGTTATACCGATTGCCCCATCGGTTTTCTCATCAATGAGTAGATCGGGACGGAGTTTCAGCGTCAACAGCTCGATGAGATCCGCGCTCCCACCGCTGCAGCCTTGGCTGAGTAGCTACAGTGATGGCACTTGGCTACTAGCGGCGACACCCGATCTATTCGGTACACATATCTGCGACAGCTAAGCTCCTTATATTGCCGAGTAGCACAAGAGTTGCTTTAGGATATGCGGAGCAAGGTTTTTCTAAATGCCTCCTCACTACCTGTCTTAATAATCGCAATCTGCTAATCGTGCCATCAATTTATAGTACTCTACTGTATTTTTGGCGCCACAGTTTTGCGTATTTTGTCGGCAGGTTTATTTGTCAGGCCTGCCATTCCTATTCTAGATGGTCGCAGTCATAGTCGTATGGCTAACCCACTCTTCCACGACTGGGTGCTGACAGATGGGACTTACATCTTTGCGTAAATTTGAGAATCCTCACTCGTTATAAGCTTTCAAGATTGCGATTTTGCTCACCACTGTTTGTCGGCCTCAGTCCTCACTAGACTCGTTTGGTTTGAGAAGCTGGGCACAATGAACCGGATGATATACAAGGTGGATATCAAGATAGCTTTAATCGATTGTAGTTGAAGAAGCGAAACAATCTCTAAGATTTTGAAGTCACACAACCGAAGCTCAACTGGTCTGACCTCTCAAGATGCTTCTGTGTGGCCCAAATCAAGCTTCTCGTGCAGGTAACGAGAAGCTTGGTAAAGCAGTGAAGAAATATGGGTTTTCTATTGCTGCAGGATTAGTGCAGTAGCTATCGACGAGATGAAGACATGCTGTCACTGCTATTGCAGTTTGCCTTGATGAGTTGACTCGGTATATTGCGATGAAATAAAGTTTGTCTCTAACAAGAGAAGAGCTCTCTGCAGTGATCGCTAAGCAAGATCTCCGAGGCGCTCATTGAATCCTCGGTAACCGTTGAAATGAGCGAGAAGCGAGACGTGCGATCGATCGTCATCATCAGAAGGACGCGCTAAACCCTCGAAATTCTAATAAAATATGGCTTGGGTGCACGTAAGCCATTGTCTCCTCCAGCTAATGTCGGTGGAAAATATAAGACAGTAACGACGACTCAGAGTGAAGTTCAGAAAAATTGTAATAATTTCTAATAACTAACTCGAAACCTTGCACTTGAAACCTTGCGTAGCGTAGCGTAGCGTACTATTTCTTTGGTGTACTTAAGGTTAGCCACGCGCAGATTTTGCAGCAGCTTCAGAGCACGCTAATGGCTATATATAGTGCTCAATCAAGCTCGCAGATCTGAACTGTTGCACAGCGAATCCAATTCAATTCATGTACATGGAACTGAGAATTGGCGCCTGATTCGGTACGGCGTCCCATATCAGCGCCAAGGAGGGTATTGCGATGCTGAAAGGCCTTACGATCTAAATACGAGACGCTCAGTAGCAGGGTTCTCTTTTGACCTTGTTAAGACTGAATTTCGTTGTCATCTGAGTGGCTGAATGTCTGATGTTTTACCACCAACGGAGATAGAACACTTGGTTGGCACTATATCGGTGTGTGCGTGGAGCTCTCTGAATGACGAGACTTCCGCGGAAGTGTGAATTAAAATTGGTAGCAGCGTGAGCTCCGAACCTTGCTCCCTCCAAGGTCACGCACTTAGCTTTGTCGGCATCCCGCACATCCGGATCTGTTGCGTCACGGTAACCGTTTGCGTAGCTGGCGAGAAAGCGATTTATTTAAGCGACAATGATCAGTCTTTCTTGCACCGGCACGCATCGCCGGAGCCAAACATGGAAAAGCGCCGGAGATCTGGGGAGCGACCGGATACGGAAGTGTTGTGCTCAAGAAGCCGACGCACTCAGTCAGCAGTTTTACGGCTTGCTAGCACTGGGAGGTCTTAGAGTCGCTGTCGCCGGGCGAACCTCCGGTGCCGCAAGGCGCCGACTCGTAAGTGACTTCAGGATTATTACAATCGAGCTTCCGTATCAGGGCTCCGTCGAGACACAGGTCGAAGTGAGTCCGGTAGCCGTACTTGTTGCTCGTTTTTCTGTAAGCGTAGCCACAAAGCCGCCTCCTTTCTCGCCGGTCGCCGGACGCTGAGGTCGTGCCGCAACGTTAATGGCGCCGCATGCGCTCGCGCCGAGTTTCGCGAAAATTGGCGCCGCCATTCTAGCGACGTAGCTTTCTCGCAAGCAGTTGCAGGCTCAGCCGGAAATGGCCGACGGCAGAGAGGCCAGGCCATCGACACTGGACTGTACGCTGTCAGCCTATTCAGCGACGACGATAGCTCGTGCTCGAAGGCAAATGTCTCTTTTAGCGATCCATTTGATTTATTTATACTGTGGAACTCAGATATCCATCCGCCACGTCGCAAGCAGGGGCTCGGCTCTGAGCAGGCACTTCTGCCGGCAATGTAATGTAATGTATCTCCTTCTGTAACTACACCAAGTCCTAAAGACTGTGTGGTTATTACGCGGGAAAGTTTTGTATAGCGCACTCACAGCCTCAGCGGCTTTCGGTACGCATTCGGTAGCCAACAGACTTCGTCTCAGGAAACAAAGAGAAAGTGGAAAGCATAGCAGAGTCAGGAGAGCAGTTGAGGTAGTGAGTAGCATGGAAGTAGCAGCTCAGGACCGCTGAAAAGGATGAGTCATAGTCGGCAGCAGGAGAGTGGTTGTCGTTGCGTAAGAATTGTGGAAGTGAGTTCCACAGTCTAGGACATGCAGAACTAAAACTTCTGTCGCCAACAGCTAATTATTTAAGGTCTTTAAGCGGAGGAATGGAACAGCTAATTTATTGTCAACTTAGAACCTGAGGGAGCAAAGAGGCTGAAACTGATGCAGCAGTTCAGCTTGGTACGAAGGAGCCAAGCCGTGGCGGGCCTTGTCGGTTAGCGTAAGAACTTTGCTCTGTATCCGTCACTCAATCGGCATCCATCCTAACTCTTTTAGCAAAGGAGACACGTGGTCAAACCTCTGGGACTTGAAGACTAGCCTTGCAGCCATATTCATAGTCAGCTGCAGTGGCCTAGTTGCTTTCTTTGGTAGCCCAGCCAAAATGGAACTACAATAATCAAGCCGAGACAAAACTAAGGAGCTAGTTCAATGTTTTACAAGCTACTGTGAAAGACAGCTCCTAATCTTGGATAGGGATCGGACGTGGTGGCTAGCTGTAGAAGCAATCTTTTGAATGAAGCTTTTAAAATTGGGGCAGCTGTCGAAAACGACACCTAAATTTCGAGCACGTGGGGATGGTCGCACAATGGCATCACCTATTAGAATGAAAGCCTTTTAATCCAGCCACACGCTTAGGGTGTCCTATGAGCAGCAGTTTGATTGTATCGTCATTTAGTTTCAAGAAGTTTTTCGACATCCAGGATCGAATGACGGCAAGGCAAGCATCCAGTTTCTCAGTTGCTGCAGCAGATTCCGACGGTTTGAATGACAAATACAGCTGAGTATGGTCACCATAAAAGTGATATCCTATTTCATGGGCCTTAATCACTTTTCAGCGAGCACACCACAAGTTCAGTGGGGAGGACATCCTTAGTGATCACGAGATCTAGAATATGGCCACCGACGTGGGTAGGAATATTAACGTGATGGACCAAACCAAAATTCTCCAAAACGTCAAGAAATGAGCGGACCTGGCTGTTGCTAGGGTTTTCAACGTGAATATTGGAGTCTCCTACAATCAGTAACGGCCTGTCATACACAAATATTTTAGCGAGGAACTCTGAAAACTTCTCTATAAATAAGTTTGGACAGCCAGAAGGAGGCCGGTATATCACAACAATCTGCCTATTTTCAAATCCGCCTATTTTCAGCTTCATAACATTGCTAAAATTCGAGCTTGTTTAGATAAGGATACCACGTCCAAGTTGGTTTATGCATTCGTGACATCCAGTCTCGACTTCTGCAACTCACTGCTTACTGAGAGAGAGAGAGAGAGAGAGAGAGAGAGAGAGAGAGAGAGAGAGAGAGAGAGAGAGAGAGAGAGAGACAGACAGACAGACAGACAGACAGACAGACAGACAGACAGACAGAGCGAGAGAGAGAGATTGAGTTCACTGAGGATGCCTTTAGAAGTGCATTATTAATATTCTTATTACAGTGAGAGAATTTCAGACCAAACGGAAAGCGGCGCCTCGAAAAGCAGCGCTGCCGCTTCTGCGAGTCGCTGTATTCATTCGCTCCCGTCATCGGAAGCTGCCTCAATTTGCCATCCGCCGAGACGCGCCAAGTCGCACGGTGCCCTCCAGGTATGCCTACTGGAGAAGGAGGCATGAGCCGCAGCGTCAGAGCTCTCGCGCGCCGCTGCGTCGCAGCTGCACGGAGCGGCACCGGTGACCGGGTGGCAGAGGCGACGCCCGGTATTCGGCTGCTGACTGATCGCTGTTTGCAGCAGCACTGCCACCTGGCGGTGCAATAGGAGCGGGCCCCGACGCCGAGGCGCCGACGGCTACCCATCTTTCTTCGAAAGCTCACACGAACAGTTATTCGTGTCCATTCGTCGTCGGAAACTCGTCGGAAACTTCCACACGGCGCCGCACTGGCTAGACAGGTAGTGTCGTAGGGGCTCGTGGGCGCGCGATGGCTGCGCTACGAAGAGCGAAGCCTGCACAAAGGAGTTGCTGTGCTGTCGACGACGGCTGTATTGTATCGTACATGAGCAATGCCAGCGAACGAGAGTACGCACGGGTGTAGTGGCCGTCGTGCGTGCTGCTCCGGAGCACATAGTGATATGCTCCGGAGCACATAGTGATATGCTCCGGAGCACATAGTGATATGCGCCGGAGCACATAGTGATAAGAGGGAAGAGAGTGGATAGCGTGCGCACGGGCCGACGCACGGGCAGAAAGTGTATTTCGCCGCAAAGAGCTCGTCGCGTGCCGGCCAGGAGCGCGCCCGGCGGGCGGACGGACGGAACGTCAGCTGGGGACGTAACCACGTGATGGCGACGACAAGCTCACAGTAGCGCTTGGTGTCGAAAGGCGAGAATGTCACAATGGCCAGATATACCGCTAGTTATGCTATTCTGACTCCAATCGTCTAGATTCGCCTAGAACCGACCTTAAATCTACTAGTAATTACTAATCTATTAATCTATTAATAAATTAAAAATATAAATCTATAAATAAGTAAATCTACTAGTAATTACTAATTGATTCACGCTGAACTTTTCATTAGCTTCATTTCATGCGAAAACCACATGAAGTCACAACTTCGGATTGCATTCTAAGCATTCTTCGTTGTTTTAAAGCCACCCTAAATAAAAACCAGCGTCTTTACCATATATCTACGCAGTCTAGTTCACTTTAGCCTTAGCCGAGACTTTGATGACGGCGAACGATCGTGGCACTTAGTGGCCAAAACCTGAAGCGGGGACAGATTTCCTGTGCTTCGGCAAATGATAAGCTTACGGCTGAAAGATGAATCTTTTTGATGGTGTCTTCTGGGCTTTGAGTCAGCATTGCGTAGTATGCGGCATGAGACGAACGCGCCATAGACAACATATAGCTATGGGTTGAATTTACTTAGGCAAAGCAAGGTACCCCCAAAAATGTCTACATTTACGTTCGTCGCGTCTTCTTGCGATGCCGTGCGTGCTGGGATTTCTGCTGCGGCCCGGTCGCGAAAAATGACCGGAGGTACGGACTCACGATGACTCGCTGTATCTCTACGGCCTGCGCTCAGCAATTCAACTCGCATGCAATTGAACGTATTACGCCCTATAGTGGCGAAGAGCTTGCATTTCTGCATTACGACTTTTGTCTTTTGGAAGCTTCGCTATCCTGCTTATCCATGCTTTCAGCGAGTCTCCTACGATGCCGCCACGCGCCAAGCGCTGGAAGGCGAAGCGGTCGCCGGGCGTGGCTCGAAGAAGAAGTACGCGACCGGAAATGACCGACGGCAGAGAGGCCAGGCCATCGACACTGGACTGCACGCTGTCAGCTTATTCAGCGACGACGATAGCTCGTGCTCGAAGGGAGATGTCTCTTTTAGCGATCCATTTGATTTATTTATACTGTGGAGCTCGGACATCCATCCGCCACGTCGCAAGCAGGCAATCGGCTCTGAGTGACTCGGTTCTCAGTGACTCGGAGCAGCAAGCGAGCACAAGCGAAGTCACTCAGAGTCCAACAAAAGACGATTAGCTGCACGTCGAATGCTAGCGCTTGCTTGGTTTTTCAGCGCTCACGCGATTGAGCGCACAGCGCTGAATAATTTCTCGAAGAGCTTGCCTTCCTGCAGTGCGGCCTCTATTTTCAACTCGGATTCGAGGTTGCGCACGAAAATACACATCGCTTCTCTTCCGACGCCGGCGCGCTCGAAGCGCGGCGTGTGAGTGCTGGTGCTGTGAGCTGTGAGCCTCATCAATCAATCCAAGCGGAGCTCCTGCAGACGCATCGAGTGAAAAGTACGTCGCTCTGCGTCAAAACGAATCTAAAATGAGCTCAGTGCACTTGAGCGGAAGAACGACGAGCCATAACTTTCAAAGCGTCCATCTTAGTAAGCAGGTACCTGCCTTTGGGCAATTTCGAGCACAGACCGTGACAAAGGTGGCTAATCGCCTAAAAATAGCTCGTAGCGAAGCTCTTCAGCAAAGCGCATTTCCGCTACTGTGTGCTGCAGCAATAGCAGTCAATCGCCAAGGAGCAGGATGTGATGGCTAGCCCTGCGACCTATCCTTAAGTGCATTGGCATGCACTTGTGACGTGACCCCGTACGCAGCCAGAGTCGTCGCCTGTAGTTACGAACCGAGCGAAGCTCAATCCGTGTGAGCTGACCTCGGAAAGGCAAGCAGAGCGCTGCAGACGCATCGAATAAAAAGCAAGTGGCTGTGCGTTAAATCGAATATAAGCAGAGCTAAGTACGCGTGAGAGGAAGAATATTAGCAGAGCTAAGCACTAGGAACAACAAGCTGTGCCTTTCGAAGCGTCCATCTATCTAATCAGGTGACCGATGCCCAGCGAGCTAGGGCTCGCGTACAATGAAACGCGGACAATGCCTCGCAGCTAAACGCTCGGCGGGTGAGCAGCAGATTGATGAAGTTTGCCGCATGCGTCAAAGCATCCGTCAGCTTGTACTGCGGCCAACAGCTGAGCTGAACACAGCGTGGAATGCTCTGGGAACTTTATTTAAAAAGAAATGACTGCCATTTCAAAAGACGAAATACGTGCTCAGAAGGACACTGCCATATTAGTTTTGCAGCTCAAACATATAAAAACTCTTATTCTCACAGTTAAAACGTCTCGAAGGTACGCCCAGATAGTGTGCCACCCAGAAAAAACCACTTGGTCTCATTTAAAAATTGGATGGCTCTTATTTTGTTATAGCCATAGGCTGCGTTCTGACGATTTGTCTTCAGTAGACATTTTTAGATTATCTCCACCTGTTTAACATAGATCAGCATGATTGCAACAGTTTCTAATTGTAGTGAACTTTGTAGTGAAATTGTAGAATTGTAGTGAATTGTATAGTGAATTGTAGTGAAAGTTGTGAAATGTACCGTGTACCTTATATGGTGTACCAAATGTTTGCTAAGAGGTGTATTGCAGTAGCGATTGAGCGAGCTAGTATATATATATATATATATATATATATATATATATATATATATACATATATATATATATATATATATATATATATATATATACATATATACATATATATATCTGTGTGTGTGTGTGTGTGTGTGTGTGTGTGTGTGTGTGTGCGTGCGTGCATGCGTGGGTGTGTGTGTGGGTGTGCGCGTGTGTGTATCTTTATATAGTATATATGTATCTCTAGACAGTGCTCAATAGTGCTGTATAACGCTTGCAGCTCTCAACCCCGGCATGCGAATCATGATCCTTGTACATGGAACTGCAAACTTACGCCTCCTTTAGGATGGTATTCCATATCGGCGCCTAGGAGGCTATTGCAATGCTGAGAGGGCTAACGATCCAAAAACCAGATGCTCTGTAACCTGTTCTGCTCTCAACTTGTTAACCCCGGAAAACGTTTTACTGCGTTATCCGGCTGGCAAAATATTATCGTATTGCGAAGGACCGTAATTTTTACCATCAAACGAGGCTGAGTACTTGGCACTGTATCACATGAAGCTTTCTCATTAATGCGACTTTTCTGGAAAGTAGAAGTAAAAGTGACAGCAGCGCGAGCTTGGAACCTTGGCCGGACGATAGAAGGTGGCGGGCTTCCTCAAAGCTGACGCATTCAGCTTTTTTGGCGTCCAGTACAGCGCCGTTACTTCTCGGGAACGCGTAGCTAGCGAGAAAGCGATTTATTTCAGCAAAAATTCTCAATCTATCTTGCACCGGCACGCGTCACCAGAGTCGCGGTGAACATGGAAACGCACCGGTGCACTGGCGAGTAAGAGGAGCCACCGGAACCGGAAGCGTGGCGCTCGAGATGCCGACGCACTCCGTCGTCTATTTGCCGGTTTTATTGCACCGGCAGGTCTTTAAATCGCTGTCGCTGGGCGAGCCTCCGGAGCCGCATGAAACCTGCTCGTAAGTGACTTCAGGATTATCCCAACCGAGTTTCTTTATCAGGCCGCCGTCGAGACACAGGTCAAAGTGCGTAGGGTATCCAAACTTGCTGGCGCCCTTCCTGTAAGCGTTGCCGCAACGGCGAGCACCATTCTTTGCCTAGTTTCTCACCAGTCGAACGCTGAGGTCGCACCCGCAGCGTTGGCGCCGCTGCACGCAGCTGCACGGGCGCTGGCTTTTTTCGGGAGAATTAGTGAGCCACGATGGCCCACTAGGTAAGGCGGATGCTTTTCACGACCGCGGTCCCGAGGTCGTGCATTCGAATCCTGTGGTGAGCGATCTTTTCTCGCCGCCGCAAGCGGTTGTGATAGCCCCAAAGGCTCTCTTTCCTGTCGCTATATAAAAGAGCTATATAAAAGTTAAATCAGCTTGTAAGTGGCGCCATTCGAGCATCACGGGAGCTCGACGGATGCACTTCCGGTTCCGCAAGCGGAAGCTCTGGAGCTCCGCTCCTTTTTGGGAGGTGCTCACTTATGTCCGTGACGCTCACGTCTCGCTCGCGAAGGCGACCAGTGGTCACTCTGCTGCTGCCGCGGCGTTAATAGTGCCGCTCTTCCGGATGCACTTCCGCTTCCGCAAGCTGTCACTCTGCTGCTGCCAGGAGCGTTAATAGTACTGCTACTCTCGAACAGCCGACCCTTCGCGAATGGTGTGCTGGGCCCGCCCACCCGGGTATGTAGCAGACGCAAATCACAGCTCACCGGTCTGCGTGCGCACGCCCGGCCGGCGACGGCACCGCTACTTACAGGCCTTGTCCGCACCACTGTTCGTTTCCCTCTATCGGGCACACGTTGGTGACCATTATCGTGATTGTCTGTCCGACAGGCGGAGGCTTTCCCCCTGACGGCACGAAGCCACCTGCAGTGGAACAACGTCGACCGGAAGTCGCGCACAGGATACGTCGTGCTGATGGCGGGCGCTGTCGGCGCGAACTGGCCGCGTTGCCACAGCGAGCCACCGTCTTTGCCTCGCGAGCTGCACGCCCATTTCTACCGCTATTTGCGTGTAGGCCGCACGTGCCGTCAGGTCCGGCAGCCTACACACACTAGGCGATGCAAGTAGGACGTTCGTTTCCTGTCCAGTAGTTCGAAAGTCATGCGAAAGAAAAGGTATAATGTTAATCTCTCGCCTTGTTGCTTTCACAGCTACATCCCTGCGTGTGCGTAATTGACAAGTATCGTTGTCAGCAAGGGAAGTAAGAATGAGAGAAAGAAAGAGACAAGAGCGAGAGAGATATAAACAGGAAGAGAGAGAGAGAGAGAGAGAGAGAGAGAAAGAGATAGAAAGACCTATCGAAAAGAAGAAAGTGGAAGTGGAAGGACTTTGATGCCGTCGTGTGCATCATTCGCCACTGCTCGCATGCTACCGATGGAAAGCAACACAAATGCTACAGTGTCAGTTCCCATTTAGGCGCGCCTGTTTAGACGCCTCGCCAAGCGGGTCTGCCGGGGAGAGCGAGTCAGCAGCACGGGAACGTCCGTTATAGGGCGCTCCGTTTGCATCCATTCAGGTTGTGCTTAACACGAACCGATTGACTGGGTTACCGCTACACTGTTGCAGGGGCCGGAAGTTTGGCAGCTGCTCCGAACCGCCGCTCCCGTACCCGAGGCGAAGCTGGCGTCGCTGAGTGGTGTGTGCAACCGCAGCACCGGAAGCAGTGTCCGTCGAACTGACTGACTTACCCGTGGTCGTCAGCTTGTAACAGCGGCCGCACGCACTGCCGCACCACAACTTTTCCAAGTTGGTGTTACCATTGAAAAAAGCCTCGTTGGCGGCGGCCGTGTAGCGAGTGCTGATCCAAGGGAACGAGCCGGACCAGCTGAAGCAGCCGCAAGCGCCGCCGCAGCCTCCTCCGCTGTAGCCCGTGGTCGAAGCGCAGAGCTTTCCGTTGAAGGAGCCGTTTTTGCACAAGATCGTCGCAAAGGCGGCTCCTGGGCGTGCGACAATAATGGCGGCGTTCGCGCGCGATGACGAAATGGCCTCTTCATAACTCAGTTCAGCCTCGCTTTCACGCGCGGCCCCCACCGCCTGCCCCTATTAGTCGGACTGACGAAGCGAGACGCTTGCGAGCGGCGGGTCAGAGTGCAGCGCTCGTCGAGCTGCAGGCGGCGACTGGAGCGCGGCTGGAATCGGCCGTCGGCTGCTCGATTCGTCCGAGCTCCGTGGGACCCGGAAGGAGTCTCGGAAGTCGAGCTCCTCCTGTTGGTAATACCTACCCCGACTGCACTTAGTGCTTTCGCGAGAAGCTCGTGCCGAGGCGCTACGATTCGTCACTCGCGGTAACTGAGCTCTCGGCTACGGAGACTCGACCTTGAGCGCTGATGCAATGTTTAGCGAGAAAGAGCGCAGGGCCAGCCTCAGCCAGATTTTTCCGCGTTTCGTAAGTCCGGCTTATTAGCTTTGCTCGGCTGCTTGCAATTGAACTTTCTCTGACCACCACACTCTTGAAACCGTTAGCGCCTCGTTACGTAGACGACGTAGCGGGGATGCGGGCAGCCCGATTCGGATCATCCTTCCTTTGACGGCATTGTTGAAAAGCGTCTTGGCCGCTTATGCATCATTATGCTGCAGCCGCAAGCGAAATCTCCCGCTCGGTCAAAGGTTCACTTGACTTACCGACTGTCACCAGCAGAAAAAGAAGCGACGCGGCGAAGCACATTTCCGCCTGAGTGCTGCCGCAGTAGCAGTCGATCGCCAAGAAGCAAGATCTTATGGCTACCATCTCGGCGCTGCCTTAAGTACTGCCGCTAGTTCTTGTCACGTAACAGTCACGTGGCAGCACGGTCTCGTGTACTTAAGCAGCAAGGGTAGTGCGTGCCCCAGTGAGCGGAGCTTGCCCGTGCAAACGGAGTTCTACGGACACGTCGAATAAAAAGTACTAGGCTGTGCGTCAAAGTGGGATTTGAAAGAGCTAAGCACGCGTGAGAGGGTGACCGCTGAGAGATCAATACGCTGTGCTTTTCAAACCGTCCATCTGCCGAACCTGGCACCTACTGCAGAGTGAGTTTAAGTGGGGACAGTTACGCTAGCGGCTAAAAAAAAATCGCAGCTAATTACTCTCGGATGAGCAGAATGTCGTTGCAATTATCAGCCATCACTTCAACGCATCCGTCAGCTTTAGATGCGACCAGCTGTTGAGATGCTCTCAGCTTGGAACTCCAATTAAGCCTTCCTATAAAAAATAACGACTACCATATCAGAAGACAAAGTACGTGCACAGACGGCGCACTCTCATACTAGTTTATTGAGCTGATGGAAAAAAGCAATCTCTTTTCCCTCAGACAAAACGTCTCGAAGGTACTCGCGGACGATGCACTATGAAAAAAAGCACATTAGGTCTTACACACAACAACTTTCCAACAGCTATTCGCTTGCTGGTGCTAGAAGCTGCGTGTTGAAGATATACCGCAAGCAGACACGTCCAGATGATCTTCGCCTGTTTTCCATTTAGGGTGTCCGAAGCCTAGTGTGGAACGTACGCCAAGTAGCAAGCCTCTGCAGACATGCTGCCACTAGCCACATTCGCATGCTGACCCTGTGCATGTCACCCCTAACCATGCTATTCATTTTGTTTGTTTTTCAAGCATAATTTTACTCACCATTCAATTGCATTTCCCTTTGCAGCAAATGTAAAGCGCCTAGAGAGAGATTGAGTTCTCCGAGGGCGCCTTATCAAGTGCATTGTTATCATTATATTTCATGGGATCGCCCATTTATTGGCTCTAGGAATGCATCCCTTCCAGGCGCACAGCGAGCCATGATTAAGATTTTCGGCGGCGGCGTGATGTCGGCAGCTCGACGAGTCACGAACGAGGCAGAGTCGAGCGTCACGCTGAGCGCGCCGCTGGTTTTCCTCATCGATGATTCAAGCGAGACGGCGTGTCAGCGTCTATGGTGCGACGAGACCCGTGTACAGCCGCCGCGGCCTTGGCTGAGTAGTTGCAGTAATGGCGCTTGGCCACCAGCGGCGACACCCGATCTTTTCGGAACACACATCTGTGACAGCTGAGCTCATTATATTGCTAAGTAACAGGAGAGTGGTTGGTAACCATGTAGGGTTTATCGAAATGCCTTCTCACTACATATATCAATAATCGCCATCTGTTAATTGTGCCGAGACGCTTTAGCTCTGCAGGTCCGAGACTGTGGAACTCGCTTCCACAGGTCTTATGCAACGACAACTACTCTCCTGCTTCCGACTGTTCCTATTTCCGACTGGCTCATCCTGTTCAGCGGCCCTGAGCTGCTACGTCCATGCTACTCACTACCTCAACTGCTCTCCTGACTTTGCTATGCTTCCTACTTTCTTTTTGTTGCGTGAGACAAAGTCTGTTGGCTACCGAATGCATGCCGAAAGCCGCTTAGGCTGTGAGTGCGCAATACAAAACTCTCCTGCGTAACACCCACTCAGTCTTTGTGGCTTTGGGGATTTACGGATGGCGATGCATACAGACATACATACATACATAGATACATACATGCATGCATGCATGCATACATACTAACATACATACTAACATACATACAAACATAAATACATACATACATACACACACACATACATACATACATGCATAACATACATATCATACATACATAGCATAACATGCATAACATGCATAACATACATAACATGCATAACATACATGCATAACATGCATAACATACATGCATGCATAGCTTATATACCATAACATACATACACGCATTCTTTGGCTCCAGCCTATCTCTCAGATCTACTCCCCCACCAGGCCGAGTATCGTACCACCCGCTTTTCGGAATCCAACAGTCTATAAATACCCTGTACAAACCTCAAATCCTTTGGAGACCGTGCATTTAGTTCGTATGCTCCCAAAGCCTGGAGCTCACTCCCGACGCGTCAGAATATCCCCTGACTTGACCACATCTAAAAATAACTTTAAAAAAAATAAATTTAGGACAGCATTTACTGGGTCACTCTGATTCGTCCTTGAAGTGCTTATGTGAGCTGACACTGCGCATGTCACCCCTAACCATGTTATTCATTTCGTTTGCTTATCAAGCATGAATTTACTCACCATTAAATTGCATTTCCCTTTGCAGCAAATGTAAAGCGCCTAGAGACAGATTAAGTTCTCTGAGGGCGCTTTATCAAGTGCATTATTATTATTATTATTATTATGCATACATACATACATACATGCATAACATACATACATGCATACATAACATATGTAACATACATACATGCATACATACATAACATACATACATATAAACATATAAAACTATCGTGTCTTACATTATATTTGTCGTCACAGTTATGTTTACTTTTTCGACAGGCTTATATATGAGTATTCTATTTTTATTCTGGGGTCGCAGTTATGGTCGACGTACCAACGATTCTCCATGATTTGCAGCTGATAGCTGGGAGTTCGGTCTTAGCGTAAATGTGAGACTCTCCACTTTTGGTAAGCTTTCAAGATTGCGATTTCGCTCCCCGCTGTTTGTCGGCCTCAGTCTCCAGTAGACTCATTTGGCCTGGGGAGCTGGACGCGATGGACCAGGTGATATACAAGCTGGACTTCAAGACAGCTTTTCTCAGTGGTAATTAATGGTAAAGAGGAGCACTACTTTGAGCGGTCTGAGATCAAGCGCATACGAAACTGACCCAACTGGCCTTTCAAGATGCTTCTGTGCGGCCTAAGTCTACGCTACGCGTGCAGGTGACGAGAAGCCCGGTACTGAGCATATGCTGGTGGCTTTCTATCGCTGCACGATCAGTGTAGTAGTAGCTATCGACGCGATGAAGACGGAGATCTATCTTATGCCGCTTTTTATGTAAATGCATTTGCTCTGTGTGGTACGAAGAAATTAAGTCTTTTTCCACCAAGGGAAAGAGCTCTTGGCAATTTTTTCTAAGAAGGATGCTGCGAGGCGCTCATGGAATCCTTGGGATCCGTGGCGTTACTGCGGTTACAAGCTAGCGGAGCAGTCGGTCGTCATTAGACGCGCGCCACGTCGTCGTAGCTCCTAAAATATGCCTCGGATACATGCAACTCTGTCTCTGTCCATATCCTAATGCTGGTGATAAGCACGAGAAATTAATTACGACGAATAATGACGGTTCAGAATATATGCGTAGGTTTCTAATCGCAGTGAACTCAAAAGCATGTAAGCTGTCCGGCGTACCATGTACAGTGTACCTAAAGGTACGCTCAATCGTGCTCGCAGCTCTGAAATGCTGCACAGCGAATCCAATTGCATGTTAATGGAGCTGCAAGCCGCCGTCTTACACTGAATAATGGCCCATGTAATAGTAATAATAATATATTTGTATAGCACCGTCAGAGAACTGAATCTCTAGAGGCACTTTGCCAGATATGCATATAGACTATTACAAAATATTGTTTTGTAACATCTGCAAGCAGCAGGCACACCAAGCAGCGGGCACAAGCAGGCGAGCAGGTACATGCACACGAAGGACGAATCGCAAAGACCCATATCTGCGCCCAGGAGGTTACTGCGATGCCGACTGGGCTGACGATCACAATACGAGACGACCAGTAATGGGTTCCCTTTTAATCTTGTTAAGGCTGTGTTGCGTGGTCTTCTGGGGAAAAAATATTGTTCTTTCTTATAAGAAAATAAGAGAGAGACAGAGAAAGAGAGAGATAGAAAGAGTTAGAGAGAGAGAGAGAGAGAGAGAGAGAGGAGCTGTGTACAGAGGCTAGGTATTGGTACTATATCAGCCTATGCGTAGAGCTCTCTGACTACTGCGGCTTTTGTGGAAAGTAGAAGTAAAGGTGGTGGCACCGTGAGCTTGGAAGACTGACCGGGCGATTGAAAGCCGCAGTCTCTCGCTCTAGCATGGCCCAGTGGTTCAGGTGCTGAACTCGACCAAGGTCAAGGTATTTGTTGGCTGATATCGAGGGCTTGAGCCCCTTGGCATATGTTAAGCCCGTAAGTAGATATTAATTTCTCTTGAGGCGCTACACAAATGACTTACATTTTTGTAGGCTAATGCATTCAGCTTCTTCTGCGCGCGGTACAGCACCATTACGTCACCGGAGCTGGTTGCATAACTTACGAGAAAGTGGCACCTTTTAACGAAAAGGCTCTCAAGTTCTCTAGTACCGGCACGCATCACTGGAGCCAAACATGATAACACACTGGAGCTCTGCCGAGAAAAAGAGGAGCCGCCAGAGCCGGAAGCTCGAGATAGCGACGCACTCAGTCGACTTCGGCTGTGCTGCGGCAATAGCAGTCGAGCGCCAAAGAGCTGAGCATGGCGATTCGGCCCTGCCTAAAGTACTGCGGCTAATACTTGTCGATTGACCCTCATGCATCAGTGCATGTACTTCCGCGGTGAGCACGGCGGCGCCCGAGCTGTGAGCCGGCGCGTCAATTCAAGCAGAGCTCTGAGACGCATAGAATGAAAAATACGCGGCTGTGCGCTAGCGTGCACTTTTTGCGAAAGAGCCGAGCACGCGTGAGAAGCAGAGAAGCACAGGAGACGCCGAGAAAACCATGGGTCGTGCTTTAGGAAGCGTCCACCTCCCTAAACAGACGCCTGCAGCCGATCGGGTTACGACGCGGACGATGGCAATGACGGCTAAAAAAAAAATCGCAGCTAAGAGCTTGGCGGCGAGCCGCGAGTTAGCTGCGAGTAGCGAATCGGTGCAATTTTCGGCACGCGTCCATGTGACCATCGGCGCGAGTGAGTTGCGACCAGCTGCTGATCTGCTTACGGCGAGGAACGCTCAGTAAACCCTATTTAAAGATTAAACGACTGGTATTTCAGATGACAAGATACGTACTCGGATGGCACACTGCCGCACAAGTTTATTTAGCTGATATCTACAAGAAATGTCTTGCTCCCTCAGTTGAAACATCTCGAATGTCACCTCAGACGGTGCGATACCTAGAAAAACTGTAGGTCTCATTTCATATAAATATACACGTATATATACATATATTTTTTATTAGGGCATATTTCGATTAAGCTTGAAATTTTTCTCTGAAGATGTGCCACGCGTTCTCTACTAGTTCACCATTTAAGGTGACCGCATCGAACGCCGGGGCCAACCAGCAAGCAAGTAGGCGTGTCTGGCGTGGGCGTGTTTGGTGTGGGCGTGTCTGGTGAGATTGGCTATTGCCTGTATCCTCTAACAATGTCGTCCCTCCAGAAACTGACGCATGAAAAAGGCCAAAGTCCAGACCAGACGCCGCCGATTTTCGCAGCATCCAGTGGGGAGACTTCTACCTTGGGGAAGCTCTTCGGGATTCCGGTCTGGAGCTGGTCCGATGCTCTTCCGGTAGGGGATCACTGCTTCACCTTTGGCAAGCCAAGATTCGAGCATGGCAGATGCATGCACAAGGAATGCAGTTGGCGATCTTAGGGAGTCGTGAGGTTCGCCCTTCGCTCCCGCAAGCAAGTCGCTCAACAATTATTTGCGCGCGGCGCTCGTGCAACGTCTCGCTGCAGCACATTCGTTCGCCTTCTGGGCACTTCAAAGCTTGAAAGCTTCAAAGCTCACGAGAGCCGAACGCGCGTGGTTTCCCTCGAGGCCACGAGGGCAACGTAGAAAATATGCTGCCGAAACCAAATCCGGATTCAGCTCTGAAGCTCTGAGCGTCGAAAGCGAGAGCAGCGCAAGCGGGAAGCTAGAGTTACGCACTTTCGGAGCGGAGCATCGATCGCATCGAATCGATCGGAGCGGCGGTCGAAGCGACCGAGGAGCAGCGTAGCCCGTAGCTCAGCGAAAGTAGCGTAGCCCGTAGCTCAGCGGCTCGTAGCGCTGCGACCGACGATGAGCCACTCAGTGCGGCCGACGCCAGGGGCCACCGATCGTCAGGCAGACGAAGTGACGACCGCTTGTGAGCGTCGGGTCAAAGTGCAGCATTCATCGCATCCCCCGCGTAGAGTGACTGGTGGGGATCGCAGTCGGCTCCCACCGACCGTTCTGTCTGCGAGCTCTCCGGCGGCAGCGGCAGGGGCGGCGGCTTTGCGGGTTTTCTTGAGTCTTGAACTAGTTTTGGCCAGCCGAAAGGCGAGGCGACTCTAAGCGCTCGTCAGTCAAAATCCGCAGCTGTGCGGCCCGATTCCGCGAAGCTACTCCTCAATTGATCGGATGTTATCGTACAGATTATTACTCTCTTGCTGTCCTTCTCTGTCTCTCTTTCTCTCTGTCTATCTCTCTCTCTCTCTCTCTCTCTCTCTCTCTCTCTCTCTCTCTCTCTCTCTCTCTCTCTCTCTCTCTCTCTCTCTCTCTCTCTCTCTCTCTCTGTCTCTCTCTCTCTCTCTCTCTCTCTCTCTCTATCTCTGTCTCTGTCTGTCTCTGTCTCTCCCTCCTCCCTCTCTCTCCCTCTCTCTCTCTCTCTCTCTCTCTCTCTCTGTTTCTCTCTGTTTCTCTCTGCCTGTCTGTCTCTCTTTCGCTCTCTCTCTCTCTCTCTCTCTCTCTCTCTCTCTGTGCGCCTAGAAAGAGATTAAGTTCTCTGAGGGCGCTTTATCAAGTGCATTATTATTATTATTATTATCATCTCTGTCTAACTATCTCTCTCTCATTACGCAATCTTTAGGAATCCACTTTACCTCCTTGGTACAGCAATCGTTTCAATTTCGGTTCTTTCTTTCATTGCGTTCGTTTTGGCGATTATGGTCCTCCTCACTCCCTAATGCACCCAGCTGCTTCCGGTTGGTCGGAATTCCAAAGGTGCGGCCCGCGGCGGCCGCTTCCCTGCTTCCCATTATTACCGCTCCGTCTTCCTTTTCTACCCTTTAGTTGAAGGCAAGCGAGTAGCTTCGAACCCTCTCAGCCCTAGAACATGGCCCATTCTCTCAACTCCGTTGCTGCATGCGTTGTCTGAGGGCTCTATACAAATATCTTATTATTATTAATGTTATTATTATTTCTCCCATCCGCACACGAATGGCAGCAATAGTCTTTGGTGAAAAAACTTTTCAAATTGAATGACGTATAAACCAACTCAGTAGTTATAAGCAAACCAAACGTGACTCGGAAATTTAAAAGCTTGACGATCAAAATTGGCTCTGCCAGTGCATCTCCTGTAGAATCTGCACGAAATATCGGAGCCCTGTTCCAAAGTGACCTGTCACTAAACGACCACAGCTCAACGGGCAGGTCTGCATACTTCCAGCTCTATACAATTTCTCGAGCCATTTCGTGAGCCACTAACCACATTTTAGATGTTGACACTGCGCATGTCACTTCTAACCGTGCTATGCTCTTTGACCTGTGGATGTTACTACTAGCCATTTGATTATTATTTCTTTGCGGCAAATTTAAATTGCCTAGAAAGATATTAAGTTATCTCAGGGCGCTATGCAAATGTATCATTATTAAAATCAATCGGTCATAGTTTGCTGCGGTCTCGCTCCGCACAATCAATCTCCGCTCAATCAGTTCGGTTATCAGCGCCCACCGTCGAACCAAGCAGCGAGGCTTTCGAAAAAGCGATTTATTTCAGCAAAAACGTTCAGGCTGTCTATCACAGGCCGCCGTAAGCGTCGCCGAAGCCAAACATGGAAACGCTCTGGAGAAGAAGAAAGTGGAGGAAAACGAAATCGTGAGCGTGAGCGCGTTCGACACGCCGATCTAATTCGACTCGCTCGACTATTTTCCGGTCTTCTTGCATGAACAAGTTTTGAACTCGCTGTCGGTGGGCGAACCTCCGGTGCCGCACGGCACCGCCTCGTATGTGACTTCGGGATTGTCCCATCCAAGACGCGAGATCAGCTTGACGTCGTTGCACAGATCGAAGTGAGTCGGGTAGCCGTACTGATTGACGCCGCCGTTCCTGCGAGCGAAGCCGCAATGGCGGCGCCGCTTCTAGCAAGCGCCGAGGCAGCACCGCCGCAGTAACGCGAGAGCCTTCGCGGTAAACGTCTCGGAAAGCGGCGCCATTAAAGCGATGTTTGCATGTTAGCCAGCTTGCACGTTCTGCCTGCTAGAAATGACTCAAAAAAGGAACGCAACGAGCGTGTCCAAAGCGCTGCTTCGCCAGCGCTCGAGCTGAGACTTTCGTCCTGTCGGCTTTCCGGAGTCGAGCGAGCGCTCGCTCACTCTCTCTCCGCTCCCGAAGCCAAAGCGCCGCTCGCTGGAGCGCACGCCGCTGCGCCGCCGCCGCCGCCGCCGCCGCCGCCGCCGCCGGGCGTCGCTGCCACTCACGGGCTCTGTCCGCACCAAGTCATGATGCCCGGAGTTCGCGGGCACACGTTGGTGACCATGATGGTGATCGACTGTCCGGCAGGCTGCGGCCTTCCCTGACCTGGCACGACGCCACCTGTGGATGAGCGTCGACCGGAAGTGACGCGCCTGCCACGGTTGGGCCGAGGGCGGCTGAGCTCGTGAGAACCGGCTGCGAAGCCTAGTCACGCTGGGTGACGTACGTAGGACTTTCATTTCCGGTCCTTCTTTGTTAAAGCGACCAAGTCAGGGGAGAGAGAGAGGAAGCACTTTCCTCTCTCTCTGTCTCTCTCTCTCTCTCTCTCTCGGTCTCTCTCTCTCTCTCTCTCTCTCTCTCTCTCTCTCTCTCTCTCTCTCAACTTTCCATCCCTAACTCATACCTCAGGCTTTTCAGCCTCGCTACTGTCAGAGATACGTGCTCGTGTACAGTGTGTACGCAGTGTACATGCGGCTGTCGATATACAATTTATAAAGAAAGAGAGTGAGTTAAACGAAAAGTAAGCGGGGGGGGGGGGGAGCTGCTACTTTGGTCACTTGCATGTACTGCTGGTCGCGTGTTACTCTCGGTAAACGATCTTGAACGGATGCACCCAGTTCGCGCGAGGCGCACCCTAGTCGGTATCGCGCCCGGCTAGACCGACATCAGCGGCGAGGCTGAGACAGAGCTGATGCACCCGCCAGATGGCACCGCATTCAGACCGCCGTCGGCTTAATCCGGCTGAAAGCAGGACGATGCCGATGACGCTGCCGATTTCGCTTGGCTAAGTTGCCTAAGCTTACGCTACCTCGCGCTGCAGCTAACGGACGGCGCCGTGAAGCCTGCGAAGTTCAAGGGCGCCCGCGTGCGCGGTAGCCCCAGCAGCAGTGACAGCTCTTTTCACCGTTCGCTGAATTGTGTGTGCAGCCGCAGCACCGGAAGCAGTGTCCGACGAACTGACAGACTTACCCGTGGTCGTCAGCTTGTAGCAGCGTCCGCACGCACTGCCGCACCACGTTCCGAACTTGGTGTTACCATTGAAGAAGGCCTCGTTGGCGGCGGCTGTGTAGTGGCTACTGGTCCAGGGGAACGAGACGGAGTTTTTGAAGCAGCCGCAACCGCCGCCGCAGCCTCCGACGTAGCTCGTCGTCGACGCGCACGGCTTGCCGTTGAAGAAGCCTTTCCTGCACTTCTGCTGAGCCGAGGCAGCTCCTGGAAGAGTGCAGCAAATGGCGGCGCGCACGTGCCCAAACGAAATGGCCGCGTTCGCAAGTCGGTCAGCCTCGATGTCGCGCCGCACGCGCGTGCGCCAGCCGGCCGGCCGACGCCGGACGCCTTTCGTAAAGTAGACAAAGTGAACCACTCGCGAGCTTCAGGTCAAAGTTTGGCATTCATCGCGCCCCGCCCCCACCACGCCGTGACTGGAAGGGACCGGATATCGGCCCTCCGCCGCTCCACGAGTCCATGAGTTCGCCTCTTTCTCGGCCTATCGCCGGAAGATAAAGAGGACAGAGAAAGAGGCGAGCCTTGAAATTGGCGGAGAAAGTTGCGGCAAGCTTCCGGTCGATCAAAAGAGGCTCTTTCCTTACCGACCGTCACCAGCAGAAAGAGAAGCGACGCGGCGAAGCGCATTTCCGTCCGAGTGCTGCAGCAATAGCAGTCGATCACCACGGAGCAGAATCTGGATGCTGGCCCCGCGGCGCTGCCTTAAGTACTGCCGCTAGCGCTCGTCACGTAACCCTCACGTGGCAGCACAGTCACGTGTGTTTACGCGGCGAGCCGAGCGAAGTGCGTGCTGGGCTCGTGTGCGGGGCTCGCCCCCCCCCGTGCAAGCGGAGCGCTGCAAAAAGTAAGTGGCCGCCGCGCGTTAAAGTGGATTGTAAAAGAGCTAAGCACGCATGAGATGATAGGACGCTGGGAAAGCTCTGAAGGAACAATGAGCCGAGCCTTTCGAAGCGTCCATCTGCCGAACCGCGCGCATGCAGCCGAGCGAGCAACGGGCCCGGATAATGGACGCTGGCGGCTAATGGACAAATCGCAGCCAATAGCTTGGTGAAGGGCTGCAAATCGGCGTGAGCACTAAATCAGTGCAACATTCGGTATGCGTCGACGCATCCATCAGCTTGAGCTGTGGCCTGCTGTTGAGCAGCTCACCGCGTGGAACGCTCTCTGTACTTTATTTAAAAAGAAGAAATTGCTCACATTTCAAGATACAGTTAGCGCTCAGGTGGCACACTGCCATGCTAGTTCATTTAGCCGATGTCTGGTAAAAATCCCTTACCCTAACAGTTGGAACGTCTTGACCGGTGCGCACACAGATGTGATGCGAAATCGCAGAAAAATCGCCTTTAGGCGAAGCATCGAGAAATCGTAACTGAAGGCTCTCAATCTACAGAGATAGAGCCTGGACCGGCGTGCTGGAGATGATACGCGCTAGCAGACACGCTTAGATTATCTCTACGTGTACCCCATTTAGGGCGCCTGGAGCATTGAGTCAGTCGAACGCGCCAAAGTCTATCACCGAAACTCTGCATACGTGTCTCATGGGACAAGCCTATTTATTCTCTCGGAGAATGTTGCCCCGCCAGAAGCTGACGTACGGCGTGCGACGCTTGCGATCGTCGATGGCGCGATGTCGGCAGCTCGATCGCCGGGCTCCTGGAACGAGGCCGAGTCCAGCGTTACACCGAGCACGCCACCAGGTCACCGCTCAACGCAGAGTCCCGCGAGAGAGCGAGACGGTGTGTCAGCATCTATGGCGTGACGAGACCCGCGCATCGCCGCCGCCGCCGACACGACGCTGCACCTAGCGCATCGCCGCCGCCAAGGCAAAGCAGTTGCGGTGACGGCCCCCTACGACGGGTCTACGACGTCGCCTACGACGCGGCGGCGACGCTCGCTCGCTCGTTCTCGAGCTTTTTCGATCTACATTCCCGAGCACAAATCCGCGACAGCTCTGCTTTTTGTGTGGCCGCGTAGGACGAGAAGGCTGTTCACAGGTGCGGTTTTTGGAAATGCGTGCCGACTGCAGCATGTCTTCATCGTCGCCCTCGGCTCATTGTTCCGTTAAAAGCATCGCGCCCTATCGTATTCGTACCTTATTTTTCACAGAATGTGGCACTTTTTTGTCAGGCTTATTTACACCTGGGGCCTGCTACTTTCCAATCCGGATGGTCGCAGTCCTATGCAACATGACTACCCTCCTCCACTATTCAATGCTGACAGCTGGGAATTCAGTCTTGGCGGAAATTTGAGACATCTCACTCGCGATAAGCTTTCAAGAGACCGATCCCGCGTGCACCCGAATGAGGCAGAACATTCGACCTCAGTCTCGACTCGTTGGGCTGACGAGAGGCTGTACGCGATGGATCAGGCGATATATAATTTGCTCGTCAGGACAGCTTTTCTCGATTGTAATCAAATGAGGTATTTCAGCAAATGTAAAGCGCCTAGAAAGAGATTGAGTTCTCTGAGTGCGCTTTATCAAGCGCATTATTATTGTTATTATTATTAAATAACCTTGAACGTTCCGGGGTCACGCAACTGAATGTGACCCGGTCTGGCCGCTAAAGATGTTTCTGTGTGTCCCAGACAAAGCTCCCAAATGACGCATCCTTTTTGTTCCAAACGAAGCTCCGCGTGCAGGGAGCGAAAAGTAGTATACGGTGAGCGAAGTGGCGAAAGGTCAGGGTCAGTGCAGTATCCTTCGGCGCGATAACGACGGCGATGTCACTGTTGCTTCTATTTGCGAAGATTAATCGAGTCCGTACGAAGCGAGGAAAAAAATGTACGTTTCAAGCAAAAGACGAGCGAGTCTGAGAGTCCGCTCGAAGCTTCTAGGCACATCTTCATTTTAGATGCAAGCGGGAGAGAAAGAGAGGAGAGGTGGGAGAGGAAGGGAGAGGAATAGCTATTGAGCTATTGACTCAATCGCCAATTCTGGCGCCTGAGAAGATGGCCGCCCTCAATTTGCTCCAGTCATTTAAATGAGCACGTCAGCTGGAGCGAAAACTATTACTTTCGTCCTGTATTGAAAAAGCTCCGCTGAAATCTCTCCAACGACTGCGACTTCATTGTCAGACCTTGCAGCCTAGAGAGCGACTGCTACGCGAGCCGACGGCGCGCGAGCGAGCGACACCTGCCGGCGTCAAGTGTCGCCGATTCGACGGATGAAGCCGTCCCACAAAGGGTGGACTCGAAGCGTCGAAGGGAGTGCCTTAGCCAGCGACTCCTCCCCCTGCTCTCCTACATCACCTAGTTGTCATGTTTCCCGGATCTGATCTCAAACGAGCTTCAGCCAAACCCGCCCAACATCGTTGGCCCGCCGCCAATCGAAGTGCGAGGCGGAGCTGCCACCGCGAGGCGGAGCTGCAGTGCGAAAGACGAAGACGTGCTGCGCCGCGTTTTGCGGGCTGGCGGGCCTCGCTTCGCTAAGCGGAGAAAGAGAGAGAGAGAGAGAGAGAGAGAGAGAGAGAGAGAGAGAGAGAGAGAGAGAGAGAGAGAGAGAGAGAGAGAGAGAGAGAGAGTCTGCGCACTTACGGAGAGCAGCGCCTTGGAAACCAGCGCTGCCGCGAGGAAACGTCAGACGGGCGCGAACCTGCGACGGGTCATAGCGCCTAGGGCACAGATTTTGATGCTGCTCAACTGTTGACGCGTGGAGCGCGGCTTTCGTGCCGCTAAGAAAAACTTCGAGGCGCTGTCAGACGCCGTCGAGGCGCTGTCAGACGCCGCTGGCGATTTTGCGGCGGTAGCCTCGTAGTAGGACATCGGCCGATAATCGAATCGACTTCGGCTGCGATAGGATCATGCCGACGACGTCCATTCGCCGAATTAGCCAGAGGGCCGGCTTCGAGCAGCCTCTTTGAGAGAAAGAGACAGAGAGACAGAGAGAGAGACAGAGAGACAGAAAGACAGAGAGATAGAGAGAGACAGAGAGAGAGAGAGAGAGAGAGAGACAGAGAGACAGAGAGACAGAGAGAGACAGAGAGAGACAGAGAGACAGAGAGAGAGAGAGAGAGAGAGAGAGAGAGAGAGAGAGAGAGAGAGAGAGAGAGACAGAGACGGAGAGACAGAGAGACAGAAAGACGGAGAGACAGAGAGACAGAGAGACAGAGAGACAGAGAGACAGAGAGACAGAGAGACAGAGAGACAGAGAGAGACAGAGAGATAGAGAGAGAAAGAGACAGGGACAGAGAGACAGAGAGATAGAGACATAGAGAGAGAGACAGAGAGAGCGAGAGAGAGACAGAGAGAGAGGAGTGAGAGAGACAGAGAGAGAGAAAGTCACCGAGAAAACGACGACGTTGTCAACATGCGGCGGATTTTTTCAGATTAGCTCGTCTAGTGGAACGCATCGTAGCCAGCGATCACGCGGCTAAGTCGCGCGAAGATCTGCTTTCCAACTTCAGGAGCACTCACATCCTTGCTGGCCGCCGTCAAGCGGGGGCGACCATCCGATCTCCCGGATGTCCCTGATCTCCCGAATGCTCTGACTGACAGCTTCTCGCTTGCCTTCGAGCATTCACCGGGTTCAGCTCCTCGCTCGCGAAGCGAAAACTCTGCAAAACGTTCGCGAAGCGAAGCTTTCGGCGTGTGCGTGCGCGTGCCTGTTCGTGCGCGTGCGTGTGAGCGTCCGTGTGCGCGTCCGTGTGCGCGTGGGAGCTATTTGTATCCCGTCGTTTAGCCACGCCTCAACCAACCTTAAATCCGCTAGAGACTATGACACTCGTGACCTTCTGTGCTTGTGTTTCGTCCCTTGCCTCATTTCAGAGAGCTTCCGTCGCGAGGGAGGGCAGCTCTCTCTCTCTCTCTCTCGCTCTCTCGCATTCTCTCTGTCTGCCTGTCTGTCTCTCACTCTCTCTCTCTCTCTCTCTCTCTCTCTAGCTCTCTCTCTCTGTCTGTCTCTCTCTCTCTCTGTCTGTCTCTCTCTCTCTCTCTCTCTCTCTCTCTCTCTCTCTCTCTCTCTCTCTCTCTCTCTCTCTCTCTCTCTCTCTCTCTCTCTGTCTGTCTCTCACTCTCTCTCCCTCTCTCGCTCTCTCTCTCTGTTCCTCCCTGTCCCCCTCTCTCTCTCTCTCTCTCTCACTCTCTCTCTCACACTCTCTCTCTTTCTCTGTCTCTCTCTGTTTCTCTCTGTCTCTCTCTGTCTCTCTCTGTCTCTCTCTCTCTCTCTCTCTCTCTGTCTCTCTCTGTCTCTCTCTGTCTCTCTCTGTCTCTCTCTGTCTCTCTCTGTCTCTCTCTGTCTCTCTCTGTCTCTCTCTCTGTCTCTCTCGGTCTCTCTCTGTCTCTCTGTCTCAGTTTCTCTCTTTCTCTCTCTCTCTCTCTCTCTTTCGTGGCTGCAACAGCGAAGTTTGGAGGAGGCGCTGGAGTTGTGGAAGCACGGGGCGCCAGTACAGGCTCCGATTTTGCATAGCTCCCTCTGAAGCGCATATTCTATCCGGTCCGACTTTCGTTATGACGCACGGTCTTCAGCTGATGATAGGTTGCTGAGATTCGCAGTTCAGCCGCTGAGCCGGACGACAGGTGCGGCCCGTCACGGGGCTGCGCGTTTTTTTAAAAATTTTTATCCGATAGTCTCTGCGACCGACTTTCTGAGCTGGTCGTACTTTAGCCCGCCGATGTCGCAGAAACTGCAGAAGACACGTGATTCCTGCGCCTGATTCAAATGTCTTATAATTTTTGGGCCTCCGTAAGCGTCATTCATCGCTATGAATCCCGTTTTAATCTGGTACTCTTACGACGCTGTACTAAAAAATTACTACAATTATTATTATTATTATTATCATCTTGATTTGAGTTTTTAGATAGCCGCCACTCACAAAGCTCGAAGGGCAAACGTCACTTCAGCTTTTGCCTTCCCTTTGAGCGGCGCTCAAAGGGAAGGCAAAAGCTGAAGTGACGTTTGCCTTTCGGCATCGCATCATCGCATCATCGCATCATCGCATCATCGCATCCGACGCGGGTTTCGCTGCGATCGCTTCTTTCGCTGCGATCCTTGCGTTAATGGTTGATTCAATCTGCCCTCAGTCGGAAGCTGCATAATAATAATAATGATAATATTATTATTTTATTTTTATATTAATATAATATTAATATTATATATATATTACATAATATTAACTGCATTTAACTGACTACCAATTAATTAAATAATTAATTGCCTACACTAAAATATGAGCCGATGACAATTGATGTGCAAGAGGATTGGAACTCTACTTTCAAAAATGTCAAGTTGGTAATGGCGGAGTAATGGCCGAGTAATGAAAAGTACAACGAACTAGTGTAGGCTATGAAGGAAGCTGTTGGAAACTCGCAGGTACATTTCTCAACATGCCGC